>VZSF01001915.1:33054-201042 GCA_013398295.1 Chionis minor | reverse complement strand
ATTTCTGCAGGACCTGATCTTGAACCCCTCCCCCTTCGAGCCTAGATTGTCATTAAAAATTTAGATCCAGAAAAGGGAAAGATTTCCCCATCTTGAGATGGCACATCTGTTCAGTAAACTTGACACTAGGTGTTACTGGCTTTGTTCTTTTTTCCCCCAACACCTGCCCCAACCCCAACACCTGTGAAGACAAGCCAGGCATAGCAGCATTAAATGGACATTAGAGATGTGTATTGCCAATTCTCAAATCCAAATTGTGTCAGGGAAGAACAGAAAGGAGGGTCTGAAAAGCAAGCTGACTGTGAAAAAAAATAGCCAAAATGGTCCAAGCCAGCATATGTGAGAGATCTTCTTCACAGCAAATGCAATGGCAACACTGAAACATTTAAAATAGTCAAAACAGGAAAAAGAGTTCAACTTAAGTGTAATCATGCCACAAGAGTTGTCCGAATAGTTCTTGGATCAATTCTCTTGATGCTACTTGGAGTAATGTCAGTGCTTACTGGTCATCTTCCAGAGAATCTACCAGCTGCCCGCTATCAACATCGCAGCACTCATACGCTCGTCTTTTCCTATTCATTACAAGTCTGACTGATGATCTTTAAAAGCTCTTTTCTCCCAAACAGCAGAGATCCTAATTCTGTGCAGTTGTGTTAAGAGCAGCCATTTTATTAGCAAGTACTTGACCTGTTGGACACTCTTACAACTATATGAATTCTTAAGGATTTCAAATAAACTATTCTTAATTATCACACTATTAATATGTTAGTAAAAAAAGACAACTGTGATATATTGTATCCTGAGTACTATATAATGCTACTTGGAAAGAACATTTATATGAAACACACGTTCTCTGTGGCAATGTAACGTTCATTTTGCACTGTTTAAAACTGTCACACTGCTACAGCACACCAAGAAGCTGGTGCTGAAAGAGGATACAAGTAAAGCTGTGACTAGATGCAGTAAAGCACCGGAGATATAAATGCTGACGAGGGAGGGTATAGAAAGGACCTCAAGCAATTCATTTGGGAAGTGTGTGTCTGGTTCTTGCCCACCTGGCACTTTCAGAAGTCATTGGGAAGTTGAGCACCAAGACTGTAAAGACCAAGACGTACCTGCCCAGCTGATGTTTTACACAGCTCATCTGCACTGGGAACCACTGAGCAGCTTTACCGTGAAAGGCACCATACCATTTTAACACTTTTATGGACAAGGCTAAAAAATTTTAAAAAATGGTAGAGCACCATGGCAGGAAACTCACTGTCCTACAAGCAAACAAAATGCAGGTCATTTCTGCGATTATTTCTCAAATCAGCCACTAGATTTAAAGGAAAAACAGAACTGAAAATCTGGATAATGGAAAATGTTGAACTACTTTTGACAATAATTGGCAGTGGAGAAGTGCATATGCTGTGGATAAAGTCTTGACTTCACTAACTATGACAGGTCTTTTACCTGAACTCTTTTAGGATTAGAATTTGACCCTAAATAGCTACACAATGCAAATAAATAAGCCATAGACAACTACAGGGACTTATTAAAGAAACTCAAAGTTGAAAGATAAAAATCAGCACGAATGACACAGAATGCACTGTGTTTTACTGCAATTTTTACAAAACAGTGGTGTCTTCAGCCATACATCCCTTCAGAGTCCAATGAAAGAAAAAAGTAGGCATAATTTTTTCAACATAATTGCATTCTTACATATTTATTTTACTCAATTGCCATTCAAACACCCTGTGACCCCCTGTAGATCTGTGGCACATCAGCACATATTTAACTACATGGCTGAACTGGGGACTTCTCATGCAAGAAAATGGATTGTGCCCATGGAGCATTGGAAAAGAGTCACAGAGAGGCATGGATTAACAGGAGGTGCATCTACAGCAGCAACATCTCTCCACATCATCCCTCCACATCATCCCTCACCCTCTCAGTGGCACCCGCTACTGGCGCACAGGTCTGGTACCACACCACAAGTGCAGCCTCATGGTGCCACTGTCCCCTCAATCTGAACAGGGCATTGTGCCAGTAGATCTTGCCTGAGATGAGATGCTGCATCTCTTTACTTGGGCTCAACAAGGCTAAAAAAGATACACAGGAGGTAAGCAGTAAATGCATTTGCTTCATTCAAGCAAGGAGAGATATTGTACCTCACTCTTGGACCTCACAATGTTCAGCTGATATGTTTTATATTTTTCTCAAATAATTTCAGCTTTTCAATTATATTTAGGGAGCGAGCAAGGGAGGGGTGACCTTCTACAGCCCTGGCTTACAAACCGCACCGAAAAGAGCGCAGTGGAGCTGCGAGCACGATCTGAAACCAAAGATAATTTACTGGGTCATTTCATTACAAAATAAATTGTTTATTATACTTTATGAAACACCCACGCCAGTGTCCATGAAAACAGAATGCTGTATTTATGAGGCAACCCTTATGAGAGGTAGTATAATTTTAGTGTCTTATACTTGAACTATGCTAAAAATATGTTACTTTGTCATCAGGGAACAGTTATAGTAAAAAAAAAAAAAAAAAAAAGCAAGATCACAACCTTGAAGACAGGATAGTTCTGAGCAGCTGAGAATCAGGCAAGGAGTTACAGCACATTGTTCTGTGGTGCTCTGGCCATGCATGGTTAAAAAGCTACAGCGGCTGCTCAGGCTGTTGCCTGATTGCCCACCCCAGTCCGCATCAGCCTGCCTTCCCTTTCGTGCCAGGCTCCGCCAGGGGCCTGTCACTTTTGAACCTCTGAAGCAGCTACAGAGATAGCGGCCGGAAGCAGGGGACGCATGTCAAGCTCGATGAGTCCCTACGAAACCCTTGAGGTCACAGTTCTACCTGGTTTGCCACTGGGCTGGAAACACAGCGGGCAGAAGTCCAAGGGAAGCGCCGGCTGCACGCCGGCGGCGAGGTGATGCGTTCCCCTGTGTCAGATTTCTGGAACACAGCGGCAGCAGCTGAAAACAGTCAGAAGGGTTTAAGTATGTGCACAATCATCAGAAAGCGAGGGAGAGAGCCTCTGCTAATGAGAAAGAAGGTAAATAGAGCCTGAGAAACTGGAAACATTCTTTGGTTTGGCTTACAGCGGGGAAAAAAAATCTTAAAAGGCATTGTGCACAGCGGAGAGGCCATTAATCATGGGAAATGCACTTCCTCAAGTACAGTAGGGACATGTGGGAGCCTGTCATTTTTCAGATCATTACTCAAGAGCTTTCCAGAATTTCAGAATATGCCAATCCTTCCTTGAGACCCAGGTGACATGGTGTGGCAATAGAGTGACAGATTTGATAATTGTGGCATAAAGCTCTGTTGGACTGGAGAAAGACATCATTCCTAGGCTTTGGAAGCCCACCACAAATTTGATGCGGGTGCCCTGCCTGGCTTGGCACAGCCAGCCCTTCCCAAATATCCTGCAGGCCATGTGCATGAGATAAGTGACCTGGGAACTTGCTGAACTGTAAGCCAGACTCCATTCTGGGCACTTTCCACATGATCATCAAATCCTGGAGCAGATATATCCTGCTATGGCAATAATTTAAAAAATTACAGAAATGTTTTAGAACGAGTGGGCAAATTGTCGTGCCTTTATCAACGTCTGAAAAGAGCCATCTATTTAAACATTAAAAGTATTACTCCACCTTGACCTTTGAATGTAAAAGCCAGAGCCAGAGGGAGTATTTGCATTGTACAACTAATGTTGGGCTTTAAACTGGGAACTCTATATGTCTGTTGTAGACAGAAAAAATAAACTCTGCTGGTAGTCACATCTTAGGGCTTGACAGGTTTTAAAATTACCAATTTCATACAAAGCATCCTGGTTTCATAGTGATACTTGACCCTTATTTGTCAGTTGTCCACATTTGCAAATACTGTTCATGCAAGGTCCTACGCTCAAATTCAGTCTTCATAATACCCCACCGAACTGAGACATATTCACTCTAAAAGAAGAATCTTTTACCAAATCCCCAAAAAGGCAGAAAAAAGCTCCAGCAGGCATCAAGGAACAGGTTCATAGATGGTTTTTTCCGCCTTGTGGTTTTACTTCTAATGTATAGGTAGCAATTGTATTTTTTCCTACATTTTTGGATGACATTTCTCTGTTAGAAGTGCAACAGACCTGTTCTGCTGGAGAAACGGTAGGAGAGAAAGTTTTTCCAAGAAGCTGTACACATTAAAATGAGCCAACTGCATGCTGCATGAAGTTATGCTAGCAGGAGCTGGGCTTTTTGTTCGTGACACCAGCCATCAGTGAGGCTCAGCGCCATCTTCCATAACCCCATGAGTTTGTCCACGAGTTGGCATTGGCTGCACATTGCTGCCTCCCTGCCAGCACGGCTTTCTGTGGCTGCCCAATTGTCTGAGCGAAGAGGAGGGAAATTATAGGGGAGAGCCATCAGCTCTGTATGAAACTGGAAACGCTTTTCCATGTTTATAGCACTAACGCCTTTGTAAAATCCCAGGTACAGAACGGATGGCAAAAACTCGGTTTTGAAATGAGCAGGCAGAGGCAAGAAAAGTGATTTTTTAACTACTGCCACAAACATTGTTGACAGCTAAGTGACACTGGAAATCCAAAAGGAGGGAGGGCACAGCGGAGCCCGTCAGTTTAACTCTTTATCGGAGCATATTTAATGGGACTTTATGTTCAGCCACATGAACTTTGAAATACCTAAGTTCAAATTTCACCTTCAGACTTCCCATCTGTTCTTATTTCATCCTCAGACTTTCCATCTGCTCCCACCTAGGCCTTCCTAATGCCATGCCCAGTCAGACGGTATGGTTTTACCAGGTGCTTCTGTCTTGGAAATTTTATGGCATATAAGAAACAATAAAAATTTATGTTGTACATGTTACTTGTGTTAATTAATTCCATTGCACAACAATGTTTTTTAAATGATATTGTCCAGAAAGTCTGTTAAAATCTACTGTAGACAAATATGGCAATATTTTATAGCTCCTAGTGCCAGATGGGTTTGGAGTTCAGACATTTGCACTAATGCATTTTGCACTTAGGTGCTGTGCTGGGAAAAATTGACCCCCAGTGACAAAGAGTTAACATTAAGATACTGCTGTTAGCTAGGGGCACTGAATGCAAGATGGAGGTGTGTTTTCCTGTACTGATTTTTGCTGGAAAGGACTACATGATAAGCTGTTAGTGAGACATTTTACAAATTTTCTTAAAAGTGAAAGATGTTATTTCCTAGTACTAATACGTAAATATTTTCACGTCTGGAAGAGCAAGAACGTGCTGGCTAACAACCAAAGATGTGCTGGATAAAATCCCCTCCACCTGTTCAGAGGGCCATTGTGCTAGAAAAGAAAGATCATGAAATAAGCAGCATTAAGTCCCATATCACAGCAAGTTTAGTTAGAATAATTAGTGTATTAAAGAAAGACTCACTGTCTAAGGGCATTCCTATAAATTCTCACTTCAAATCACTGAACTCAAAGCCAATAGATATTCTGAACTCTCAGTGCAAACAGTGGGTTACACAGTGGGGTTTGTTTTGGACAGTGTTTTTTGTTTGCTTGTTTGTTCCACGAGACTGGGTAAACAAGGCTTTATGCCAAGTGAGTTTCTTCCCCTCGATTTTGCTCCCTCCCAAGCACTCTAGCGGCTGTGCCTCCTACACACAAGGAATCCAGAATGAGCCCAGGGATTTCACATTTGAACCCAAATGCTGTTAGATACCAGACAACAAGGGCTTCCCCTCACCAGCAGATTCAAAAGCAGCGTCCTGCAAAAGGCTCTGTCATCTCCATCGCCACAGGAAGCTCCCCAATGGCCAAACAGAATTTATTTTTAAGTGTCAGCTCCATCAACATCACATCACGAGGGTTAAAAGGTGCAGAGTTGTTGATGGGCGAATGGCTCTCAGCAATAAAAATGGAAAGAGCAGCTTGTCTCTTTTTCCTCAGAAAAAGAGATGCTCTGAAAGGACAGAGAAAGGACAGGGGGTGCAGACTGCAGCATCTATTCAAGTGAATATAAAGCTTGGATATTATCTTGTCTAATAATTTTTGGAAGCAGACAAACAGTCACAATTAATGCCGTTCATTCGCTCAGAGATTCAAACAGGAAATTGTATCATTGTGAGAATGGGCACTTACAATAATGCTGTGATCCAAGAATACTTTTGTGAATAAAAGAAATAAGTAGTGTTTCCTGCTATTTGTGCTTTTATAATATGTCATGCTTATAAATTCTCACACAGCTGTGGGTATTTGTCATGATAATCACGAATCTTCATACTTTCCTCAAATTTTAGTGCATGTGATTTATTCCTGTAACTGATGCCAACACTGCAATTATCCCTATACTTTTCTCCATATTATTTTGTTTTTAAAGTCACAATCTCATTTCAAGGGAGAAGAGACGATATCTGTGTGAATTATTGGATAATTGTGCTGCACAGGTAGAGATTTTACAGATATAATAATCTTACAAGCAACTCAGACTAGAATCTGTTTTCATAAATTATTTATGCATAACAAATATATTCATGAACAGAAAAAAGGCTAAATTTGCAATTAATATCTGTGTTGAATAATTTTGATTTATAGAAGGGGACATTTTGTTCAAGTTTGTTAATTACCACTTGGTTTGCATGTCTGTGAACTAGATTATTTTAAAGCAAATTGGGAAAACAAGTTAGTATCCAGTGCTTCCCACAAGCTTTGAGGGTCTTCATCTATTTTTTGTATCTTCTAAACTATTTTAGATAATACCTGATTACATAGTTGCAGGTAAGCATCTTTCTGAAAATGATGCATAGTTTAATAGGTATTAAAATGATCATGATCCATTACCATTTCAGTCACTGTTTTTTATTTCAATAGTGATGAGGCTGAAGGACTTTTAGAATTATTTGTAGGATAGGGACCTTTTCTTTGCTGACCAGTTTGTACACATCCCAGGTCCATAGTAGCCAAAAATTGCTACCATCTGTTGGCCAACCAATAAGTTACAGTATGTGAAATGAGTTTGTGGTCAAATACAGACGTCTCTCACACACTGCAATTAAATATTTTGCCAACCTGTCATGAGTGTCTTGCGAACTTACTCCCAGAGAAGGTGGTGAATATCTCATCAGGTTAAGTGTGCCATTGAAGAATTCACCAGCAAAGACAAGTTCTCAGGAACAATCCCATACCAACAGCAAAGGGTTAGAGAAACCTGATGGGTCCATTGCTGGGATTCTGCTGCTGGTTATCAGCAGATTAACCTGAATGGATATCTAATACTGACACAACTCTTTTTTTTCTTTTTTTTTTCCTTTTCTTTTATTTTTTTTAATACATACAATTTCTTAATATGGGGTGTTTTAAAAAGGCATAAGTCCCACTGTAGCTTAATTGTATTGTACCATAAAGAGGTGGTAGAAGCCATGTACCTCCATCTCCTAGGTACCAAGCTGGCCCCCACTGATTCCTGTCTTCCCTTTGGATAAAGTGCCATCCTTGCACTCCTTGACATTTTCCTTCAGCTTTTGCTATTTCCCTCCTGACCCACGCAGGTCTCCTCCCTCCAGCTCCGTGGCAAGCAGCTCACGCGCCTCTGTGCCCTCCTCCATCCCAAAACAAACAAGATTAAAAGCTCTTTCTTTCTGACATGAAGTCTGGCTTTGTCAGTGTGTAGGAAGGAGAGTGATATTTATACTCACATGTCATAAAATCTTAAATTTTCACACAGGAAATCAAAATCTTGGAAAGTGCACGCACATAGCAACACTGTCTAAAATAAGTCATTCCGTTGCTTTGTGTCTTCTAGCTTCCCTGGCACAAGATTGGAAAAAACTAATTTGTGAATGCAGGAGGGCGCATGAGGGAAAGGAGGCAGTAGTGTGTTTGGGTAGAAAAGAAGGGTGCCACAGTCCCTTTGGAGGCACTTGGCAGGAGCCCCACAGGTAGCAGATCTCTGGTGAAGCCTCCCAGCCATCAACAGCTAATGGATCAGGTCCATTCTAAGAAAAGTCTGTTCATAAGAAACATCTCATTGGTAAATTTGTGAAAAACAAGCAAAAACAGAAACACAGGTTTGATTACACTCTCTCAGGACTGAGAGAAAAATCCTCTTCAAATCCAAAGACGATTCCCCCTGCCAAAGCATCAGTGAGAGGGTTGAGGGCAGAACAGGACTGGGAACACAGTGAGAGCCTGTGCCGATCGAAGCCGGTTGTGTGCTTGTGCTGCTCTCTCCCACGTCACCTGGATCCTTCTCCTCCTTTCTGTCATGGAAGCATTAAAAAATGTCCATCTTTCTGCAAAATAAAGTAAGAGGCACTCCCAACCTCAACAATTTCCTTGAACTGAATATTTTTCTTCCAGCCATCCATAGCTAATGATCATGGGATCTTTTCAAATATTTTCAAAGGTTCCTCAGTTACTCAAGCAAACACTTTTGCTTGTTCTGTAAGTCACATAAGCCATAGCAAAAATACCCAGTGCTTTTAATCCTTGACAGTCTTTTCTTCCTTCCTCCAAGCTGTAATTATTCCCTGGGAAACACTTTAAGTTTAGAGAACATCTTGATCACTAAAACAATGTCAATATATTACAGTACCTGATTCAAAATTAATCCAGCAGGAGATGTATCAACTCCAATTAGCTTTTACTGCATTTTTAATTCAGTACAAAGACTTTCCTGGAATCAAACACATCACCATAATTTTCATAATTCACAGTGACCCTCTGGGACCTAGAAATGAAAAACACAGCAACGCTGTCTTTTGTTATCGCTGTATGTTTTAGAAGGATGGTGGGCAGGGTCTGGATGATGGCAGTTGTTTTAAAATAGAATTCCTTCTTCTTGGCTTTTTTTCTTGTTTTCTTTTTTATAAATAGAAGGTTTTCAGTTCGTTCTCCTTCCGAAGGATTTTCACAGCCATGGCTCCCTAAGGGACTTGCACCCTGAGAGTCTTTCAGCACTGATGACTTCCAGTTTGTCAGATAGAGTCTGACAAGCTTCCTAGGTCATCATGGACTTGTAGATCTGTGTTGGGCTTTACCTGGGAATGAACTACTTCAGTTTCATGAACTACACTAAGGATGACTTTCTCCTTAATATTCTGTTGCCTGTTTTTGAACTACTTTAAATGTCTGTTATGAATAAGCCATGATTATAGGAGTGTCCTGGGTAAATAACTGGTTGGAAGAGAATGTTGATTTGTTTGTTAAAGAGGAAAAAAACCCCAAACTTAGATTCACCCAACATAACACATTTTCATTTTCTTCTTGCAAAAAAACCCAACAACCATACAAACAAGGAAAAAAAACCCAACACCAAAACCAAACAAACCCTGACTCATCCAATTCAAGGTAATAAATTAAGTTTAGAAGACTTACTTTCATATTTCTGAGAAAAGTTTCTCTTTTGCCTATTGGCTTCCTTGAGGATTTAGATGAGAGTTCAAATGAAGCTCCAGGTCTTCCTGGGAAGGTCCAGACCTACGGTCTCTAGCAGAGGACATGCTTCCTGATGGCTTGTAGGAAGGGGCTCCTCCGGCATGTCCTTACTCGCTGTATGAGCATTGTTAGGTATTAAGTGAGTCAAAGAGAACCACAAGGGATTTCTCCCCAGTGGGGTAAGAATGGGACATATACATTCCATAACTGATACTAGTGAATATTTAAATTTATCTGTAGAGCAGAAGAGTGAATCAGTGGGTCAGTGTCTCCAGACCCATTAGCAACACAGGGACAGAAAAGATAAATGATATTTCGCAAGTTGCAGCTGTCACCTCAACTCCTGGTCAGTCTCTTCATCAGCTCCTTAGGAATCACCTCTCCTTCTGCAGACTAGGTTTTACAGCCAATGGCAAGGTTTTCAGTGCTCCCACCTCTTGATTCCAGAAATTACATGAAGCTGGTGTTGACAGTTCACATACTGCATGGATAAGCTCTAGTTGGGATGCAGATAGACTGAGAAGTCAAATTGTTTGCCATAAAATGATTTTGTGGCATTATGCCTAAAATGAATTAACGTGATTTTTAGGGACTGTAGAAAAGTAAGAGTAGCAGTAGCCATAATGATGCAAATGGGAAAGAAAAACACAAGACACAAAAGGATTTGGATGACTCCTACAGGTAGTGCAATTTTGAACATCATCACAACACACCGGGTCTCCTGGAAGAGAGGGGCGGGTGAGCTTTCTTCACTTTGTGAGACCAGTCCCTAGGAAATTAAAAACTTACTGTCTTTTGCATATGTATTGATGACCCAAACAGAACAAAATATATACAGATGAGGGGCATTCACCCACTTGGTATTGTTGTTCACCTCCCGCTTTCACAGATAAGGCCTATCCATGAATTTGCCTCAAGAAAGGGAGCACCAATAAGCAGCAAGGACTGCTCACCCACATGAGCCACCAGATTCTATACAACCAACAAACTAACCATTTCCATGAGCCAACAGAGTCAGGAATGAGGTACCACTGGCATGTGTTGTCCTCTCCATGTCAGTTAGAAGCCATATTATTCCATACTTTTTGGTATTAACAGTAATAGCTCATGTCAACATACCAGAGCTATTGGTCTTTCAAGAGCATCCATGAATGACTCTTGACCAAGAAATGTAATAGTACAACCCAATCCAAGAGCACGTTTAAAGCTACAAAGGCCAGGAATGGGTTCTTATTCAACCCAGGACTCTTACCTGAGTGTAAGTAGAAACTCCTTGCTTCCACCTGGTTCCTGTACACCTTTCTCTTTCACGTTGGCAAATGAACAACACAATTCCCACGCCCTGATACTGGCTCCCATTCCTACCTCCACCGGTATTTTGGCAGGATTTATGTCCAAAGAATTATGTATTCAAAGACCATGTATCAAATGTAATTATTTATTTATGCTATTACATCTATTTATTTTGGTCTATCTATGAACTCTGCGTATGTTCCCTAACTGTGTCCCCAAAGCCCAGTGAACCTTCAAATCTTTCCGTGAAGCCCAGAAATTGGTCTCTGTGCTTTCCAAATGGCAAAGGCTTTTATTTCCGCAAAGGCTTTTCTTTCCACAGAGGCTTTTCAGACTGCTGTCTTTTAACCTTTGAAATATCCCAGTCTTCAAGACCTTTTTTCTCCCTCAGGACGTCCTCCTGAAGTTTTCTCTGATGAGTCGAAATGGGCAACTTCACTGAACCCAGATATCAAGTCCTAACCTCAGAGATCCTATTAGTCCCTTTGTAGCTGAATAATAAATTCCCAGATGGACTGAAGGATTTGGTGTTTCTTCTGAAACCTGGAGGCACGTGTTGTGTCCAGAGTCTTGTGTCCAGAGTTTTAACTAAACTTTAGGGATGAGGGAGAATTCTGTTCCCAGAAAAGAACCAATTCATACAATCCATACAAATTTGGAGGAGAGATTTACAGGATTATTGTAGAAGGTCCATCATTCACGGCAATACTTAACCCAGCCAAAGTGCACTGGCACTTCCTAAATTAGCTTTAGCTTTCACTAACTGCTGAGGCCTTTCTTCACTCCCTATCTCTGCTCCACTCCTGCCTCAAACCCCGACTCTTGCTACCACCCTGACTTCTCACTTCGGTCCTGCCTTGGTTACTCTTCCAATCACAGGACTGACTTCTTCTACCCTGAGCTATAGTATCATTGAATCCGTCAGAGGACCTAAATTCTCATACAAAATCAGAAGTCCTGGGCCTGGCAAGACAGGTGAAAGTAACACATCCAACCTTCTGGTATTTCAGGGGTGAGCAGGGAAATCCCACATAAGCCTTCAGAGGAGTCTGATTTACTAGTCTGCTCTTGATTCATTCAGATAACACCAAATTCAGAACAAAACATGGGGTAACGGATTTACACTCCTCTTGGTCAATAAGTTCAAGCGTTCTTTTAGGCAGTAAGTAGGTTGAAATCCACAGCCTGAACCTATACTGCAGGTCTTGACAGGGTATCCAGGAACTAGGATATTGAACTGCTTGGAGTAACATCATTCTCCCTTCCCTTCCTCTGAAGCCGAGCCACAGAACATAGAAGCAACCACAGTTCACGACTGAGAAGAAAAGATGAAATAAGAAGTAAAGTAGAGGAAAAAGCTTAATAATTTTCAAAGTCAAAATTGGATTCCTAATCCTTCTTCAAATTTCTGAAGCCAAGTAATCCAGACAATAGTTTAATGCCCTAATATTCATCAAGCTGATTCTCATTTATGCTAATGTCCTTTATGTCCTGCATTAACAGTTCGTTTAAACCTTTTTAAGGTCTCTTTACACCTCTAAGGCAGTGTAAAGGAGCCATACTATAAGTTAGTGTAGGCTGGAAACATTTTCTCCATTACTATTTATTCAGCTTTGCTAGGATTTCTTTGGTATGGAAACTATATGAAGCTTTAATTGAATGTGTCCCAAGTCTTAAAACATTACTACTATAGATAATCATTTCCAAGAACTGTACTCTAGAATTATTTATGTGCCAGTCTTGCTAAGGACATAAAGATTTTGCAAGTGAATATGAATTATCATACAGAATGCTTGGGATTTCGCCAGGACTTGCATGAAATGAAAGCATTTACATAAATGAAAAGGATGCCTGATTTTTCTCATGGCTTTCTTGTATACTTGGGAAATTTTGCCAAAATGTTGCATTATAGACTGCTTCATACTTACGTCTAGAGTATGCAGTGCGCAGTTCACCTCTGTGCAGAGAGCTAGCAAAGTGTATTTTTCCCAATGGGCCTTTGAATAAGAAGAGGGTCCAGTCACTGTGCCTTTTGCACCGTAGTGAATTCAACCAGGGTGACCACCAGCTCTGCACCTTACTAAGGACTTTTCAGACCACAGATAACACAACACAACTCCAATAACCAAAATCCATTCCAAAATGGAGTGCTGCAGTAGTGGTTTTCTATTTTCTATTGCCTGAGCAAACGGTTTGCATGGCAATCCCTGCATAAAGAGTTTCACTGGTAAACCGTTACACTGTTTTGTTTGGTTGTAGAGAAGCAAGTTGATCTTGCTAAGCTTTAGTCTTGAATGTAAACTATTTGAGCCACTGTAAATAACAGCATCTATGGGATAAAATAACAATTGCTTTAAAAGGAAAATGTGGTATTTGCCTTCATGTAAAAACAATTCATCTGTAAAATCTCTTTATCTCCTTCATTCTTCCTCCACTGCTGAACTGTAGCGCACAGTAACAAGGCGATGAACCGCATGAACTTAGAGGTCTTTGAAAAGCAAAACTGTCAAAGGAGGCCCTTGATTTTAATACTATCTCAAATGCAAATTGTTGATTATTCTGAATTTCCTTCCCAAAGTAACCCTGCTGAAAAGCAGCTCTTTTTATGTGGCTCAAAGCTGTCTCAGAGTTTTACCACTGATCTCTGTGGGGCCAGTTTTTCAAATTACCACTAATTCTTGGAATTAAAACACGGTATCCCACTTCCAGCAATGTTTTGCAAATCCTCTGGCTTCCTTTGAACTAAATGCTCCTTAGGCTCCTACTTTATTCTTCTATTGGGTTCACGTGTCTGAGAGGCATAGTCACTTACTGTCGAAAGAAGGTAAATGTCTACTATCAGAGACAAATTGAAAATACATGCTGAGGCCTGAATTCATCCCACATAGCTATAGACAACAAACTAAGGTGCATGAATTAGAAGTGCAAGTACTCTAGGTTGCCCATAGAGTCAGCAGAGAGAGAAAGGCATTTTCTGGATGCGGAAATCTTTACCTTAGACCTCTGGCTTTATTGGCTGGGAAAGGCGACAGGGCAGTTGTGTGACTAAGTCAAGGTGCCTGAGTCTGGCATGAATCTGCATCTGAGTCTACAGTGAAAAGTATCTGATTCTTACAATATTAAGAAACAAGGAGTTTAATACGTGCTTGTGTTATGTCACCAGCCTGAAAGGGGGAATTTTCAGTAACGAGCAGAACTGTAGAATCTTAGGACAGTTTGATTGGAAGAGACCTCTGGAGGTCAAGTAGTCCTNTTATGTCACCAGCCTGAAAGGGGGAATTTTCAGTAACGAGCAGAACTGTAGAATCTTAGGACAGTTTGAGTTGGAAGAGACCTCTGGAGGTCAAGTAGTCCTACCTCCTGCTAAAAACAGGGTCAGCATCAACTTCAGATGAGATTGTCCATTTGACTTCTGGATAGGTTCAAGGGTACAGACTCCACACCACCACTCTGAGTTTTTTTTAATTTTTATTTTTTTCAGGAATGGAGAGGCTGATAGCTTCTATTGCATAGAAACATCTTGTGACCAGTGAGTTTTAAGGTCAAACACACTAACAGAGAAAAACCACATGATGAACATTTTCATATTAGTGAAGGATACACTTTTCAACCAGAGTGTGTGCAAACTATTTTCTAGATAAGTATAGCGGAGGATGAGGCAGTATGAAGCCACAGTGCACTGCTGAACATTACAAAGAATTACTGCATGTCAGATCACACCCAGTGTTTTGAAGGTGTCAGCACTTACATAGATTTGCATGGACTGTGATCATGCATACTCTTATTGGAGCTCCATCTTACAGTCATACCTTCAGGGATAAATAAGGGGTTTTTTACATGCTGAAATCACTTAGCCTTAACTTAGGTTTGCTGCATGTGAGGACTTACCTATCAATAACACTCCCCAAGACATGTACGCCATTATACGAATTAAGTGACAAAACAAAGAGTAAGCTTTCAAGGATAAAGACAATGTAAGAATCTAAAAGGATCCCAAAAATGTAAACATCTAGATCCATGTATCCCAAAAGAATTAATTTTCTTATTCCTGTTCTTTTTTTTTTTGCCTTAAAAAATCTGGGAAATCAACTACCACCTCCATAATATGCACAAGGGTCTAGGGGTCATTCCTTTAGGCATATTGCTGCGAAAAAAAAAATCTATTTGCAGGGTCATAGGTGCTATTATAAGAGCTTATGGACAGCAAATATTTCTTGTCAACTTGCAGCATTTGTTTCTGTTTCTTATCCTACGAGCTGCCCATGCTGTCTCTTTAACAAATTAATCTGAAATTTCAAAAGACCACACACTTGGCTTTTCCATTATTTTTTTTCCAGAAGCCCCTAAAAGGGAGAGGAGCCTTGTTAGAATGATTTCTTTCCCGAATAGAGTTTGAACTGGAATTCCACTGGTGAAATGTTATTTTGTTCTGGCCAGCATCCATAAGTTCCATCTTCATATTAGAAGTTTATCGTCTTGCTTAAGCTGGAACTGTGTCCAGCTGGGGAGATGCCATTCACCTCCCTTCATCATCTTACTAAATATTCAGAGAATGAATTCAAACAGCTAAAAATGTGTGGCTCATAATATGCAGCTTGAATTTATAGTAACACTATCCGCACGCTAATAAGGAATTTGCAAGCTATAAAGATGATTATCTTTGTCCTTAAAGATTTATGTCCTTAACCAGGCCAGTTCCATATTAGCAATGATATGCTAAGCAGCCACTTATTTTAGAACTGCCAACGTTTTCCCTACCCTCTTTATTTCAGCAAAATGCACAAAGCTCAGAAATTCAGAATTAAACTGAGGTTAAGATAGAAGTTGTCATAATAACTATTTAGTTCATAAATTAAAAAAAAAAATAATCATCATAACAGATGTCAACCTGTTATTCCACCAAAAAATTCAAAGTAAGAAGTCCTGAATAACCTTATTGCCATTGCCTGAAAGTGGATTAGAAACAATTTCAGGAAATTACTCTTTTGATCTTAATAATATGCAAATTTTCATCTGATCTCTGCTGACAGTCCACAGTTCTTTGAGGTCAAATCCATTCCTCAGTTCAAGCTCCTGCATTTGTATGTGAAAAAGGACATTGCTCTGCAGGACTAAAGAACTTCCTCAAGCAAACATTTATGACAAAATATTGCAGTCTTGTTTTTTGAAACTATTTACAAGTGTACTCCTTTGGGAGCAGTCACTTCACTCTCAGTAGCAGAGGTGGTTTGGTACATTCGACCTGATCCTCCATTAAAAAATTACAATCTGCTTAAACACTTTCTGTGTCACTTTCAGTGACGTTTTATTTGCTAGTTAGTCACCCTGCATGTTTGATGTTAATTAAGAGATCATCTGTGCATTTAGAGGATCCAAAATTTCAAGATGTGCTAGAGATCAGAGAAACTAAGTGATGGAGATCAAGTCCCAAATTTCTTTTTTACTGCTCTCAAGAGTCATCGCCCTGCTCTCCAGTGCCTGTGCGGTGCTACCAGCCATGACCACTGCTCCTCTCAAATCCTCAACAGCCTTCAGGCAACAAGCACGCAGTATGGACAACTCAGAGACTTTAGCAAGAGTCAGAAATCTCAGAGGAGAGGACTTCGTCATTCCTAACCCTCTGTTTATCTCATCATGAGCCCTTATGTGCTTCTATCTGCATCACCTTCATACCTGAGCCCCCATCACTGAATGGGAGAGCCTTGTGGTTTCTTCCAAACTAGCCAAACACTGTTTATCACTGTAGTTGCCCAGGACAGTGTGTTTTATTTTATACACCAAAGGTAGATTCAATTTGGCAATACATTTTCTTTAAAAGTCAACCCCTCCAGTGCAGTAAAACACATTAGGTTTGATGTGCTTGGCTATGAAAAGCTTTCCTTTTGCCAAGGCTACATTGTCTGAAGTCTCAAAGTAGGAGTTATCATGTTATTTGAGATGAAGGGCAGAATAATTTGTGATGCTTGGGCATGACACATGTAATTTTACACTTTAACTGTAAGTGTGATACTGGATTCTGCCAGAGCAGGCACCTGGTATCAATGTTCATTCTGGCATTAGTTCAGCAAAACTCACAACTCCGGAGAAAAAGCACACATTTCTGTATAGGAGAACAACCTAAAGTGTCCAGAGGTAGGCTAGCATTAGAAATGGGTGACCTACCCAGTAATTTGTGGGTGACAGGGAAGTATTCCTCTGGGGTTTTTTGCTTTTGGGGTGATGTGGCAAAAGCAACTGCTGTGTATCTCTGCCTACGTCTTAACAGTTGTTTGGAGAAATTTGCTCATCCTAATGTTTTAATGCAGTGTTTATCCTAGAGCACATTAAATAAAACTTCATTTTGCTCTTGGGAGGTACTTCTCCTGTTATCTGCCTGCCATAGCTGTTTGCTCCTGGCAAAGAGATCCTTGAAGAGAAGAAAGACTTTCATCACCATTTTAGTGGACTGAGAATTGCAGCAGCCTCCAAAAAACTGATTTTCTGTGGGCAGGCTAGGCACTGAGCATCAGGGGAGATCATTATTTAAAATCAGCACTGAGAAGGCCGTTGCTGGTGTCAGTGCTACGATGAGTCATTTAAAATCATTCCTGGAGCTATTGTAGAACAAGTTTATCAGATTCATGCCCTGATCTGGATTATTAGCATGCAAGTGTGTGCTCCTCACAGAGAGAGCAGTTGCAGAGTCTGGTCCATTTTTCAAGCTGTATTTCCAGAATTGAAATAATCCATTGTAGAAACAGACACTAGTTTAAGGCTAGGTCAGCTAGTGAAAACTGCCAGACAGCCTCATATTTCCATTGCAGGATATGAAATGTGTTATCCACATATCGGTATTTTTCAAACTGTAGATTTTCTATAAGAACAGAAGTGTTATGCTGCATATAAACGGAGGTGACTGATTTCGCAGCAATTCTCTATGTACAAACAACTACACAAAATAGACGACACAGGATTTAGCAGGCCACGCTCAGAGTACTAGCCATAGCAGTATTGTTTCACATCTTTGAATTTATAGACAGACCAGTGTAATGAGAGAATCAGTGATTCATTTCACCCACTAAATAAAAGAAGTATGTTCCAGCTGTCATGACTTGCCATTAATAAAAGCACCTGTGCTTTGAACTAGATAATCAATAACAGTCTCAATTTTGGAATAGGTTTTTATGCGTTTATGCAGAGTTATTTCTTTTTTTTTCCCCTAAGTTTTGTTTCTTGTTCTCCACCAAATCTAAAAGAAACGGTCAGACATTGAAATAGTGAATCTGAATCTATCTCTGTTTTTCCACTGCCATAAACTGCGCTTTTGAAGATCAAAGCCAGCATCTCAGCAACTGATGTTTAGGTGTCATTCAGCATACTGAATAAAAGTCAAGAGCTTTCCTTTAAGTAGTATCTTTAAACATATGCGTTGAGAAAGCTTTTTCTAATCCCCTCTGTAAATACCCCAAACAAAGCAATAACAAACCATGTACGTGTCATGTCACATTTCCCTGCAACTATTGCAGCTGCAGCAGTTTCTGCTGCAAAAGACACTGTAAGAAAAGTTGATACCCCATTTGACAAGTCAGAATAAAGCTGCACAGTTTTTAATCTCTGGAGAAAATTTGCAGCATGGTTTGAAAAATTTTGCAAGTGCAAATTGTCACTGGGTAATATTTGAATATTAAACAAATCTGAAAAATTTATGCACATCCACGTACACTTGTATTGAGATAGACACAGAGAGAGAGAGAGGCAGAAAAAAACATGCTGTAATTGTTTGCAAATTCCTACAGATGTTTATTCATTTTCTCTGGTTGAAACTCTATTTGGTATGTGATCAAAAGCAACTATATAAAGGAGTTTGCCTTCTTTAAGAGCATTCCTTCCATTAGTGATAGTATTAGAAGACAGGCCAAAGAGAGGATTTCTGAATGGAAATCTTGTTGACAGTTGTGGTAATCCAGACTGCAGTTGGCTATTTTTCCATGTGGTTGTTGGGCTGGGATTTTTGTTTATGGTTCTGGTTGATCACATTTTCATGTTCTCTACAGTCTTTGACAGACAGCTTCAAACTAGAAAAGCACAGCTGTAATCCAAAAATATGTTCATATCTTCAGTTACCACAATCTTCAGGTGCTTTCAGGAATTATTATGCTATGCAGTTTACAAAGGATACAAAAAAGTCAGTAACAGCTATTATCAAATTCAGCTGTAGCCTTCCTAGCAACATGGCTCAACCGAATATCTGTAAAGCAACATTTTGGCTTTGCAGAATTGTGTAATAATGGGAGAGTTCCTCATAGAAAGCCTAGCACAATAAAAAAGCACAACACCATGGTTAAAAATGCTTATGTAGAAGTAGCCTGACTCACATGGCTTATCCTCATCTCAGAGATGCAAAGGTTAGAGTGAAAACATTAGATCATCTAGTCTGCTTCTAATTCAAACCGTAGAATCTCATCCAGTTACTCCTGTATTGAAGTCAGCTGCTTAGGCTTGCCAACAAAAATCTTCTGAAAAGATATTGAGCTCTGATTTGTGAAGAACTAGTAATTCTTGCCAGTCAAGCTATTTACCTATAATTTTTTTCATTATACTCTTTGATGAAACCAAATTTTGATCGGTGAGTGCCCTAGGGAAATTCTAAAACAAAAAATCAGTTGCTTGCAGCAATGGTAAATTAACAAACTTCATTCTACACATCCTATATACCTCCAGAAAAAAAAGGCCAGAAGCATTTTGCAAATAATCCTGTGACAGTTATGACAGTTATAAAAAGAAGTGTTCTTTCCAGAAATTGATGGAGAAATAGGGAAAAAATTGATAAATAAAATATTATGCATGAATGGAGGGTGGCAGTAAGGACATAGGGTACTATGTCCCCATTTTCTCATGAATGAGATCCACAAAATCATGACTGTCTGAAAAAAAAAATTAAATGCACATACGGAATTCATAGCTAAAGATCCATATACAAATTAAAGTATGATTCTGGCTGTTTATATTTGAGCTTAAAAACCTTTGGGTTATACTTTAGGGGTTTTTTAATTTAATTTTTATGTGGTTTTAATTGTTGTACCCTACCGGTTCTAGATGCCTCACATGTGCTGATGCAGAGCTTTGAAATACTGAAGATTTCATAATGCCACAGTGTTACAGAACAAGTCACGCACACACACACACACCCCTATTAATCGTATTTACAGTGAATCAATCTGCCCTGCTGTTTCTGTTCAGGCAGATCCTGTGCCTCACAGACATATGTGCCAGGTGCTCAGTTTAGAACTGAATTTCACCTAAACCCTTCGCTCATTTTTTTAAACATTTCTACCAACAGCCCTTGGCGCCATCAACATAACTTGGCATATCAGAGTAAAGGCCACCCTTCAACTCCTAATTAAATAAAGAATCTATCCCAAATTATTTCCCTTGCCAATTTTGTAATTTTAGGGATGCATTTACTCGAAATCAGTCAGAAGGCACCAAATTTTCTTTCTCAGCTTTTCTTGTTGAGACTTTCCCTCCCTTACAATTCTTGGAAGGGGAGGATAGAAGTTACATACAGCTCTTCTCTCAGTGCCTGCCAAGAGAAGATAGATCAAGTGTTCAGTTATACACATAAAGATACAGCGATGATCCCAGAATAAAACACATATCTTCATTGGCTAATGACTTCTTGGAAATTTAACGACCCGGACCTTTGGAATAATTAATAATTCAAGGAACGGCCAACAATGAAATAAGCCACAGCTGTAAGAGTCAGTCGCAGAGATCCATACACAATGCAGCCAAAGATCGACAGAGAAGAGGGAGTTTTGCCGCTTCATTTTCTACCTGACACCTAAGGCTGCATCTGACCTTGACTTTCAGTGGTTTTCTTTTCTTTAGTTCCTTTCAATGGTAGAATTATGTTTTCCTTACAATGCAGTATCAAAATAATTTCTTGTAGGGATTCTTTCCCTGGCAAATCCTTTTGCATTAAGATTACAAAGATAAAGTAAAATCTAAAAGTCAAGGAATAGGTCTCACATCAGCAATAGCTGTGCAAATAGGAGGTGACTATCTTCTTTTTTAAAATCTTGGGATGAGTAAAGGGAGATGGATACTGTCTATGCTTTCTCTTTCTTCAAATTCCAGACTCTTAGGTCATTAGTAAACAGGGTGATACCGCATCTCTGACACAGTGGGTAAAGTTTTAAAGTCCATGTTTAGAAATGAACGTCCAGGAATATGGAGTTAATTTACATTTCTTTAAAGGCATATGATCTGAATTGAAGAGTGCAGATGCTAATGAAAATAGAAAACAAGGAGACTCTTCCTAGAAGGGATTGAAAGTTTTGTCCTCACTAGTCCGCTGTTCTGGATGGCTTTGTTGATTCATTCTTCGTGCACCCATCTAGCTAATTGATAGTTTTAAGTATACTTGCAAGCTTTTTATATTTCACAGAAATATTCCTCAGGGGTACTTACTGACAAATAACAAGCTAAGCTGCTAACTAAAAAAGGAGTGAGGACACAGCATCTGTGAATGGGCATAACACATCTGGTGAAAATATGTTACAACTAGAAATGTCAGTAGTCCATTCCATATGTATTTTTTTAAAAATGCAATACAGAATACATACATGTGTCAATGACCTATCTACCTATAGGTGCAATATCAAGGGCAAAGGCAAAGTAAAAAATGGCATCTGACATTAGAAGTCTTATAAACTGTTGTGTTCTCTTACATCAGGGAGAAAAGGCAGGGGAAAAAAAGAATGCCCTTGTATTCTGGAGTCACTTATTCTGCTAAATCAGAACCTGAACCCTGATGGAGAAATACTCTCTGATGGGTAAAGGGGTTGTCAGCTCTCCAGGAAGAGTGCTCCGCAGCTGTGGTTGTGCTATGGGCATCACCAAAGGTTGTGCAATGAGGCCACTTGTAGTGACACAGGACATCACAGCGTCATCCTTCTCACAGAAAGTTTGCGAGAAACACCTGTGATTTGCTTTACATGCTAGTCTTTTAGTGACTTTGCTCATAGGTTGTCATCCTTTTCAGCCTGGGATGTTTCATAGAAGTCCTGAATTACAGAAATCAGCCTAGTGAACCTAACATGAAACACATTCCACAGAGCAAAACTCTAGGCTTAGTCTTTAAATCCTTGATTTAATTGTTACATGGTATAGTATGAGTGGACCAGCTTTCAGATGGCATAAATTAAAGCAAGATTTAAACCAAATGGGGACCTGGCCCCCATGACTGGAAGCAATAAAAACCAGGGGATCCTCATCTAAGCTGGAACAGACCAGACCTGATGTAGTGCTGCCTTCTGCCACACTGCCACTGTACACAGCGAATAGGATCTCTCCAGAGCTGCAGAATTATTTGGTTATTCTACATTTGTGGGTGGCAGACTCTAATAACAAGCTGCCACTAGCTTGTTGTTAATTAGATGCCATTAGCATCCGTAGTATCTGTTATTGGAGGATAACAGTTGGAGGATCATCATTGGAGGATCATCTCTTCTGACACCTTGCTACCTCCAGAAAACCATGAATTTGGGAACGGACACTGAGCAAATGCTCAACCATGGCACTGGAAGCCACACAGCACACACTGGTAACTGCTACCACCTCAGGGTCACATCACACTGTGACACCTCACGAGGAGCCGATGCTCCTGCAAATGAAATTCCTGTGTGTTGTTAGGTTCCCTCACCCAAGCATGTTATGAAGACCAGATGATACAACAACCATTCACAGAGTAGAACACATTTATGAAACGCCAGTGAAACTCACAGAGCCACAGGAGGAGAGGGGAAGATAAGATGTGTTTAGTGCTTAAGAAGGTGCTAAATATTTGGGTAGGGCAGCGGGATTCTTTTGGTACTTTCTAACCTCTACATGTAAATTGCCTTTAAAAGCTGGTTCAACCCCAGGCATGTTCAACGCTATTTAAAACACCAGATAAACTTAAATATTAAGATGTGAGCTTATGACAGATGAATAACAGAGGAAGGTGAAGGAATGGGAAGCCAAGTGAGTAGGCGGCAGAAGAAAATGGCAAGGCCGGGAGGTTTTTTTTAGTTTGCCATGGAAAGCAAAGCAGAGATAAAAGCTGCAGGAAAGCTCACTTGTCAAATGACCTGTTGTAAGAAGACATCCTCGAATGTCTAACCCAAG
The DNA here is from genome assembly GCA_013398295.1 of Chionis minor. Lineage (NCBI taxonomy): Eukaryota > Metazoa > Chordata > Aves > Charadriiformes > Chionidae > Chionis > Chionis minor. The sequence goes on along the minus strand of VZSF01001915.1, from coordinate 178,193 downwards.
CTAGCTTTTCCGGATCATCAACCCATATGGCTGCCATACAGCCCATTAACACCCATAGGCTATGTTTCTAGTGTCTGGACTGATCTCCTGATCCATATTACACTTCAGGCTGGAATAACCCAGGGTGCTGGTGTTGGCTCTGTCTCATGGTCTGCCTACGAAGCAATCTAGTCTGTATGGAATTTCAAGGGGTGTGGTGAAAATCACAAAAAATCTTATCTCTAATACTTTTATTTTGCTTCAAGGCAAATTGTTTGCACAAACTTTCCTTTTGATTTCTGTTATCCAAATAATTCCAGCTTAAATTGGAACTCAGCTATTAATCTGATAATGACATGGCTGAGACGCATTCTCTGACAATTGATCTCAAATGACTTACAAGGCTTTACTTTACCTCATTGTCTGCATTCCTTTCCAGCCAGGAGTTCTGTCAGTATTTAACACACACACAAAAACCCCTCAAATATAAGTATTAAGATGATTACTATGTACCTGGAAATATCCTTTAATTTTAATTTTGTTTTATTTTATTTTCAGCTTCAAAGCTTTCCCAGGAATGAACACCTGTCTTTCACAGCATTACAAGAAATAGTCGGGTACTTCAGATGCTTTGTTGTGTCAAGTCCTCTAATAGGGACACTGTGAGTATAAGTCACATTTTAATTAATGATCAAAGCAAAGGACACCTGTAAATTTTGTTTCAGTTTCTTCAGTTCTTTGATATCAGGTTTATCCATTAGAAAAAGACTCCTTTGATGCATATCCTGCTGACACAAGGTATCTTTCATGCCTAGATGCCACGGTGACTGGAGCCTTACAAACGCCGAAACAGAACAAGATGAAGAGAATACTATGTTTTTCCCCCCATCCCACATATCAGTTTAAATCTTATCTCTAAAAGCAGCTAAACTCGCCATCCTGTACAGTCTGCTTTTACTCCCATGACTCTAGTTTCCATTGAAGACTGCAGCTGCTTTAGAAGGCGCCATTAGGAGGTCTTGTTAGGGTCTGGCCCTGAGAGTTAGTGACAGATTTGTGCAAACCTTGCAACCTGCTCACTGCCCAAACCAGCACCAAGATGCTGCTGGGGAAGGAAGAGACAGGCAAATGCCAGCCCCCGAGACTGCCTCCCCACTTCCACTGCAAAAAAATGGTGAGAAACCCCAGCTCAAATCTCCCCTCATTTTTAGGGGAGCTGAGAAAAGGGGTAAAGTAGCAGCTCAGCCCCCTCATCAGCCAGTGTAAGTAGTGCACTCAGTATGGGACAGATGGACAAACGCCACACCACATGGACGTGAAAACATACCCTCCTTCATGGAGGGAACACAGAACCCACTTTCAGGCTTTGCAACTGTTGGAGGGTGAAGGTGAAGGGTGACAGGTGCGGATTAAATAAAAAAAATAGTAATAGAAATGTCATACAGCTTCACCCAAAAGATGAGTTTGAAAGCTACTGATCGTTTATCACAGGGCTTTCTCACTTGGCGTGCGGCAGGGAGATCAGTGTGACATGCAGTAATTGAGGCCAGATCACATCAGCAACACAGCTACTCAAATAAAGCCAGAGTCAAATCTCTTCCTCAGAAAGTACCTAAGTCCTGTAGGTAAGAAGCCCTAAAGTTCAGAAAATGCCTAGTGATTTAGGTGCCTCAATTTTGGCAGGTCTATTTCAAACTAAGTCTAAAGACTCAGAGAATGTCATGCAATGATTTAAAAATACAGTATGCAAACATATTGATGGCAACTATATGGATTCTTCGCTTAACTTTGCCTATCCAAAAACTAGACAACTATCCTAAATAAGTCATCCAGGTTTCCTCTACAGTCAAATGTGAGCAACAGGTACCTTCAGAGTGCAATGGCCTCTGTCATGGGAAATGATTCACGCTCCAAACGTGCCTGACTTTATGTAGAGAAAATTGAGCACTCAGTGACTAGAGTTAAGTGAAATTAATCCCATTGCAAAGTAAAATATAAGCAATTTGCAAAGGGAGAATTTAGCAGAAAAGATGGTTGGTTTTCAGAGGGAAAAGGTAGATCTTAACTTAGTTGGGTCCAGTTTGTCTGCATTTAGCTCTCATCTATTTCTTTAAACTGAGTTTCAAAGGAACCTACACTCCAAAAATTGATAGGTAAAATGTTTATCTTCCAGAAATGAGTGATTTTCGTTTGCTTTCCTACATGAAAACAAATGTTCAAATCCTTAGTAGAGAGAAGCTTTGACTTAGGTGATAGCAAATCCATCAGCATAACTTCACACAAAATAACTCCTGGAAAGGACAAAGACTGTCAGAAACACTTCCACACCATGCAGATCTTATAGATCCTTTAGAAGGATCTGGAGGGTCAAGGTGAAATATCAAATTCTCAGAAACAGCACTATAAAATAAAACATAAAACTTCTGATTATTTCAGTGTCAGAAAACCATCAAATCAGATCTGAAGCAGTACAGGGACGTCATATGTTTTAGACATCATCTGCCTTGCTGTATGTCTGTCTCTGCCTGCAAGGGAAGGAAAGAATGTACTTAAAAAGGAATAGGGGAGAGAAAAAGGGTGGAAATATGTCTACATGTCATACTTGGGAGAGGGGAAAATAACCTTCCAGTATGTCTTTAGAAAATATTTTCTGCATTCCCTTTCCTTAACTGGAAGACGTAGAATTGAACATTGCCCTGTCTAGACCATCCCTCCTGCAGTACCTCAAGGCTTTGCAGTCATCAGTGGATTACCTTCCCTGCATCCTTGTTGATGTAGGAAAGTATCATTATCCTTTTTTTACAGATGGAGAACTGTGACACGGGAAAGGTTTAAGTATCTTCCCCAAAGTAACAAAGAAGTCTGAAGTTAAGCCAAGAGTTGAGCCCTGTTCTGTTGCATCATAAGCCAACAACCTACTCACTAGACCATTGTTCCTATTCATCTTGCCCCAACCTGAATCCTATAGCCAGTAAATTGTGCCTGTTCTTTTGCCAGGGACTCCAGTAATGTTTTGCATAGTTATTGTCACCAGTCCAACAGACTGCAGACAACACTTTGTAAATATTACTTCTTTTGTTGGTAAAGCTGCACCTCTGACCAGCGTGGGCTTAATACCTAATATAGAGCAGTTCAGGGATTTTTCCATGAAACTTTGGGAAAAAATGATTTGTTATAACCAAAATTTTCCGTACCGCCTTGCCATGTTCAGCACAAGTTTTCTGCAGAAGACTTTGTGAACCTTTAGGAGGAATTGCTTTTCAGAGAGATAGCTCGGTTCACAGCCCACTGGTTAGGGCACTCTCCCAGGGTCTGTGTCCCTGCTCTGCCTCGTACAGAGAAAGTAGGTTTTGCAGCCCCCATGAGCTACTGGCAGTTTTGGCATAAGGGTCTCTTGCTTCTGAGTAAAAATTCTGCTGAGTTCTGGGTTCATCAATGGAAAATCAGTAATGTTTCCAAACCCTAGAAATTAGAGGATGGATAAACTGGTGGCTAATAGGTGGCCTTATAATAAGGTGGCCCTTATCTCTGCCTCCACAAAAAGGCAGGTTTAGTCTAGACCTCTAAGGCATCTTGGAGGTTGGGTTTAAATCTGATGGGTTTAAATAGTTCCTCTTCTGGGACAATAAGATTGTTGGTGAAGATATTCATATTGTCAGTTCAATTTATTCTCTGTTTTGTCGAAAAGCCCTGTTCTTTCCATTGTCTTCAGTGTGTATATGGTGGTCTGCTCCCAGGCTCCAATCTGCAGTAACTAACTAGTACTTTTTTGCCAGAAACCCAGGCAGGGAAGAGCAATGACCTTGCTGTAGGCTAGCACACCACCAGCAGTAAGATGCAGTTGTGCCAAGCTTCTCTCTCCTTGCGCAGCACAGAAGCCAGTCCTTCAGCAGCATCCCGGCAGGACTCACAGTCCTCTTCTTGCCCTCAGAAGTCACTACCTCGGCATCCTGCTGTAAAGTCCCAAGCTGCTGACAAGCAACCCTCCCACTGTTCAGCTACCTAGCTCATTGGCTCCAACCCAAGAAAAAAAAACCCAAAAAAATCCAAAAGTCAAGATTTCTCAGAGAAGAGGAAGGGAGCAGTGTTCCAGAGGAGACTCAAACACTTTCTTGCATAGACCACAAAGGAGCATAAATAAACCCAGTACCAGTATTTCTATGTGGAGACATAGGAGTCACACTCAGGGGCAAGGGCTCAGATTCCCGCTCTGTTGCAGACACCGCACATGACCTTTCCTCACCTGTAACACATACACAAATATTATTCCACCCAGCCTGATGGTAACCTGTGTACAGCTCCAAGCAATGTGTTTGCACGGATGGGGTTCAGTCCTTGGAGGGTGCCTCTAGCTGTTGGTGTTGCCCCAAACTGTGAGGAGCAAGCATGAATTCATGACCTGGGTCTGTAAATGGATAGTCTGAACTGTTCTCAGACAAATGAAAATTTTAGCTTTTGAGGGGTTTTGTCCTGAAATGCAGAATTCCCTACTTTGAAAGGAGGCAAGGGAGTGTGGGCAGGAATGGGGAGAGCTGTTTGAGGGGGTTTTTATGTGAGTTGTTTTATGTGAATTAGTTCTGAATCCCTCATGAAGCAACACAGACCTGACAGACATGCCGTTTGTCAGCCATGCCTCTGATAATGAAAGAGGTGTTGTTAACTGAAACAAAGTGATTTTGCAGAACATTAATGCCCTCAGAAGACTTGTATCTGCCTTTCGTTGATCCAGCTAGGGAGGTGGTGTTGAGCGGCATTGTAGTTAGCCCAGTGGAAGCAGATGCACTAAGGTAAATGTGTAAGTTGGACCATAGCAATGGGGTTAATGTATGCAACTGCACGGGCAAAATAATGCAGTAATGGAAGCTGAGTTGCTGAAAAGGTAGTGTAAATTTCTGACCTACATTGTCTTCAACAGCCAAAATCTGACAAATTTTGTCATGAAATTGTTCACTGTCTCTTTTCCAATATGGAAGGTGAATACCAGCCTGTCTCAACCATCTCAAACCATGAGGTGCCCTCACTGCTCTTGCGCCAGCATCCTGCAGGGAAAAGGACTGGACATCAAGAACACAGTGCTCATTCAACAATTTGAAGCCAAGCTGATCTTGTTCCTGCAGGGGCTGAGGACAAGCACAGAACTGCAGCAGCTGGGACACCAACAACACTCCCTTTCTCCCAACTCCCTTAATCCTGATTTCTAACAGTATACTATGGACTGTGTGGTGCATTTGACCTCCCTCATGGGAGACACTGTATGGCTGGGTCTTCCCCCAAGACTGCAGGCAGCACCTGGACAGACAAGGGAAGATTCTGTATTCCCCTTGTTATACTTAAGGAATCTTGGAAGAATCAGTGACACAGGTTTTAGAGGCAGCAAGCGTCCAGAAGGATGGCTCAAGTCTTCTGTCATATGCTTCAATGCACATCCCACTAACAAGAACAGGCCATCAAATGTCAAACAACCAGCTCTAACCCTCTGAATAAAAAATTTCTGTTAACTTAAGCTGCAAACAGACAGTAACTTCTGTCTTTAAAAAAAGAAAAAAATATATGTTTTTTTTTATGAGAGGCCGGTCCTTTCCAGAGAGTTGGTAATCATGTGTCAAAGCTTTCTATATTGACGAAGACAATCTTTTTTTCCTCTCCCCTTAGAAAGATGCTGTGAGTATCTCCATATTAGCCATCTTATTTTTCTCATTTTACATTCTTCTTCATTTGTATCAAAATTCCAATTTGTCAACGGTAAAATTGAATATAGCTAATGAGGCACAGATCCAGGGGAAAGGGCTTTATCATACCTTCAGTACAAAAGTGTTATTGAAATGTAGTGCAGACTCTGATCTGAAACTGTAAAGGTCAATCTTTAAATAACCAGGTCTTTGGGGATCTGACCTATCCAGGAGCATTTTAGCTTTCACTGGACTTTCTTGTTCAAATTCAGCTCTCTGGAAACAGAGCTGTGTCCAAGAGTACATCAGCAGGGCAGAGCTATTCTTAGAATAAAGAGTCAAAATCTGCTTGTCTCAATACTCCTCACATTGTCACCAAAACCGGAGGACTGCAGCTGTGGATGCTGTTCCTGTTGTGCAGTACTGCAGCACAGCTGGCGTTTCATTCCCTACGCCCTATGATTTAGTCTAACCACATTCAAGACAGGAGGAAGCAGTACAATTCCCAGAGCCCTCCCACTCTCAAAACACACGAGTTGCCATCCTACATCAAACACTTGAAACACTGAAGGAGGTAGTTGACCATCAATTTTCCCATTACCCATAGAAATAGTTTCTTGTTAGCCCTGACTTGGATTATGCCAGGTCCTGAAAAAATGAATGTATATGTGACACACATGTGCAGGGGGTGAGAGGATGGTAGAGAAGGTTCTCAAGGCATTGGAAGAAGTGGGCATAGCAAGCAAGCAGTTCCAGGGATCCCAGGTCACTCATAAAGGACAGCAGGGAACAGCATGGTTTTCTGAAACTCTCACATTAGGGCAGTGAGATGTAGAAGAGGCCAATGGGTTGCAATGTTTTGTTCTGGGAAAGGGGAGGAGGGGTTAATTTCCAGCCCCGGTTTCCTCTCACAACATCACAGGTGTGCCTAAAGAGCGGTGTTGACAAGGTAAGCACAGCACAGCAAATGGATGAGCTATAATTATTCCTAGGCAGATTGTAGACTTAATTGCCCAGAAAATCATCCAAAAACTCTCTGGACTGTTCACATCTTAAGGCCTAATGCTGAATGGCCCTTTTGTAGCTTCAACCTGAAGGTCATGCATGAAGTCAGCTAATCATGTTCAAGATGAGGAGGCTCCGACTGCTACACTTGTACCCAATTCCACTCCACAGCCTCTAGAGCCCCGGACAGAGGGCAACGAAAAGCCTGTTTTATCACGAAGTAGAATGCTTTGGTTTGTTGTTACTACTAATACTTTGTCCCTAGTTTTTTGAAAATCTATTATTTTTTTAGATTAACTCAGATCTAACCTACATGCAAAACATATTCTCATTTGCAGAGAGAGTCACTTTAGTCACTTGGCTGACTCTTCTGAAAAAAAGATTCATTTTTTCACAAGGGTGGATTTGTATCCAATAAGTCCTTGGTAGCATGCTTACTATGCATTCTTTGTAAAGCCAGTCCTTAATTGCTAGTTTATTCATAAATATACAGAAAAATGAGACATACATAGTCTATGTAATCTAGAACCATATTAAGTCAATGGAAAAACTACTATTGACCTTCATCAGCTTTGGAAGGGCCCCAGCACTATCCCAGTGAGACTTTCCAAGCCTTTGGATTTCCATTATTGTTACCATGGTCCAGTCATTACCAAAAAGAATATGAAGATAACCCCAGAAGATTTGCTATTATTATTGTTGCCACATTAAAAAAAATAAAAATAAAAAAAGAAACACACCAGAAATACACTGTGCAAAATTGTAGGGCTAGTCCACATAGAAAGATTTCAGAGTAATGAGTGCTTTCTTGCCCTTCATTCCAGGCCAAGACTTAGTCAGCAGTTCTGATTGTTATTAAACCAGCCAAACCTAAAGCTTTGCGTCATTTTCAAATGAATTAATCAAAAAGCTTCTTATTTTTAAAATCACAAAAATAGTTGCAATTGTTACCATGCTTCCCTTGAGTCTGCAAGGACAATGAAAAGATAACTATCAATATAAACATATTAATTACAGCAGAAAATAAGGAACAAGGAAAGACAGAACTTACTCAAGGCTGTAGGCAAAGGTGAGAACTGTCCCTATGTCCCCTGACTCCCAGATTAATGTGCTAACCACAGAACCCCACTTTTTCACAAAGCTATATCTTTAAATTTTCTGTGTGCTTTAAAAGTACACAAAACTTCTATAAAATCATAAAGAATAAAGCAAACATCAAGGTTTCAAGAAATATACCTCAAAGCATTTTTATTATCTCAGGGTACTCTCAATTACATTCTTGATGTCAAGCAAGTGAGCTTTCTGTTGCCAGTGAATTTATATTTGACCATATCTGAAATAGAAGGGTTTTGCTGAAAAGTATTTCAGTGGCTTGCAGTAAACTGCAAATAGTTCCTCAGTTCTATGGCCTAACGCTGCAGTACGGCATTGACAAATGTTAAACCAAAGCAGGGATTAAATACTACACTTTATAAACCAGCTCTCAAATATCCTGGTAGTGGCATTTCAATAGTAAAAACAACATAGTCCAGCACAGGAGGTCAACGCACAGGAGGGTCATCATGGAGAGCCTGACGCTTTCCCATGGCAGCAGCGTGAAATTCCCCATTCCTCCCGTCCATTCAGGATTTCTCAGCCACAAACCACTTAGCTGTGTGCCAGGACTGTGCAGCTGCAAAAGCAAGTGGAAAGCTCAGCCAAGTAGCTCTTCACAGGGCATTTAGACATATAATATTTTAGACCTGTGAGTGTGGTCTTTTAGACCAGACAAAACACAGAGGCAGCCTTTGCGTACTGTGGCCAGCAGGATACTCTGAAGGTTTCCTGCTACAGGAGATGAAGAAAACTAAGCACTGTGAATGTCATCAATGCATCATGACTCCTTTCTGATCATGAGAGTTTATATTTGTTAATGTTATGTATGAAGCGTAACTGAGGCCTGAAAAAGATCAGAGCTGCATTATGCCTTGTTATTCAGACAGACGCACACAAACAAAAGAAAAAGAAAGTGGAAAAATCCTGCATGCTTTTTTCTATGGCTATAACTGTCAGACTGAGAAAGATCCTATTTTAGTTAAGTACTAAGGAAGCAGTTTTATGGTGGAATTTCCAGAGTTTATGAATGGAACTGTAGGATGTGGTTGTTCACTGTACCCAGGAAGTTGGAAGGACCGTTCCGGTCCCACGTTCCCTTTGCCCAAGTTAGTTTAGCATAGTCACCATCCCCACTGCTCTCCTCCGGCACCTTCACACAATTTCTGGTCTCTTTATGAAATTTCTGTATTCCCTAGTTGTCCTTGCTCCTTGAGCTCATAGCGAATTGCTCTCCCATACACTTTTCCACATATTTTAAACCATCACAGACATGGAGAACAGATTTATTTGAGTCACAGTTATAATTCTCCAGAAGAAACCAAATTCTCAACAAATGTGATGATGGCTTATGGCATGTGACATAGGACCAAAGAGTCATATACCATAATATGGAAAGCAGTCCATCTCCTTGTGGTAAACCATCTTAATATATGCATACTGTCATGGATAGATTGCTTTTGAGTGTAGAAGACCAAGCAGGGATGAAAGAGGGGATAATGAAGATTTCTGGACCTTGTAAAACCTAGTAAGGATTTTTACTAATCCCAGCTTGGTCTTCTAATGTTAGTGAAGCATAACTGAGTGTGAGAACTTGAACATGATCTATCTCCTTTCCTATAATCACCTTGAACCAGAAGACTTAGCTGCATGTGATGCAGAATGTGGACTGTGTCCAGTATCTCCAAATAAGGCTTCCGGTTAAGTTCCCTAAATCCTATTCTAGGCAGTTAAATAAATTAGCTCTTTCTGGAGATGCCAATTCCTCCATATTCAAAGATAATAAACAATCAGCTGTATATTTTTTGAGAGAGAGAATTTTAAACTCCATTGATTTTATCCTCCCTAATGAATTAGCATCAAAACAATCTTTCTCATAGAAACACCACTGAATCATTGACTTCAGAGAACATTTAAGTCTTCTGGCAGGAACATGACATGGTTCCCTAAAATTATTTGATTAAAACAAGCCAAGTGATAATAGATATCACAAAATTTCCAATTCTTGTTATGATTCATGGTCCTCATCTTTTCATTTTTTTCCCTTTAGGAAGCCAAAGGTAGAGAAAGCCAAGATATTATTTCAATGATATAAGTGAATCTATCAGATCAGCAGCCAGAATATCCTGCTACGGACACACTGCCTGTTGCTGACACTAAAAATAAGTGTATTGATCTGTGTTTCAAGTATAAGATTTACTGAAAACCTGTCAGGCAGTTTTTCTAAGGTCTGAGCATATCCTGTGCTGAGGATATCAAACTCCTCACAAGTATCCTGTGGGATTGTTTAACTTTCTCCAAAACAAAACTTATGCTGTTTAATTTTCACACCACCTCTCATGGCGAGCTGTACTTTGTTTTGCAAGTTTGGTGCGGCAAAAATGACAGAATTGAAGCAGTGGAGTATGTATTTTGAGGCTTTTCCCAGTGAGGCTCACAAACATGTTTTAAAATGGACAAGTGGCATCATTTAATTTTCAGGTCAGCAATCTTTTTCTCTTTCTTTTGGCTTCTGCAGCAAATAGTTTTTGTCTTTCTTCTCTTCAGACTCAGGGTGTGGAGAATACTTTGGGAATGTGCATAGTTCCTGCTGCCACACATAAATCTGATGCTTCGTTTATAAATATGATGCTTACTAGCACATTCATGGAACACTATCTCCACCTCCATTTTAAACCTTTTAATCTTCACGTGTTCAAGTAAAGATTATTGCTGAATTCTGTAATGTGAGACTGAGATTCTTGAGGGCCTTTTTGAAATGCTCAGTAGTCTGTATAATATATTTCTTGCATCTTATTAGAGAAGAAGAAACATTTATTGAAATCATGTGTTTCCACCATTGAAAACCTATAAAAAACAACATGCTTCTGTATGCAACAATTTTATATGGTGATATCTCATTTTCATGTGACTTTACAAATATAAATTATACATATATCTGTCCATATGCATACATTAGTGTGCACACACGTAAAAAAATATAGACTTATATAAAACCAGGTAATTCGAGAAAGCATCCAGACTGAAGAGCCTTAAAACATAACTCTGCTTTTACCAGAAGCATCTCAATTTGCCCTTTATTCTGCCTTGCTTGTAACATATACATATCTATGTGTATTACGATATATTTTTATATAAATGTAGGTATATGTATATGCATATATATAGGTTATATATAGGTTAATCTTACATATTGTACATGCTTTTTAAATCCCCAATGTGTGACACGTGCAGCTTTCTGTTTGCATGAGCAGAAGCTTCATTACAAACCATGTTAAACTTTGTCCCTTCCTCTAGAAAATAGAGGAGTTCACATAAGTCATGTAAACAAAGCGTGGCACTAACACAGCCTGTTAACATAATGTCACACTTATCTGATGTCATCATCCATCTACTTCTGTGTTTAATCTGTCAGCTCTCCAGGATGGAGTGTGTCTGGATGTCCCATGCCAAGTGCTCCGTGCAGTACGTCTCTGCACCATCCCGTCGTTGGCAGGTGCTGCAATACACAGGAGCAGTGTCTTCGTTTTCTGCCAGGTGCCTACATGGGAGATATGGGGTGGCATTCACTCCCTTTCCTATTATGCCCTACAGTAATAGGGAAGTTGTGAATTGTTAACACACCCAAAACCTTAAGTTTCACATTGCAGTTTTCTTTTCCAAGGATACGTTGCCGTAATACGTGCAGTGGCATGAGGTTAGCTTGCATCATTGTCAGATCACTTCTCAGTCAGAGACTCATTGCTTTTGGCAAATCCCATTTGGCTTGGCAAATCCCATTTACTATCATTGTACCTGGCTCTGGGTAGTCCAAGTCCTGCAACAGTGCTGACAGGAGGGTAGGGGAGGTTGTTTATTTGTGATGCCGAGGAGAACGGATTGTACCCAAAAGGGCGGGCAATGTTCTTCAACAGCAACCTGATGACTGCTCCAGCCCACGCTGTCCTTTGTCACACTGTCTAATGCCGGTACAGGCTTTCCTCAGTGGGTAAGCAGGAGCATCTTCTTTGTCGTTACACTGAGCGACTCTCATACCTGCTTCCCCCTCACCCCAAAAAAATGTCAATAATGTGTTCAAACACTGAATGCCATAAACAAAGGTGCCGGCCTGTCTTAGAGCCAGTTTATCCCTGTAATATATGCTGAAAATATTTCTTCTGCCTTTTATTATATTATACAGGTTCAACTCTTTTTTAATATATTCCTTTATGCAAAAGAATAGATATTAGGGCTGGGGACTGTAAAGATATTTACTCCCAGTTCTCAGTAAAACAGTAGGTAGAATAAATTTTGTGCCTCCGTATTTAAGAGCAGGCTTGTATACATTTTACACTGCACTAGTATATGTAATGCTGAGAGACAGTCATGGTCACCAAGGACAGCTTCATTTCATTGCAGGTTTTCCTGCATTTCTCTTTAGAATTAAAATAACTTGTGGTACCACAGACCAGGATTTCCATTGAAAATACTGGCTCATGGCCTATGTACAAAGTATTTCTTTCCAGTGATGGGTGAATATCAACAGTTCTCCTTAAAGAAAAAGGTAGCTGCTGTCACTAATAAAAGCAAATCCTTAAGAGCAAGAAGAAAAATTAAATGGAAGAAAAGAGGGAAGGGAAGGGAAGGCAAGGCAAGGCAAGGCAAGGCAAGGAAAGGCAAAGGAAAGAAAGGGGGAAGGGGCGGGGGGGAGGGGGAAGAGGGAAGAGGGAAGAATACAGCTATCTCTAATACACCTTGCTTATAGGTCTCAGCTGAAGATTATCAGCAACTCAGGGCTGCACTGAAGAGCTCCAGACATGTTTGCACAACAGGAGCCCATCTTGAACTGCTGCTGACACCCGGCACCCTGAGTGGGGGCAGAAGAGCTCATGCTGCACTGACCTAGCCATGACTCTGATCTCCCCACTTCAAAGGAGGAAAACTCCTGCAGAAGTCAGACTGGGATTCCTAAACTGTTTTTCACACAACAGATGAGCAGCGTTTGATAAACCAGAACATACAGTATAATTAGGCCTCAAACAGCATATCCTAATTACAAACACAGGATTATGCACATTTTTATTGAGGATGCTGGAGAGGGGTATAGGGAGAGGAACTCCTGCAAGCACAGATGAGCCCCAGAAGCTGCAGCCATGGTGCAGAGGAGCTGTGCCTGGAGGTACGGTGCTACAGGAAAAGCGCTACTGAGGAGGAGCAGGACAACCGAGCTGTTTAAAACAAAATTTTACAATTTTAGGCATTGTTGCTACCAGGAACAGGCAAGGGGGAAGGTTATCCAGAACATCAGGCAGCACAGGATCCAGCTCTCTCTAACAGACTCACAACTTCGTGTGCGGAAGATGGCAGAAGGGCTTGCAGTTGAAGACACAGGCAAGGCACCTTCAGTGCAGCATGTTATCAACAGATAACATGGTCTTCTGAGGCCGGCTGTGGGTTTCCTAGGCATACCAGACAGCCTGTTAGCCTCTGGGAAGCAAAGTTTTGGGCCTGTGAAGTGCCCACAATGTGCTCCAGCACAGCACAAGATAGGTGTATTGAGGGTAGTCCATATCCACCAGTGCTGGTACCAGCCACAGCATGATGGCTTTCCCTGTGGCTTTACAGTATGTGTTGAATAGCACTGAATATCAGCACAAGTGGAGGCTCTCAGCTGGGGTCAGAGTGGGACACGGACCATCAAAACCACCTAGACATATCAACTGTAGAACAAAAAGGGTGAGGATCAGCAAAACTGGGCCTGAACACAAAGGTTTATTCTCCAGCATCCCTGTGAATAGCGTTGCTCCATCCACATCAAGTTGCTCAGAGGGCAACTCTGAGCACCCCTGCTCAGAGGACCTGGTATTCCTGCTTTCAGGAAACCCTAAAAGTCTCACAACCAGCTATCCAGCATGAGACATCACTGCGATCCCCTTGCCACACCTGCCCCTTGTACCAGGAAACAGGGGTTACCACCGGAAGGCCTTTTCCCCCAACCTTTCACCACTTTCAGATCCAGAACTAAAACTGGTATTTCAGTTTGTGCTCAGCCTTACTCTCTTCCTTTGCCTTACGCGATAACCTGCTTTCCAGAAGGATCATTTGCAACCCATCCTGAGGTCAGTCACGTGCATGTCTTGCTGCAGCAGTGGCATAAATCCTATGTGTGAGTGTGTGGGTGCTGTTACCTCCTGCTATGACCTTCAGAAGTGGGTTTACCTGCACAACGTTAGAAGGGAAACACAGAAAAGTCCACAGAGAAGACGGACATCAGAGTTAATGGTAGGATTACCAGATTTTATAATGACTGTATAGGTCGCGGATATACAGGGAAATTAATAACTTTTATGTTTTGATACAGGACACAGAATGTGAGACTATAATAAAGGAAATCCCATATTACATGGCATGTCTGGCAACCATAACGCTATTCCAGGAAAAGCAAATTTTATGCTTGAGCATGCCACAGAATTCTTCTGTGATGCCGAGTAAGTCGCTCTAAGCAGATTTTCCCTCATCCTGTGTTCCTCGATTTTGCATCCTTCCCATTCCCCTTAGGTTGCCTCCATCTCTTCATTGCTAGAGCAGCAGAAGGAAGAACAGCAGGAGCAGAGGATATTAGACCTTGCTATTAGATGCTGTGCCATAGCTGTACGTGGTAACAGGAGGAGAAATTACAGGGAAAGTCATGTTCTTCTCCTGTAGCCTTGGGACAGAGGATGCCCAGTGCAGATGGCATCTTCATAAACCTAAGTGCCAGGTCACTGCTGAGCAAGTAAGAATTAAGGTTTCAAGAGACACACAACTCGGCCAAATCTGGGCACCTCTTTACAGATAGGAAGAAAAATGCACACCGTTTTTGATGAAATTTCCAAAAGACCTCAGCCTGAGGTTCCTATCCCACATGGAAAATATAAGTGTGCTCAGGCCATTTGACATAAGTAGCTGAAAAATGGAGTCTTGTAATGGAAAAACTTAAACCAAAGAGACTTTTACTTGCCTTGCTCATAATAATTATATTAAAACAAAGGCCTTATACAGTACTTATTATTTGTTCCTAAGGTCAATTTTTAAGCACCTTTAGACTGAATTTAGTGGGGGGAAAAAAGCTTTTGTATGAAGTAGTGAAATAATTTAAACAAGATCCCATGTGATGGGATCAATGGCAAAACCAGACACAGAAATGATAAGTGGAATCCTGGACTTAGGAAAGTAAAAGGAAATTTTGCCACTGATTTCCACAGGATCAATCGTTCTATACATGGTCACCCATTAATAGATCAGATTCATTTTACCCATCCATGAAAGAGAGCTGATTCTCACCTGAAATGCAAAGTCTTTTTTAGCAGTATTCCCCTGTTTAGAACAGGTGGGGATAAATAATATTTTTATTTAGCTGAAACATCAAAAGATATTTTATTTAAGCATGTGTAATTATTCAAACTGGAATTCAGCCAGGTCACTGCAGTTAGTGTCCCTGTTTCACTATGCAAAGACATGTCTCCCTGTTTAATGCTGGGTCTGTCAACTCCAAATCAGAGGAACTAATTAAATTAAGGAAATACAAATGAAAACTTTAAAAACTTGATTTTCTTGAATTCCCCTTTATAAAAGAAAACCTGTCATGTTTTCAATACATTCGAATGTTTTTCTTGCATTTAGAGGGATAATATTCTTTTTTTAATGGAATTTGTATGAGGTTCTAAAAGAAATGCCCTATGCATAGGAAGTCCATATGGTACGATTACTTTGGCATGGAACCAGAAGGTCTTTCTGGTTTGATCTTTAACTTCTCCTGAGCCTATTAAATAACTGTTAAACTCTATTTCTAGCTAGTTAAACTTCTTTACTAGGTCAGAGGCTATTTCTCACAATAAGAAAAAAAACAAGTCTAATAATAACTCGCGATGGGTAGGTAGTGAAATATCTCTTTCTTGTACCCTTGGAACTTGTGGGTAACTCCAAAATACTTGACAAAAGCCTGGTAACCAAATCTGTCTAATGTTCACTCATGTATCTGATATATATGCAAAGCAAAACATTAAAAGCTATAGCCAAGACTCCTGCAAGATGAGTATTATGAATGCACAAAACTTTCACAAAAAAAAAAAAAAGATAGATAAATAAATAAATGAATCAAGACACCCTCTCTAGACCACACAGACTTTTTGATCTCTCCTGCTGCTGCCACAGAGCCAGAAATCTGAGTCTGTCCCCCACCCATGTGGGAAGGCAGAGGGCTCAGTGTAGAGCCCTGGAAAGTGTCATCCCGAAATACCTGGTTATCTGGGATCTCCTCCCAGTGCCAGGAACATGCCCAGGAAGAGGGGGCGGCTGGCAGGAGGCTGTGCTCCAGCAACATGGCTCCAGCATAACTGCAGAGAGGATTTAATAGCCAGGAATCATTAGTGTGGCCCCAAGGACAGGGATGTCCTGAGCCACCTCCCACCCAAACTTACAGTCCACACGGTTTGCCAGCTGGTCTAAATCTGTGAGAGGAGCAGTATCCTGTGGCCTTAATCACCCAAGAAATCTTGCAGGCATCATGAACAACTTCTGAGAAGCAATATTAACACATTACGGAGAGGAAGGCTAAATTAAATAAACACTAACTCTCATGAGTGTAAGACAGTTTAAATAAGTTTGAAAATACTCTATTTCTAAAGGCATTAAAGTGAAATTAGATGAATTTTCTCCATTTGAAAATCTTGATATATGCCTGAAGATCTTGTAGATGTTTTCACATGGACCCTTCAGAGAGGAACCTGAATTATCCTTTAATGTGACATGTGAGGAACATGAGGTCTATATTAGCCCTATGAGGGTTAAAGAAGAGAGCATAGTATGAAAAAAAAGGATAAATATTAGGAGTGGCAACTTTACAGAGCTTTATGCCTGTCTCTCTCATATAAGTATTTCTTGATATTGCTGCAGATTATATTTTAAAAAATAATAATCCTGGTACAACACCAAGGCTCAATTAATGTGTACTCAAACTTGAAATCAAAGAAAAATTTTCTGCCTTCCAGCTCCAGGTCATCTGAAAACAAAACAAACCGTGTTCAGAAGAAAATATTTCTGAGGGAAATGGCTGCTTCTGTGAGATTAATACATCTGACATTGTCAGCAAGTAAATTCTATTGCTGCCTTGGTAGAAAGTTTTCTTCTCCATCTTTACTGTAGAGCCAAATTCAATTTTCGTGGCCCAGAAAACAAACCCTTTGCAGCTTGTACTCTTCCAAGAAAATCCACTCTGTCATCTCACACTACTAAGCTGACCTGCAATCTCTGCATAACAAAGCCCTTTGTGGGCCCATGGAGGTAATCTCCTTGACTGATTTTATTACAAGCAGAAGGTTCATTCAGGAAAGACATAATTGGCACACAATGATCAAACATTACAAAGCTATTTGCAGTTAAAAAAACTCCATATAGAAACTATGGGAAGATTATGTAAATAATTTATTTTAAGATGAGTCAGCTAATGTTATGGCTCAGATCAATGGGGGCAATATGATTCTTTAAAAGCAAGATGACTAGAGTCAAGATGGAACTAGCATGTTCTTTTTTATATGTATAAAATGAACAGTAAAATTTAGTCATAACTGAGCTGATTGTGATAATAATATAGCAGATTTGGCAAACAGCATATTATGTTTTGTAATGCTGCAGAGGCCTTGCTACATTGCCTTTTATTATCCAAAGATGATCATAGGTTTGTTCAGGTTGGAAGGGACTTCAGAAGGTCTGTAGTCCAATCTCCTGCTCAAAGCAGGATCAAGATTGAATTCAGACCAGGCTGCTCAGGGCTTTGTCAGCCCTCTCTAAACCTCTAAAGATGAGGTTTCTCAACCTCATGAGGCAGCCTGTCCCAATGACTGACTGTCCGCATGGTGTTGTCTTTTCCCCTCACTTATATCCAAGCATCACCCCACCCCCCTTTCAATTCTATTTCAATTCGGCAAGTCTCTTCTTTCTCTTCCGTACACCACTGTGTAGAGCTCAGCTTTGTCTCCTCAATGACATTCCCGTAGGCACTGGGAGCTGCTCTTGGGTCCCTCTGAAACCATCTCTCCTCCAAGTTGAATAAGGCCAGTTCCTGCAGCCTCTTCTCTCAGGGTGAGTGCTCCAAGATCCAAACAGGTAAAAAGAACAGCATCCCAGCTATCATCCTAAATGCTTTTCTTCTTTGGCTGTGCCTTCAGGATCCAGGACTACTTCCATAGAACAAATGGCTTACACAGCTCTGTGTACATATGTAGCCTGGAGGCTTTTTCATTTTCCTATAAAATAATAAAATATTTCAAGTTACTAAATCAGATAGTCCCAATCAGAGATAACTGCATCCCTACTTTGCCTGTCTTCTTATCTTCATAAGCATTCTGATCACCACCATGTCAACACTATGCTGAATACAAGACCCCAAAAGATGCATGAGGTTTCTCTTACCTACTTTCAGCTACAATATGCCATATATACATGTAGACAAACATTATTTTTAAATGTTGGAGAGCAATCTCTCTCTGTGACACAGCTTTTTTCAGTCAAATTGCGTCATGCAGACAGTAAGATGTGTGGTTACCAATCTTACTCAAAGTATGAGTAAATAAATCGATCAGTAGAAAAGTTCTTATTACTGTAACAAAAGGTCACAGGGGCATTTGCTGCATCACATTAGTCCCTTTACATCCAAATATTACTGGTCAGCCTGCTTCCACTTTCACTTGCAGTAATTACTTCTGTGTCATTGTATGCAGAAGGTCAATACAATTCACTGTGGAAGAAATGACCATGACCCACTTTCTCTTTCCATATCAAACAATAAATTACGCTTTTTCCTTCAACCTTCCTGGCCAGAGAAAAGCTTTCCTAATGTCCACAAGTTTCCAACTGTATGGAAGAGTCATATCCATAGAAATTCAGCACCAGTTTCTCACAAATCCTGCTCAGTTTGTCATAGGTTATCAAAAGTAATAGATAAGCTGAAATCTCCACTGGATTTCTCCCAAAAAAAGGTCATCAATCCTGACCACAACTGCCACATTTCACTGAAAGATTCAAAAATAGGTACCAGCAGCATCCTCTGTGTACAATAAGAGCCACCTAAATCATAGCAGTTTCTTATACTATAAAATATCTTTTTAAAAAGAATAAGAAATGACTCTTCAGAATTTTTTTTTCCCCCAGTCAATTTGGCTTTTTGCAAAGGGCTGACTCCATAAAGACCAGCATTATGTCATCGTCGTGTCTGATGGCCAAGTCTGCACTGTATACAAGGTGTTCTGGACACAGATTTTCTTCTCATCCTCACTTAAAGTGAAATCTCATTATACTTTATGATCTGTGATTTACAAGTTTGAATTGAGTTAAGATCAATCTCAGCATATCATTTCTGATCCAGTCTAGGTACTCTGGTTCATGTAAGTCTCCATTGACATGGGGCCAAGGTATGCAATTACTCGTTACCTACGCCATCACCCCGTTGATGGATTACTATGAAAGAAGTTAGCTCCCAGGATCCTAAAGAGGCTCCTCTGTGTCAGGGCACCGTGGGGGCCAGGGACTCCCTGGGAGCCGGGAGCAGTGGGGGCTCCCTGGGGTGGCAGAGCCCGGCAGCCAGAGCCGGGACAACCATCCCAGCCAGAAGCAGGGCAGATGGGGGGCAGCCCAGGGGGCTGACATGAGGTCCTGCGCTATGGGCAGGTGGGGGAAACTCTGAAGATGGCTGGGCAGGGCTGCTAGAGCCGATGGTGCCTCTGGGCCCTGACACTCTGATACCATCAGAGAAGCTTGTCTACAGTTCAGCCGCTTGTTTTTTCTCTTTTAATGAACATCTCTCCAGAGCCCAGGAATTATGAAAGTCCCATCGCACTGCCCGAAACCTCATTGTAGCTGATAAAAGCTCATGGTATCTGACACCGGAGCTGTACACAGCTTTCAGATGGCTGATGCTGATTTCTTGAACTTTACCAACCTTGCTTTTTGGCTGCTTTTGTTCCTGAACTACATCTCCCAGGGCTGGCACTGGACTTCCTTTACTGACTCCCAAAAAAAAAGCCCCTTGCGTAGATCTTACTTGAGCATTTCCTTCCCCATGTCACACCTATAGGGATATATTATTCAATCTTTCCTAACTCGCACATTCCACAGAAAGTGCCCAGCTCTTGGAGTAGGACATTGGTGGCCACCTGAGCTGCTCCCTGTAGCTATACCAGAAGCACAATGCAGGTCCCAGAAATACCATCCTTAGGCTGGACCTTTCTTCAATTTGTTGGGTACAGGATATGTGCAGGGAGAAAAAGGAAATGGTAAATACAGGGGATTTATCCTCCAGAGAACTGAGCTGCAGAATTTCTCCTCCACTGAAGGCACCTATGCCATGATGCCTCAGAGCTGATGTAACAGATCGAACAGCCTCTCATCCATACCTGCTCTACAGGAAACACGGCAGGAGACTCTTCAGAGGTGTCTGCTTCTATTTTCACCAACACACCGACCTACTGGAGAAGTATCAATATACATTGACATATCAATGTCCATTCCTTCCTTGTTTAACCACTCCCAGAAGATAACCTTTCCTCCTCTGTACTACACTAGAAACAAGTCCTAAAGGCTGTTTTACCACCTGTATTACTATGCTGCAGCCTACAGTGGCTATCTATCTGAATCCAGATAGCTGTGAATGTTATCTTTTGCCCAGTCAATTATCTCTTAATTTAAAGTAAACCCGAAAGGGGTGGAGAGGAATAATTTCCCTTCTAGCTATTCAGCCAGAAGGTGAGTTAAAAGTCTAATAGATCCACCAAAAAAATTATTTTTCCACAGTCCAGAACTGCTCTGTACTTACAGTTAAGCTGCCTTTTAAGATGTTAAAATTGAAAATAGAAATAAATTAATATAAGCAGAATGAAAGGAATTAAAAGTCCCAACAATATTTAACTCCTTTGTCCATAACAACTGGATACATGCTTCTGAGTGACCATAAGATACAATCATTAATCATTGGAGAAAACACCAGAACATGACTTATCATCAAAATAAAGGAAGCAGAATGGAATGTTCTATGGAAGAATGCAGTAAAAATGCCTCAAAACATCAGAATAAAAAAATACCGGGCCTCCTCGCATACACTGATGTGAAGCAGGAGTAAGTCTGTCAAGTCAGTGGTAATTATTAACAGGCTGATACACACAGGTTTTGAGTGAATAGAACCAGGCTCTTATTAAGTGCACACAGTTCACCTATCCCTCAGCATTAGAAACATTGGATAATGGAACTGGCAAGGGCTGGTGTTGTGTGAGCTAAAGATGAGCAGGAACAGGGTAGGGTTTGAACTTTACAAAACTATACAGTTCCTATTAAATTTTTTTTATGAGAGTGGTAATTTTGGTCTGGCAAGTTCCTCAACTCCAGTTGAGTGTTATATGCTCAAAACCACAAATGGTTTTATCTATGACCCAATTTACCCAGATCCTTAATTTCAGAGGAATTTTATATGTATGACTTTGTCTTTTGGTTTTAATTTTTTGTAATATGTAGCACTCTAACCCATAATATGTATATGCAAGAGTTCTGACAGAGTGACCTATCAAATTAAAGAGATCTTTTGTCTCCATGTATCTACACTCCAGAATTCCATCACAGTACTTCCACTGAGGTTCAGGTTCCCACAGTGGTTTCCCACTGAATTTAAAGTCAGTCAGTTTTCAGATCCAAAACATTCCTCAAAAAACAGGTGTACAAAACCATCAGATCTTGCAGAATTTTAGGGCTCGGAATTTGAATATTACTCAATGGAAAGCTCCCCTTTATTCTTGCTTCCACAGAAACTTCTCTTCCTGTCAGCATCAATGGAATGAGATCTTGTAGCAGAAGAGAGAAGAGTAGGATGGACTAGGTGCAAACCTCATGAAGTTCAACAAGGCCAAGTGCAAAGTCCTGCACGTGGGTCAGGCCAATCCCAAACACAAATACAGGCTGGGTGGAGAACAGACTGAGAGCAGCCCCGAGCAGAAGGACTTGAGGATGTTGGTTGATGAGAAGATCAACATGAGCCATCAATGTGCAGTCACAGCCCAGAAAGCCAACCACATCCTGGGCTGCATCAAAAGCAGCGTGGCCAGCAGGTCGAGGGAGGGGATTCTGCCCCTCTACTCCGCCCTGGTGAGACCCCACCTGGAATACTGTGTCCAGCTCTGGGGGCCCCAACATAAGAAGGACATGGACCTGTTGGGTCGAGTCCAGAGGAGGGTCACAAAGATCTATTTGGCAAATGCTTTGGCTTCCAGCCTACCACTAGCAGGCCTTCTTCCCTGTTGCTCTTTGCTCCAGCCTCTGCAGTCTCACCTTTTTGAATGTGCACATGCCAAGATTGTACACACTACACATCTAGCAATAGCTAATTAGCTAACACACAGAGAAGTAAAATCATGCTCTTTCCTACTCCATCATTGCTCCACTAGTCATACAGGGAAAACTCACACTATGCCATGCTGGAGTTCATTTTCAGTTGCTTCATCGATCTGGCCCAGAAATCTTTGCCAGGGTTGCAGCTTACCAGGTTATAGCATTGTTCCTGCTGGTAGTACCTGTCTTCTTTATTTCCCTGCTCTTGACCATACAAAACCACTTTTTCTGACTGAATTTACTAGTGGATTCAAGTCACCCTATGTGACTGCAATCTGCAATAATTGAGACTCCCACATCTTTGTCATTTGTAAAATTTAGCAGGATTTCAGACTCCTAACTAATGGCCATTTTGTTACTGAAAGATAACAGGTTTTAATGTAACAAGATGTCGATTATAACCATTTAGTGGACTCATATCCTGCATAATATCACAAGCCATGAAATCTCGCCCAACAATTCCTGCATTGGAACACAAATTTCAGATTTCTTTCTTCTTAGAAATATAATCCCAGTTTAAAGCTTTCATTGATGAAGCACCTGCAATATCCTTTGTTGAATTGTTCCAATGTTTTCTTAGGATCATGCTGTTTGTCTCATATTTTGTTAGACTCACACTAAAAATATGCATCTGACCACCATTTTGAATTTTTCTATCTTCATCTCTGAACTGTTTGACATTATAATTCTGTTTTCATAGTGCACCCTTACATTTCATTTTAGAAATGCCACAGAATTCTTCCTAAGTGATAATCATTAAGGACCACAAATGAACTCAGAATGGTGAGAGAGGACATAGTGTACTGTAATGCGTCTATTGTTGATAGAAACATTACTGAAGGAAAAACAATTTCCCTGTATGTACTTAGTATTATACAAAAGCATAAGGCTAGACAAAAGCCATTTTTTGACTCACATTTAGACCAAAGCTCTGTAGCTCAATTCGCAGAAAACAGGACGTTGGTTTATAAAAGCAAGGTAAAAATACTTCCTTTTTTAAAAGCTGCAAATAATGGTACTTCTTTTTTAACCATATTTCTAAATGGAAAAAAAAAAAAGTCTGATATTTGGAAATATGAGCACATGTTTCTTAATTTAGTGCTTCAGTGTAAAGCCAAGGGAGATGTCAGTATATATTGGAAATATTCCTGCACAACAGAAGTAAATGGAAGTTTTGATTTTTATTTACATGGATGCAGGATGCATGTGTAAAATTAAGACAGCAGCTGCTATCCTAGATCAACCAGGAAAATAAAGATCGGAAATTAGAGACAGAAAACCTAACCATCCTGGCCCTTTCTCATCAATACACCAACTAGAAATAAATGCTATACCAACTTACTGAAAAAACCTATCAACTAAAGCTCTGGTGCAAGATGCATTTATTTAAGTTCATTGTTTAAGCACATGCTTAGTTTGAAACACAGGCTGGAAGCTCTGTAGGCTCTGATAGGACTTAACCAGATATTTAAGGATCATTTAAAACCCTATTTGGAATAAAGTTCTGACTCAGAACAAAAACTTTAAAGAATAGTCTTTGCTCCAAACATAGTTTAAGAGTTGTCCTGCCTTGACCATGACAATCAGACAGATAAAGGGAGATTTCAAACTATTATTCTTAAAGACAAAGATTAGTCAAACCACAAGCTACAATAAATATGTACTGAAACACGTGACAGACACCATAAAAAGAGACTTTTGAAAAGATTTCACAGACATGCCCCCCACCAGACTCAAAGCAATTTTCTTCTCTGACTGTACTTATCTTGTAAGTCTCCCCACATGTACAAACACACCCACGTCCCAGTGAGACACTTTTAAAGCCAGGATGTGGAATATTTCTAGGCTTTGGCTTCTTGCTGCATTGCTGACAAGAGAGGAGCTATTTACGGAAGGAGGTTTCACCCCACGGAAGAGTGATCTGCAGAGCTGAATGTGTGTGCAGCACAATGAAGTGCTGGTAGGCTGTGGACAACCAGCTCAGGGGGCCAGGCTGGAGGATGTGTGGACACAGCCCATGGGATTTTTGGATTCAAGCCTGAGGAGGTGAAGGTAACAGAAGGAACTGCCTTGAGAGGCAGCAGCAAGGAGCAGAGCTTTGGAGACAGGGTTTATAACAGTAAGGGAAGGAGCTGGCTCTGATTTTAAAAGCTAGCTCTCCTTGTTATGTCTCAGGACATACCTCCCTTCCACGGATGTATTTACTTTTGCATCACTCCAGTCATGAAACAAGACAAAGGTGATTAGGAAAAAAAAGGTGATTAAATCATGAAATTTGAAGGTTATTGACTCCACCTGAAGATCCTTTTACACTGCCAATCTGTGTTAAAGATTTTTCCAATAAACACCAGTCAGGCTCATATTTTGAGGAAATACAATTGACTTGCTAGAAATTATAGAAATATTATAGTCACTCAATTTCAAATCACTTAAGCATAGCTTGATGCCATTACTATACCACCTATGTAGTTTGTTTCCTGTCCTAAACAAGGTATTAGATACTTATCCTGCATCTCTTATAAAACTTTCTATTTAACAACAAAGATGATGCTGAAACTCTTATTAGAATCAGTTATAATTCAATGATCCTGCATTTCCTCTGGAACATTTTGGATGGCTTCATAGTAGGGAAATAATTTGATCTTGGGGTTGGATGAGACCATAATTTCAGGGAAACTAAAAAAATTGGCATTAGAAATTAATAAGTCATCTCTATGATCTTTACAGCTGTGCTTTGCACCAGGGTAATAAATCATGAGTAAATAATAATCATTGAAATATGTACATGTTGGATAATATTTTCTTACTGTCACCCATTAAAATAGTAATTTCAATTTTTTTAGCCAATTTTATTGATACCAAATATTTCTATGGTGAGGCTTTCAATTATGAGGTCATGCATTTCATTTTAAAATAACACGAAGATTCATCTGACTTTTCTCTTTAGAAACATAATGCATTTTCCCCCATTTCTAAATACTCAGGTTCCACCACTATGTTTAAATTGATGCTGTATGTATTGTATGGACTGCTCTGAAGATTTTCATCATTCCATTGTTTCAGGCCTTCCCCAATGTAATCACGTGCACCCCACTCTCTAGCTAAGCCAGCTTCACTGCGTGCCTGCTATACGCTTGTCTCACGTAGTCTCTTACACTGCCTTGCACCTGTAGGGCATCTGACCACTTCCTAATGATATGCTAGTCAAAGCAAATTAATACTTTCGTGTGCAGTTTGTCCTCTTTGTCTTCCCTGGAAGAAATTGTCTGATGGGAGCAGTCTCTTTCAGTCATGGTGCTCTGCTTGATTTTTTTTGTTGACTGCTTGGCTTTTCACTCTCTACAGTGCATGTTATTTTGGGTGGGATTCATGTCACGTAGATTCAGGCTTACAACATAAATGTCTACATCAGAGATAGTAAGCCAAGGATCCTTCAGTGGGCTGTGAAAAAAGCATACACTTCAGGGACAGAAATCGTCCTGTCTGTTTTAAGTACCTATACACAAATTTTACCTGACGATTTCATTGACCATTCTCTCTACTGACTAAAAGCATGTCCTGCTCAGTAGCAAACACTTACAGATATCCGTTCTGGCTAAGAGTCCACCCTTTGGTGTATAGACACAAGACAAAGTTAGAAAACATGCCCAATGCAGGAACAAGGATGTGATTTGCCATAGTCCCTAATACCAAAGATGACCCATTTGACCACATCCAGCAGGTTCCTGAGAGGCACGTTTTTCTCTCCTGCCTAAAAAAGGTTTTGCACTATGAATGTATTTCTCATTGTGCCACAGGGATGAAGTTTTTGATTCCAGGCTTTACCCACCCCAGGTGATTTTTGGATGAGCTGGACTAAGCTCACTAAGCCTCCTGAAGGCACAACCAAGGCCCTCAGCCTAACGTGCCGTTCCCTAAGAATTGTATGTACACAGGGCAGGAAAGGGCTCTGTCTGCTCCCATAGGCTCATGTTGGGGAAGAAACATGCCCCTGTGTTCCAGGCTTTCCTGTGAGCTGATGGATTCATAAGAATGAAGGTTAGTGAACATCTATTTGTAGCTCACATTCCTCACTTGTTAGTTTAAGCTTTGATTTTGTGTAATTAGTAGTTTGTATTATTAGTAGCTATCTCAGGCAATTAGCGCATCACTGGTTATTTTGCTGTCTCTAATGTGTGCTGCTTCTACCTCTACTGCAGCTTGACTTGATAGAAATACTCTGTAAAGATGGCAAGTCCAAAATCTTCTCTCTCCTGCTGCTGCTGGGCTGCTTGTGGGTGGACTGCCATTATACCAGCTTGTTGCCAGCATCAAGAAATTCCTTCAACATGCATGAGATGCTCTGAATGTCCAATCTATTTAAGTAGAAAAAATAGGGGGAGGAGGGGTAAGAGGAAGAATGATAACAAAATTTGACAGTATTTAATGGGTCACGGTAGCTGCTTTTAAATGTGGATATAAGAACTTTCTTTTCTGTCTGCTGTAGCAGGAGTCAAACAGGGGTAAATACTGCATTTTATATAACTGAAATTCAGCAATCTCCAGGAAATATTTGTTTGTTTCTAAATAAAGTAACACATTAGGTGACACATGCATTTTTGGAAAATACTTCTGACACAAAAAGTACAGAGTAGCAATTTAACAGGCTTGAATTAATGCTTTTAGAGCCAGTACAAATTTTTGACCTCTTGTTGTGGACAAAAGGGAAAAAAAGATGGATTTGTTGATACTCAGTAACCAACAGTCACTACCCAGAGCACCATGTCTGAAGGTTAATCAGCAGCCAATGTAATCTGCACCCAAAAGCAAAGATAACCAGTTACCTTTATGGCCATTCAAAAAATCTGAGAAATAGCCCCAAATTTTTCCTTGCCCTTCAGAGGGCTGTAGGTTTTGTCCTCTTTAGCTTGTGCTGACAACCCTGCAAACTAGCGTGTGACCCAGTCTGGCCTCAGCTGGAAATTTCATGAGAACCAGCTTGTTTCCTCTTGAGGGTACCACTGTATGGTCAGAAAAATAGAAGGTATGGTCTTTCCCATGGTGTTTTGGCACTACTGCTTGTAGTCTCAGCTGCAAGTCACAAGTGGACAAGCCAATGGAAATGGAAATTAAAAAACAAAACCAAAAACCATGTACACAGTTATAGAAGCTTTCTCAAGCCTCAGGAAAGGATTTGATTAAAGTGAAACCATTGTTTTGGTATCTTTTTTACCTTGTCTATTCCCTGCTCTCTGCTCGTTATATCTTTGCATGCAACAGACCCATGGCTGTGGCTGGAAAGTCCTTTTGCTGAAGTTTCTTGCCAAACCAAACCGCTCTGTTGAGGCTGACAGGCTTTATGTAAAAGTGACCATGTTGACTGGTGGGGGGCAGAATTCTAAGATTGGAGGAAAAGAGAGAGAGAAAGCAGACAGAAATTTGATCTTTTTAATCCAAAAATGTTTTTTTCCATTCAAATATACTCTGACAAAATGCTCGGAAGGTTTTGTTTTCATTCCACTATGGGAAAAAAATAAATTCTGCAACCTTCAAAGTTATCATGAAGTGGAACTGCTGTTCCCTAGCCAGCTCTAAATGCATCACTAATGGACTTGGTTTTGATCTGGCTGCACAGGTGCTAAATTGGCAAGACTCCACTGTCATTAGTGAGTTACCCCAGGCTAACACCTGGCTGAAATGAGATTAAGGCCCACTGCCCTTAGACTTTCTCCAATGCAGTGCATGTGTTAGAGCACATGGTACTCCCTTGTTTGCAAAGCAGAAACAGAATATATACTGTGTACGTCACCTCCTAACCTGTACCTAAAGTTTAGGTGTATGAGTAACCTGTCCCCTGAAAGAAAGTGCCAAATTTCCTGTATAGTCAGTGTAGAGAAGTAGGTGCTTGTGAATGCTTCCAGAGAGCAAATGTGCCTGTCTCTGCCGGGAAATTTTGCAGGCTTTCGGACTCCATTGACCCATGAGAGAACTCAGGCAGTAAACTTCAGGACGACTGGCTCACTAGGTGCCTAATATTTAGTCAGAATCATTCTTGGTTCCAATAGATTGGACCACATCTACTATGAATCTGAAGGAAGCAGTCTCTTTGCACAATATGTCCATTATTAACACTACCATTAAAATTACCACTGAATTAAATAGAATAAAAGCAGTGTAAAAGAGTACAATTCCAAAGTCTGCTTAACCTCAGAAGTTTGTTTCAGCATTGGATCTGTTTCAAAGTTTCTGTAATGTATGATATTATGAAAATGTCCATACTTCTGCCTAGGGTGGATTTATGTCATTAGTAAGAGGACATCAAGTTTAGCATAATGCTAAAATGTCTCTGTAGCTTGCAAAGGGGTATCCTTGAAACTGGTTGATGAACAAGTTTTTATCTTTCACATCATGAATACAAAAAGAAAATCTCTAAAGCCAAAGGAGCAGCAATTCCACGTTCTTTGTGTTTTGCTTGATCTAAGGAAGCTCCAATTCCAGAAGGACCAGTAGAACTAATAATCAATAGTCATCTCCTAAAGTACATTGTTTCTTTCCTGACAATCATAAATCTTTGAGGATTATTTACACCGTAGAAAAAGATTGCTAGAAAAGGGATGTTTTCATATTGAAGAATATGAAAAATCCTTTTATTTCATGTTACCCTGTAAGCCAAGTCCACCTGGTGCACAGTAGCTGCTTTTTTCTTTCTGTCTTCCTGAAGCGTGGACGGTTGAGTAATGACCACAAGTGCATCATCTGGTTGACCTGACAGGTGATGCTTGTAAGAGATATCCTGCATCGATCAAGAATAATGATTCCTTTGTCACCATCTTTGATCACCTTTCATTTTAAAAATTTTCCTCTTTTCCCAGTATCATATAACTTCATCTAACCTCTTCCAGCAGAACCTTTTTAATCTGTAAGTAAAAATATGCATAGTCTTTGAATATCATTTGCCAGTTGTTGGGTTTTTTTTCCCATCGTCTTGGTTTTGGTCAGAATTGTATTTAAACTGATGTAAAATTAAATATTTTAAAAGAAAACTACTTTTATAAAGTTAAGTGTAATCCACTGTCAGCATGTGTTACACAAACACCATGTGGTAAATACAGCATGTTGAAACATACTGAATTGTGAAGACAAGCTGTAATATTACCTAAGTACTTGCTCCTTATTACCATCTTCCTTAAGTCAGAGTCCTACTGGAATATCAAGCTATTATAACCTTTTGTAAAGCATACCTAGATAGGGGATAAATTAAATTTCCATCAGCAGCCTTCATTTCTGTGGTTTGTGAGTTCCAAATGTTTGACTTTGCAATCTTCACAGGTATATTTGGTGTGTGTATATAGAACTTTTTTTTTTTTTTTTACTGTTCAACAACCTGTTCAGCTATACAACCCTTCCCATTCTTAAACACACTCAGGGATCCTCTAGGTGGACCTGCTCTGGCAGGAGGGTTGGACCAGATGATCTCTAGAGGTCCCTTCCAACCCTTAATTTTCTGTGATTCTGTAATTCTATGATCTTCAACAGGCTGAGACTACAGGTCCACCACCCCTTTGACCCCTGATGCCAAGCTAACACCAGGAGCTTCAAGAAGCTGTTCTCTTCTGTGGCAGGTCATAGGTTTACTGAGCCATCTGCACAGAGGCCAGTTAAAGTGTACTAAGTTTCCCAGCCAGCCCTTCCGCCTCCTACAGATTGTCTCTGCTCCGTAGTCTGCCATATTCCCTTTGCTCTTACCGACAGCCCCACCATAGCGTGCCACTTCTCTTCCTGGGGAGGCTTCACTACACAGCCACAAAGCTCACGGCAGCAGCAGACAGGTGGATTCCCACGCCAGGATTTTTTCCTCCTGTTCTCTACTTTTGATATCCATGTTGCTACTGAAAACGGGAGCATGTAAATACATGAGGCCACACACCCATCAAGGGTGTGTAAAAAGTAATTTTGCTACTCAATGTTATGCTGGGAAGGCATTTCAAGTATGGTTCTACCAGGTTCTGTAATGTTTAGTCTATCTGATATTTTTGTTAATGATTTGGATAATCGAAAAGAGAGAAAACATGTAGAATTTGCAGATGATGTCAAGCTGGAGGGAGCTGAAAGCTTTTAAGAGTTAGGATAAGAATTCAAAATGACCTTGATAAATTGGAGGCATTGTCTAAAATTAACCAAATGACATTCAGTGAAGTAAAATGCAATGCCCTATGCTTAGGAAGGAGAAGTAAAATACTAGTAAAACTATAACTAAATGAGCAGGCAACAACACCATGTGGAGGGTCCCCTTGC
Organism: Chionis minor; assembly: GCA_013398295.1. Classification (NCBI taxonomy): domain Eukaryota; kingdom Metazoa; phylum Chordata; class Aves; order Charadriiformes; family Chionidae; genus Chionis; species Chionis minor. The sequence continues at coordinate 147,789 of VZSF01001915.1, read as the reverse complement.
AGGACAAATCAAATATGTATTTATAACCTGATGCTGATACAAAAAAAGCTCATTTCATTCTGGATCATGTTGGAAACAATGTTGTATGTGAAGCAGGAAGGGCAATTATTCTGCTTTACCGTTATTGTGTCCAGTTTGGGGCACTGCATGGTAAAAAAAAGATGTAGATATACTGGAAAGCAGCCAGAAGGGGAGTAATGAGAACGATAAGAGGTTTAGAAACTGGAGCTATGAGGAAAGGTTGAAGGAATGGGGTTTGTTTAGTCTAGAAAAGAGAAGACTGAACAGGGACATGATAACAGTCTTTCAATACATAAAAGGTTATTCTGAAGAGGACAGTGATCAGTTGTTCTTTATGTCCACTCACTGTACTACAAGAAGAATTTAGCTTACTTTACAGCAAGGAGGATTTTAGCTAGATATTAGGAAAGCCTCTTTCACTCTAATGAGAGTTAAGTACTAGGACAGGCTACTTTAGGAGGCTGCAGAATAGCAGCAGAGGTTTTTAACTGAAGGTTAGGCAAACATTTGTGACCTTGTGATTTGCAGTGGCTCCAAACTGAGCCAAACTTGAACAAATTTTCTCAGGCATAGCATAAGGCACACCCCTGGCAGCAGCGCATGTTTCCTGACAAAGCCCTAGTCTCTGGTCAAAGCAGGCAAATGGTAGCAATTGCCAGTGAAACCAATTCAACTGTTTTCACGCAAATTGTTCTCACATGAGCTTTTGCCCTTAGACCTGTTCTAAGAAGCAGCTGAACACTACAGATGAAACTTTGCTCAAAAAAAGATTCCATCCCAGGCAAGCACCTGAGTAATTTCAGTTTAAATAGTTAATCTGGTAAATTATATGCAACCAAAAACAGGATCTTAAAATACAGAGGGTTAGGAAACCTTAATTATAGGTGGTGTTACTGAGCTCCACACATAATTTTTATTACAGTATCAACCCAAAGATCTGGCCAGGGTCACCATCCTAAGAACTCAGTGAAAGATCAAGATGAAGGAGATTAAAATAGGTACATGTGCTAATAACTGTCAATAAACGCACAACAACGCTTTGTCTTAAGAAGCTTGGTATACTATTGTGTCTCTTTATATGATCAGCCACCTTCTGGGAATGGGCTTAGTTCATAAGATAGTTCATAAATCTTACTTTTATTATTATTATTTTTCTTCCATGCTTTTCTTTGCCTCTTGATCCCGCTGGATCAAGCTGAAGTTTTGAATATTGTTCTTTATAAATTTAGGAGCTAGAAATACCCCTTTGAAATAAAAAATAAATTTAAAAAAAAAGAAAAGAAAAAAGGGAAAAAGAAAGCTGAGACCTTCACCCAAGCACCTGGCCTGAGGAGTTAGGGCTTCAAGCAAAATACTGTGAGACTCATAATAATAGCGTGAGAGTTGGCAAACCTACTTAAGGGTATAATTTCCATTTCATCTAAACCCCCTTTTTACTAGCAAAGTGGTCACAGTGTAAAGAAGACTAGGCCTCTAATATTAGGAGTAATCCAACACTTTTCCAGTGCAAAGTAAACTTCTTAACCATTTTTCAAATGCAAAACCTGTGTGACAGTGTCTCTGACACATGTAGGGTCGCAGATGAAATTCCATTCCCAAGCTAAAGGATGGTTGCAAAGATTACATAGGATCTTTCTTAAGATATTGGGGGGCTGTAATTAGTGGAAACATATCTCTGGACACCACAGAAAGGAAGAAGGTGTAATTGTTTTACATGCTAAATTAAAAAGGGTGAAATAAAACAAGGGAGTAATAAAAAGATGTTGATTAAAGAGTAGAAAGAGTCTGAATACATGGAGTATGCTTCATTTTGTATGTTTGAACTCTGGCCATGAAAAGCCACTTAGTGTTGGAGGCTTGTTAGAGCTTGTACCACAGCAAGATGGCAAACAGGAGTCAGTGGATTTCTCCACACAGGGACGAGCCCTGCTGCAGCAGGTGCACACCCAAGCAGGTACCCAAAGCCACAGGCTCCCAGCTGCACCCTTCCAGCACGGAGCTGGGCACGGCAGCAAGGTCTCTGCAAGGGACTGGAAGCCTGTTGCTGACTTTTGCCGGCTTTGGATCACACCCTAGCAAGGCTGTTTGCTTAAGCTGGGCTACTTTACAAGGGGAGTGTTTTCAGATGAAAACACTTTCCTTTTTACATAGATTTTGCCCAACAAAAAGGAACACAGTGTGAGGCAGCGTACAATATACAAGACTTCTGTTCAGACATCATGCCAAAGTTTTGATACAAGCATTGCAGAGGTGATTTTTCTGCCAGGCCGCTCCCTTCCCCTCATGATACTCTTTTGTTATCAAGTCATGTCTCAAATGAATGTGTGAAATTAACTGAAATTTGTTTTCTTGTCATGTTTGCAAAATATCCCCTGAAGACTTAGAGCGTTTGTTTTCACTTAAAATTCTGCTCAATGTGCTGACAGCTTCAATCAGTCATCAGAACTCACACCCACCTGTGCCTCTGCAGATATAGAGTAGGATGAGTTCAAGGAAATCCAGCCTCCATCTGAAGGATCCTTCTACAGCCAACAGTTTTGAACCAGGAAGTAACCACCCTGCCAGCACAACCCATCCCACGGGAATCAGAAGACGTGAAATCAAGACATTTGGGAGTTTGATTCAGCCTGGACTCCAAGGTATTTGATGCAATATGCTCCTAGAATTCAAGTATCTAACAAGGCGACACAGAAGAATCGGGCAAGTATTTGATATTTTGACCTCAGTCTGGGTGAGGAAGGACAGTCAGTTCTCCAACTACAAGTGAAGGAGTTTACTTAAGCCAGAAAGCCAGAAAGCTTTGCCTCTCCTACAGAACTGGGTTCTGGGGTGGGATGAGGCCCCTTAGTTCCCAGTCATCCTTGAAGGAGATGACCAGGAGAACTTCACAGAAGTTCTGGCATGAGATGGACATATAGCTGCTTTATAATCAGGCATTTAGAGAATTTTGCATTTGTCTGGTTTTATCTTGCTATGTTCAGTGGCAAGAAGTTCAGAAATCCAAGTCCCTTTACCCACATTTGGATGGAAAATGCCATAGGACAGGACTGGTACAGAGGATGTCTCCAAAAGCTAGAAGGAGCTATGTGCTTCTTAAGTAAATGTCTGAATGTCTAATTCCAGATGTGTAACTAAATCTTCGCTAGGATAGAAGGTTTTAAAATTAAAATGAGCTTTAAACAAACATTTTAGGAAACATGCCGTTGAAATGTTTCACCTTTTTAGGACATTTTCAAGTTATCTAGGCCAGGCATTACTTTTTTCAAAAGGTAAGTTTTCTCAGTGTTCTCTTAACCCCTGAAGGGTTTATTTTAAGTATTCTGTATCTAAGTAGAGTGTCCCAAATGGGTAGAATAGTATAATATCTTCTAGCTCTATGTGCTCTCCATGATTGCAAGCAATCAAATTGCTGCTAAAATTTTCAACATAGTGGCTATCTTTGCTTGGTGAGTAATTTTTCATCTCTTATTCATAAACAGAGACCTGGAAGTTTGCAGGATTTCGTACCACTCCTCTGGAATTCTCTCTCAACGCAGTGTTGTGCCTCAGCTCCATGCTGATGCTGTGGGATTTGATCCATTTGCACGGGGAACTGTGTCTAATTCCTGATGGCATGCAGCTGCATTTTACTTTTAAGGCCATATGTGTTTAGTTCTATATTAATGTTGTCTGAGATCTATCAGCTCTTTGCATCATAGCAAATTACTTTTTGATAGGAGATGAAATTTATTTGGAAGCATCTGTTCCTGCTATTGCAACACACCATGTTTTCATGTTAGCCACACAATACTTGCCTCATAACCCACCTTTGCACTTGCAAGTCAGTTGTGCAAGACTTTTAGCCTAGGACATCTTGTATTGAGGTTTCTGTTCTGTATGTAATTCAGTGCAGCTCCCTAAGCATTTTTTAGCCACGAATCCTTTCTGATGTTAAATAATGTTGTGGTGTACAGGCAAGTCTATATTGCAGAGACCAACTATTCCCAAACTACTGCCACAAGGTCAGTAAAATTTGTTGATGTCCACTGAGATTCTTTAGTGCTTGCAGATCACATCCATCTTCTCTCTCAATGAGCCACTTTATTCATTAGAAGTTGTGTCTTAGAAAATGCCCTTCAGTAATGCAGAAGGAAACTACCGTGAAATCATGGGCACCTTTTGGGTTAAACAAAACTTTCTGGATTTGCCCAAGAACTACTGAAAAAATTGAATGTCTTCTTCCCCCCACCCCCCCCCACCCCTACCTCAAGAGCAAAATTTACTTCCTCTTCCCCCAGCTCAACCATAGACACAAATCTCAATGACAAGAATCCTCTTCTATATTCCAATAAATTATCTATATATACTGTAAGAGAGTACATTTATATTTGGAAAAAAAAAATATAAGGATGAGCAAATATCAGAAATTTATATATATTGGTGTTCCTGGCCATGGCCATGGCAGATCCTAAAAGATCTTTAGGGTCCCTTCCAACTCTAACTATTCTATGATTTTATGACATTGTGGGAACATCAGTCTCCATGCTTTGTCCATAATTACACCAAACCCACCGTTGCTGACATTCTTCTCTTCTGTCTGCATTGCTAGAGGTGGCCATTAACAGTTGGACTCAATGATCTTAAAGGTCTTTTCCAACCTAAAATGATTCTATGATTCAGTACCTTCAGAGGTATCAAATGGTTATCCTGCAGAAGCAAAAAATCAGAGCTTTCTCACAAGCTTACAAATTCTTTCAGATTGGTGTTGATTAACTTGTGATGAGGTTCTTTTTGGCCTATTAAAAAAAAGAAAAGGAACATGCAGAAGCCTCCAAAACATCAAGTGGGGGAATATTCCCCCTGAGCAGACCCCATGGGAACAGGAACATGGTTGCTTCCTGATGACTCCTTCAGTAGCCCTTGGATAAGGCAGATCAGAGGACAGGGCTAGTGACAGGAGACACATGTTGAAGGAGGAGATGTGTAGCACCTACCTTAGAAAGAGAGCAAGTAGTTTCAGAGCCTATGCTGGCTGGGCTGACACATCCAGGACATCTGGGTTTGCTTACATTTAAAATAATGGGTTTTCCATGACCTGGAGCAGTCCAAGATCTCTAATACTCAGAAAGGATTACAGTACCTTCATTTAGCCAAGCATATAGAATCATAGACTCATAAAATCACCTAGGTTTGAAGGGACCTTTAAGATCATCGAGCCCAGTCATCTAGCTAACACTGCCAAAACCACCACTAAAACATGTCCCTCAGTACCACATCTACCCGTCTTTTAAATACCTCCAGGGACGGCGATTCCACCACTTCCCTGGGCAGCCTGTTCCAGTGCTTGATAACCCTTTCAGGGAAGAAACTTTTCCTAAAATCCAATCTAAATCTCCCCTGGGGCAACTTGAGGTCATTTCCTCTTGTCCTGTCGCTTGTTGCTTGGGAGAAGAGACTGACCTTCTTTCAGGTAGTTGTAGTGAGCGAGAAGGTCTCCCCTGAGACTCCTTTTCTCCAGACTACACAACCTAAGTTCCCTCAGCTGCTCCTCATAAAGCTTGTGCTCCAGACCCCTCACCACTTTGTTGCCCTTCTCTGGACACGCTCCAGCACCTCAATGTCTTTCTTGTCATGAGGGGCCCAAAAGTGAACACAGTATTTGAGGTGGGGTACCACCAGTGCCGAGTACAGTGGGACAATCCCTTCCCTAGTCCTGCTGGCTACACTATTCCTGATACAAGCCAGGGGGCTTTTGTCCTTCTTGGCCACCTGGGCACACTGCTGGCTCATATTCAGCCAGCTGTCAGCCACCACCCCCAGGTCCTTTCTGCTGGGCAGATTTCCAGCCCCTCTTCCCCAAGCCGGTAGCGCTGCATGGGGTTGTGACACAAGCACAAGACCCGGCACTTGGCCTTGCTGAACTTTATACCATTGGCCTCAGCCCATGTATCCAGCCCATCCAGATCCCTCTGTAGGGCCATCCTACCCTCAAGCAGGTCAACTCTTCCACCTAACTTGTATAAGTTTGCTTTTCAGGGCAAAGATCTGCAATATGGTACTCACTGAACATGAGAACTGAACAAGTTTAGCTAGTTAGCTGGATACCAAATCAGAAGTGAAAAGGAGCGTCTTTCTCTTTCACAAGCTCTTGCCTCAAAAGTTCTTTCACTTGCTCTTATACTGCCATTTTAGATAAAATCTCCAAGGCTGATTTCTCACTGATTGCCAACCAGGAATGTGATCTGCAACACAGAATCTGGCCTCACCCTAGCTCTCTCTGAAATTAATGAGACTTACTTTCAGTTACCTTGCATACCTTCCCTCTATTTTCCTTCTAGGGTGGGACTAAGACTTAAAATTACTTTACTAACTAATAATGGGAAATAGCAACAATTGCCACAAAAAAAGACCCAATGCTGTATGAGTTCCAGTGGCATACCCGGGTGAGGTGATTCCTACCTCATCCCTATAGCAAGCACAAGACACATAGAAAGGATGGAGTAAGTGGCAGGCTTTTAAAATTCCCCTCTTCTCAGTACAACATACGCTGAAAGCGTTACATGGGCTTACAGACACCTGCCAAATCTCTGACTACTCCCTCCTCTACCCAGATTCTGGGAAATTTCTCTAGCCAGGAAAAACAAACAAACAAAAAAAACAAACAAAAAAAGACCCAGAAAACATCCTGCTACCATACTACCGTATTTCCCAGTGGCAGTACTCAGTTGCTGACAGAGTATCAAGTCTTCCTTCTGCCTCCTCAAGGACTGGCTCTCCTTGCTCTCTCCTTGTATTCTGCATTAATGAACGTGCCCTTCTGTTCCTCTCCCTCGTTGCAACCTTTCAACTCATCCGTCTGTCACTTGGCAGTAGCTTCAGGAGGGCTCTTCCCAGGGACATTTTGTGTTTATTCAAGTGTTGCTGTGCTGTGAGACTAAAGAAGCAGATCTGTTTCTTCCAGCTAGATCTGTTTATTTCCCAACACCACAGCACCACATATTCCTGTACCCAAGGCAGGAAGGCAGATATCAAGTTGAAAACAAGTCATGGGACTATTTTCCTTTCTCATATTCTCTTTAGTTGCACATGGCCTTTCTATTCAGGCAGCACACAGGGAATTCAAAGAGGGTTTGCAGAACGCATGTGAAAACAGCCTCTTTTTCTCCATGCCATTGTGACTCATTTGCTTTTACCACAAGACTCTGCTGAGCTTAATGTATAGCAAGAAAGTACAAAAGTATGGAGCGAGGCCAGCCCTTATCCCTGTAATGGAGCCTTTAGCGGCCTGGTAGACCCACTGACACCATTTTGTAATGAGCTGGACTTGGTGCTCACCAGTACACTTAATTGAGTTCCAGACCGAGTAGGAGGAGCTGTAAGTGCATCGGGTGGGTACCACGGGGTTATCTTGGGATAGAAAAGCTCTTTCTCCCATGTTAAATGTAGGTGGCGGTTATTGCTGCATGATCCAAGGTAGGACACGGGCATTTTGTTCTTCAGCCTGGCTTGTCCTGTTTCCCTTGTGCTGGAAATGAAGCCTGGGTAAGGAGCCCTCTTTGAAGTGAGGTGGTACTTGTCATCCTAGCCAGGCATGAGACAAAACGAGTCTGTAGATAGCTTAAGAAATTGCTTTAGAGTCCTTCATTTCTCAGGAGGCTCTGCAGGGTACCCAGCCCACCATGGCAGCTGTGCTATGGGGCATGCAAAGGCTGCTGTTGGCTACACGGAGCAAACGCTCTTGGATTACTTTTTGTATTCCACAGGGTAAGAGCCTGTACAGAAACACCTACTGAAGAGTAGTTTATGTACTGTGACATGCTGAAACAGCAGTTCCTGCACTCTCTGAGCCCACAAAAAAGCCGTATGTGGAATTGCTCATGGTGGCAAATACGGGAAATTAAGATAATGCTTGGTATTCAGAACAAGCTACAAGAATGTCAAAGGATTATAGCTCTCTCCACACATGAAGTCCTATGTAAGCATATTTGGTATGGGTACAACAGGATAACAGCAGAACTACCAGCAAAAATGGCAAAAGCTACAATCAAAATATTACTTCTATTAAAATCAAGCTTTAAAAAGGTGCATATGCTAAAAGGATGCCAGAAACCATTTCATTAGCCTTGCAAGAAAACCCACAAGTTAAACAGGTGAAATTCAAAGCTTGCAATAGTGAGCTATTCTGCATCATGGGAATACATGAATTAAAGATTTATGTAAATACATTAGAAAAGACAGACCAAAAGGAAAACTGCCAGAAGAGGGAATAGCCCTTGCTCCCTGCAGTGCACACTCAAAAAGGTTACAGGCTGATTGAAAAGAGGATTATGATTAACAGAGAACGAAAGGCTGAAGCAGTCCTTGGAACAGAGAGTTTCATCCAGACACAAAGACCAGCAACATGCTAGGGCTGTCCTGCCAGCAATCCAGTGGCACAACAACTTTGAGAAACTGCAAGAGTTAAAGAATCTCTGGGTCTGAAGCACTGACACAGTGGTCTCAAAGACTACTCCAAAGCATATCTAGGCCTAGACCGGTAAAGACTGGGGATCAGCATTTAACGTTGAGACCCAGAAATGCGAATGCCAGCGCGCTCTTGCTGAATCCTGGATTCATATCAAGGAATCAAAAGGTTGGATTGGTAGATAGAAGGTCAGCCAGCTGTGAATGGCTTATCATCAGCTCTACCTAACAAAAGGGGTTAGATAAACATGTCTTTACCTGTGTCTCACAACCATGAAAACTAACTTTCAGCATACAAATTTAGAAAAGGAATAAAAACCTGAAAGATCTACTGATTGCAGACGTGGTCTGTGAAACAAAGCTAAAGGTAGATTGTATACCTCCTCATCTGATTAAGAAAAACCTGCTTGCAAGCAAAACATAGATTGTGGTTGCAAGAACTACCACTGAGAACACGGTAAATTGTCAGATGATTAGTATAGGGCCACCCACAAGGCACACTTCCTACCCTGTTATCAGCTAAAGGAGGAGCTATGAATATTAGATGTGATTTTGTGTACAGGCGCCAGGATAGCAAATTTTCCAGGGTAACAGGAAAGGGTATTAAAACTGCCCCTCACCCTCACACACAAAATCAACTAGAATCATTCAAATATTAGAAAATAACTGAGGACACTTAATATTGGCCCAAATGAACAGTGTTTGTGTGAAACAGGCACGTTGCAACTGTCAAAACCATAGTCAAGTCAAAGAAAAGAAACAAGCTTAGTGGTTGGTTGAAGTACCATCAAAACAAATAAAAATGTTAATAACATGATTAGCTATGATAGCTGGTTGTGAAGCTAGGCACCAGGTAAAGTTAATTCTCAAAGCCAGCAATGAATCTGGATGAACCCCAATGGATATGGTTTTTTTCTGTGGTTTTCTTTTTGCATACAGGAATAGGCAGTGTTTTATGGCAGAACCCGAAGGTCTACAACTCAGCCAAATTAATAACTCTTCTCCCAGTTTGATGCAATAAAAAATTTGTTTGTTCCCATTATTTTATTTCCCAGGATATCTGTCATATTGCACTCCTTACAGGCACCTCTCCTGCTACCTGAAATCCACTCCGGGCTACTGAGGACTGCTAAAAAGTGGATGAGAGAGCTGTTTTTTGTCATCTCTATTGTCAGGAAGACCAAGTTCAAATACGTAGCTATAATACCTAAGAACAGATATAATGATTCAGAACACAGGCCAATCCAGCCTATCATCTTGTCTCCAGAAACAGATGCATAGGGAAGAGTACAAGAACAAATCAAGAACGGAGTAAGACTTCATACTCTCTAGACCTCAGCATCTTGCAGCTGGGAATTCCTTGGCTGGAAACATATCTATTTATTGGTACCTGGTAGATCTTTTTCTCCCATCAATATGCTCAATTGTGTTTGAACCCATGTAAATATTTAACAGCCTTGGTATTTTTAAGCAAGGAGTTCCACAGCTTAACTGTGTTTCTCAATGAAACCATCTCATTTTGTTTGCTGTGAAACTACCCCTACTAGTTTCATTTAGTGATTCCTATATTGTAAAAGAAAGCAAACACTTGCTCCCTACCTATAGTATGCTTTGCTCTGTCATATGCCCTATCCTCTGGTTCATATTTTCAACATCAATCAACAGCTTAGTATCCTCATTACTGAAAAAACCATAAGCAATTGAAGCAGAAAAACTTATTCCAGTTTTCTACTCCACTGAGTAGAAAAGCTCAGTAAGAGAATATTTAGTACCATGATTAAATCCACTTCTACCCAATTCCTGCATATTTGAAGGAGGAAGATTACATCTTACCATTTCCTCAGAGGGCTCAGTTCCCATTGAACTCGGTACCTTTTAAGACCGAGCTTTGAGGGGCAAAGTAACTTCCACATCAGGTTCCACCAGGCTTACCGTCTACGTATAGCTCTGTCTGGTCACAGTTTCCAGATACTGGACCCAGCAAACAGCAACAGTCAGGGTTTTCTAGTCTGCAGGAAAATGTTTTCCCATATTTTTTGCCGTATCGGTAGTCAGGCACCAAAGCACAATAAAGAGATATCCATGCATGGTATAGTAGATACCTTCATGTATCATCAGATTTACAATGAAAATAAGTACATGAAAAGCAAAATTCTTAGAGGAAAAATACTTCTGTTATCTGAAAATAATATTACACAAGTTTCTCTTTTTGGAAATTATCCATTCATTTTCTTCATAAACATTTACTAAGGAGAAAAGCATTTTATGAACATATGGCACTTGTCTCTGTTTTGGATGTAAAAACGTCTGGTATTTTGCTGACTTCATTTCATTGTGAGTCACTGTGTAGCTTTGTATAAACACCAGGGTATTTTCATCAATTAGAAATAACTGAGATTTTCAACATAACATTCCCATATTTACTTGTGCTTGAATAGTTCTGCTAATATCCTAGACAATACATATATAGATATATATACTGCACACACACGATCCTTGTTCCTAAAAAATTCCAGTCAAAGAAATAATGCCTGAGGAGCCATGACTCTGCCCTCAAAGCCCACTATATCGATTAGCAAAACCCTACAGATTTTCCCTGTAAGTGGATGCTCTTTATTGGTAAGGAATACTGTGGTCAGGAAAAAAAATAGTCTTCAAAAATCTCATTCTAATGGGGAAAAAATACTATTATCATGTGAGTGGGTTGTTTTTTTAAGATAATTAGAGTCTATACAGAATCTTGTCTGATTGTTTCAGAGAACTCCTTCATTATAATACGTTCCTGCATGTTGTTGGTAACTGAATACCCAGATTGTGCAAATTAATTGCCCTATCAATACTTCACGAAGTACATTGATCCTGTGTTCTGGAGCACTCCAGGAGAAAAAGGACACCTTCCTGCCCGCCTCGGGAAGCTTGTAAGAACACTCACTCTAGCCACGATCCAAATCAGCTGCTCAATGGAGAACCAACACAACAATCCAGGTTGCTGTGGTGGCATCTCTACAGGTGGCCATGATGTGATCAAGCGTGGTAGGACAAGCATCAGAGATAGGTTAGAAGCAGGAAGTGCTTATCCTACTACTGAGGGCACTTTCATGGGAGCAAAACAATCTGGCTTCAAATGCCTTTGGGAAAAAAAGAGTGTGTATAGCCCAAGGCTCCTGGAAAACTGCTTCAGCCTTTGAGCTAACGAGTAAAATAGAGATTAAGAGCTGTGTGAAATTAGACTGTCCCACGGCTGAAATCACACTTCCTAGGCAATTTACTTCTCAAGGCAAAAGGGAAGTATCTTCTCTGACCTCCTCGGAGTGAAAACAGCCACCTTTGCTGTTTGTCCTCCCACAAGGTGACACTAGATGGCAGCAATTGAAGTGGCAGCAGGAGCTGCAGATCGCTCCGGACAAGGCGGCACTCTGGCGACCAGCCGGCGTGGAGCCGGTGGGGCCACCTGATAGTCACAGCTTCTCTCTCTACCTTACTGCCACGGGGGCTGCCAGGGAGCTAGGCAACTTGTGAGGTGGGGTACAGGCGTGGGAATGAAGTCACCTGTGCCCTGACTTCCAGGCTTTATTATTATTTCATGCTTTATTATTATTTCATGCTTTTCTCTAGACTGACTTGCCCATATCTGGTTGGTCCATTTTGCATCTGAGGGCTCTTTGCCTGCATTAAAATGACAGCTTTTCCCAAAGTAATATGATAGAAGGTATTAACCTGTCTATTGTTCTGATGGCTTCTTTGGAGTCAAAGGGGTTAGGTTTTGCACAGCAGTGGAGAAATAGTCACAATAATGACCTTGTTAGTAACAATTCCAGAATCAACAAGCATGGTAATAGATTGGTAAGGCCATAACCGCTCTTCAGACAATGTATTGCAGAGCCTTCTATTTCTGAAGGAAGCTGATGGTGGAAATATCTGAGAACATCCAAAATATCAACAGCACCACTATAGGATATGTTCCTCTTTTTCTGATAAGGCAAGATTTCACTGCCAGCAAAATCACAGGCTATTCAAAGTTTAACAAAGATGTATCAAAAGACCATGAGCAGCAACAGCATTAGTATTGCCTTTGGCATATTCACGTGGTCCATGCTCTCTGCACACCAGTTTTGTTCAATATCTCTGCCATAGTTAAAGTTGTCTCACTACTCCGTTATACCCGTCTTTCCCAGAGAGGTTTATTGCGAAGTTCTGAAAATGTGCTTACATCTGGAATTCAGGCTCTCAGCTTGGGAAAAAAGCATCCTTTACACAGTAATTCAGATTCTGACTTTGAGCTAGTGAAGACGAAATCCACTGCTTAGTCACTGGTGGGAACTGCAGTCATTTTACTCAGGGCCTCAAGATTCAATCGCTCGCTGCAAATTCTGCTGCTGCAGTGTGAGGTAGTCACCTGAAGAGAAGTACCTTCTAAGACAGCCAAGCCATTTACATCTTTGGTTGACCAATTCTGGCAGCAACCATGTTATCTGTCTGCCAAGCCGCAGAGAAGTAGAAGGGAGGGGTGGAGACATGAATCGTCACTGTGCATAAACATACGATAGATAGGACCAGTGGCAGGTGACCCAGGAGGATTACAGAGACACTGTCTGAGTGTGCAGGAACAGGGTTTTGGAAGCCAAAGCCCTCCAGAAATTGAATCTGAGGAGGGACATAAAGGGTGAAAAGAAAGGCTTCTAGAGGTATATGAACAGCTAAATGAAGACTAGGAAAAATGTGGGCCCGCTGCTGAAGGGTGCAGGAGACCTGGAGAAAAAGAACATGGAGGTTCTCAATGACTTCTTCACCTTGGTCTTTGCTGCTAAACACAACCTTCAGCAGTCCTAGACCCTGACACTAGAGTAAAAGTCTGGAGCAAGTAAGACATACCCTCAGTAGAGAAGGATCAAGTTAGGGACACTTAAGCAAACTGGACATAAACAAGCCCATGAGTCTTGATAGGACACAAGTGCTGAGGGAGCTGGCCAATGTCATTGCAAGAACAATCTCAATTATCCTTGAAAGGTCATGGCAATCAGGAGAAGTTCCCAACAATGGGAAGAGAGCAAATGTCACTCATCTTCAAGAAGGGTAAGAAGGAACATCTGCAAACCTATAGGCAAGTCAGCCTCACCTCAGTCCCTGGGAAGGTGAAGGTTCAAATGCTTCTGGAAGCCATTTACAAACATGAAGGACAAGAAGGTGATTGGAAGTAGTCAGCATGGAATTACAAAGAGGAAAACATGCCTGACCAACCTGATAGCCTTGTATGATGAAATGGCTAGCCTGGTAGATGAGGGGAAAGCAGTTGATGCTGTTTATCTTGATTTTTAGCAAGGGTTTCAACACTGTCTCACGTAACTTCCTCAATGCCAAACTGAAGTACTGGATAGATGAGTGGAACTTTATGTAGTCTGCATCCTTGGAGATATTCATAGAATCATAGAATGGTTTGGGTTGGAAGGCACCTTAAAGATCATCTACTTCCTACCCCCCTGCCAANTTTGGTTGACCAATTCTGGCAGCAACCATGTTATCTGTCTGCCAAGCCGCAGAGAAGTAGAAGGGAGGGGTGGAGACATGAATCGTCACTGTGCATAAACATACGATAGATAGGACCAGTGGCAGGTGACCCAGGAGGATTACAGAGACACTGTCTGAGTGTGCAGGAACAGGGTTTTGGAAGCCAAAGCCCTCCAGAAATTGAATCTGAGGAGGGACATAAAGGGTGAAAAGAAAGGCTTCTAGAGGTATATGAACAGCTAAATGAAGACTAGGAAAAATGTGGGCCCGCTGCTGAAGGGTGCAGGAGACCTGGAGAAAAAGAACATGGAGGTTCTCAATGACTTCTTCACCTTGGTCTTTGCTGCTAAACACAACCTTCAGCAGTCCTAGACCCTGACACTAGAGTAAAAGTCTGGAGCAAGTAAGACATACCCTCAGTAGAGAAGGATCAAGTTAGGGACACTTAAGCAAACTGGACATAAACAAGCCCATGAGTCTTGATAGGACACAAGTGCTGAGGGAGCTGGCCAATGTCATTGCAAGAACAATCTCAATTATCCTTGAAAGGTCATGGCAATCAGGAGAAGTTCCCAACAATGGGAAGAGAGCAAATGTCACTCATCTTCAAGAAGGGTAAGAAGGAACATCTGCAAACCTATAGGCAAGTCAGCCTCACCTCAGTCCCTGGGAAGGTGAAGGTTCAAATGCTTCTGGAAGCCATTTACAAACATGAAGGACAAGAAGGTGATTGGAAGTAGTCAGCATGGAATTACAAAGAGGAAAACATGCCTGACCAACCTGATAGCCTTGTATGATGAAATGGCTAGCCTGGTAGATGAGGGGAAAGCAGTTGATGCTGTTTATCTTGATTTTTAGCAAGGGTTTCAACACTGTCTCACGTAACTTCCTCAATGCCAAACTGAAGTACTGGATAGATGAGTGGAACTTTATGTAGTCTGCATCCTTGGAGATATTCATAGAATCATAGAATGGTTTGGGTTGGAAGGCACCTTAAAGATCATCTACTTCCTACCCCCCTGCCAAGGGCAAGGACATCTCCCACTAGAACTGGTTGCTCAAATCCTCATCCAATCTGGCCTTGAACACTTCCAGGGATGAGGCCTCCACAACTTCCCTGGACAACCTGTTCCAGTGCCTCACCGCACTCATAGTGAAAAATTTCTTCCTGAGATTTAATCGAAATCTCCCCTCTTCCAGTTTGAAGCCATCACCCCTCGTCCTATCACTACATGCCCTTGTAAAAAGTTCCTCTCCATCTTTCCTGTAGGCCCCCTTCAGATACTGGAAGGCTGCTACAAGGTCTCCCCAGAGGCTTCTCTTCTCCCAACTCTCTAAACAACCCCAACTCTCTCAGCTTGTCTTCATAGCAGAGCTGCTCCAGCCCTCTGATCATCTTCATGGCCCTCCTCTGGACCTGCTCCAACGGGTCCGTGTCTTTCTTATGCTGGGAGCTCTGGAGCTGGACTCAGTATTCCAGGTGGGGTCTCACCAGAGCGGAGTAGAGGGGCAGAATCCCCTCCCTCGACCTGCTGGCCATGCTGCTTTTGATGCAGCCCAGGTTACGGTTGGCTTTCTGGGCTGCAAGCACACATTGCAAGTGCACTTTTTATATTCAAAACCCAACAGGACGCAGTCCTGGGCAGCCTGCTGTAGGTGACCCTGCTCTGAGCAGAGGGGTGGACTAGACGATCTCCAGAGCTCCTGTCCAGCCGCAAGCATTCTGTGACTGAGTGAATCGGTGATTCTGTGTCAAACAGCTGAGCCCTTAGATGTCCCTCATTGCCTTCTGCACCGCAGAGGCCACCCAAACTCTGTGAGAGGAGGGCTAGAGCAAGACCTGCCATGCTGCGTACAGCAAGTGCACACAGTTATCTGCACCTTACTGCGCATGCCTGAGTTGTTCATGTGGGGATCATTGCAGCAAATCGAGAAGGCCCAAAAAGAAGTCTGTGCAGAGCTATCGTTTTTTGAACAGTAGCAGGAAATGAAAAATCATCTTCGCAGTCCAGGGACAAAGCATCTTTTCTGGCAGCTCTCTGGGGAGCTGGCTCTGGCTCACTGTCTCGTTTCCTCAGCAGTACAAGACACTGTGGGATCAAGCGAATAACAGGAAAAGATTAGCAGGCACCTTCTGGAGCCCTGTCTGTAAGATATCTACTGTCCTGTTGGAGCTGCACATATATGACTTTTTAAAGGAATAATTGTGATTCTGAGGAAACAATTACACAAAACTTGTTAGAAATGTTAGAAAATTGAGATTAGTCTGAATTTTGAGCTCTCTGCCAGTAAAACACCTTTCAGCATGAATAAACATTTGCTAAACTGACAGAACCTATGGGCAAAACTAATTATCACTTGCACTGTGAAATTAATGGCAGAGAGCATCTTGGTGATGATACTGTGCCACTTGAGGCTGACAGGGCCCGTTGTGCCAACTGACACACTTTCATCAGAAATACTGGAATATTTGGTGTTTTCCCTCAAAGCTACCAGAGCTCCTAAAATACTATGAATGCTGCGAGTGCATGAAAACCTCACTGAAATTATCCAAACCTTGTAACTACTGGCAGAAGCTCAAAAAGACTCTGAAGGCTCAAAAGTCTAAATGGCAGCAATAGTCTGGATTATTATTTCAGAGAGCCTGATTCATATTATTTGAATACATGGGACCAGCAGTGTTCCTTACAGTTCCTCCTCTTCAGGCACAGAAGAAAAATCATCCATCTTTTCAGTTGTGGGGATCGATCGTCTGTGTAAGGGCACTGTCTTCCTTTTTTTGAGAGTCAGGTAAGGAATGTTTCTTTATCTGCAGAGAGAGGTGAAATTTTGTACTGTCCATGAAGACCAAAGTGTCTAGAAACCTCCTCTTACAATAGCTCAAAGTAATTCCTTCTTTAAATCAGAGCCTATTGTTACGCAGTGTAGCATTATAAACTTTTTTTTGCTAATAAATACGCTGTAAGATTTAGTAGCAGCTTCAGTGGCTTCATGTGTTGCAACTTGTAAGATTTTCAGCTTTTTTGTCAATTCCCAACTTTATACTTATGATACCTGGTTCAGATTCTTAAGGTTTTAATAAATATCAGCCTGTGCTAAAAGTATTTTTATTTGTCAGATGGTATTTTTTTAATTTTTAAAGTTTTGGATGGAGCTCTTAAACATCATGTGCTTGTGCCACTTTCCCCTTTTACAAAAAAGTATCCTACTGAAATGTTTTGAGAATATTTCTGACTGCTGATGCACTATGAACAACAGGAGACCTTGCTGACCCCACCAGAGATTAATGGGTCAGAATCTGTGTCTTTCTGTGGAATGGAAGACGTCAACACTAAAAGCTCCCTTACCCCACAGATAGCTGGTCCCAGTCCTGTTGTTTTTTCCAGTCTTCAGAAAAATCCTTGGCAAGAACTGTCATTTTTCCAGTCATCAAATTTCCAAGAATCCTCTCTTCACATCTCTCTTTTTCTTTTGATGGACTCTCTCATCATAGTAAATGCAGACCTTTTGCAGGAATGTGGGCCAGACGTGTGTGTGAGCCAAATGGCTTATGCCTGGAACAACAGTAAATGAACAATGAAATCCAGCAACCAGATGAAAAAAAAGATTTACAAGGATGTATTTTTTTTCCATAAATGTTTCTCACTTTTTAATTGATTTGACTTAACTGTACAATTAGCTCTGGCCCACTGGATGACCATCTGATCATGTGGGGACACCATGTCCTGTGCCACTTTATACATATTTGAAATTGTTTTGTCAAAACTGGCAGCATAGCAAAAGTTTATTCACACTCTAGCCTAAGATAGATCGGGCAGAATAACTTTTTTTTTCCTTTTTTTCTGAGTCCAGCTGTACCAAAAAAGGCTTGTTTCTTCTAATTGATCACCTGACTTTCTGTAAATGAGTGAGCATGTTGTTGCCCTCTACTGACTGGCCTATATACACTAAAATGGACCTATTAGTGCCTATTAGTAATTTTTTTCGATGGTATTGTTTCTGTTAAAATGGCAAAAAGTTTTGATTTTTTGGCTCTCCTTCTGCAGGTGTGAGGCTTGTAAAATTAGACCCAGATTTTTAGTTTAAAGTCTTGATCCAGCAAAATGTTTAATTTTAAATAAGCAGCACTGCACACACTCTTAAACTTGAACACACATTTAACTGCTTTAATGCTTAGACACCTCATTTGTGGTTTACAGTTTTAAGCAACTATAATCTACATTTCAGATATAGTCATCAATTTTGTCCTATAAAATTATTCTTCTCAACTTTTTCCACTCCTCTGATGCTGTCCTGCCTCTAGTAAGTTAAGAATTGGAAGACTGTCTGTCTTCTACACATAGTTGTATCTCACTGAACACTCAAAAATCAGAAATGCCAGTTTTAGTGTATGCGGGTGACTCTAAGGAAGAGTTAATGGATCCCTTAAGTTCTAGCCCTCATTTTTACAACTTAGTCCAGGCTACTAAAAATTAAGAGTTTCTATATATTAAGAACATTGAAGTCAGACAAACATAACTTCCAAAAAATGGAGAAGGAGGGGTACTACAAAAGAGTCAACATCACCTTAATCCCTCTGTAAAAATTACAGAGAAATCCTCACAGGAGCCATTTTCAGGAAAGAGAAGAAGGTGACTGGGAACAACCAGCATAGATTTATCAAGGACAAACTGTGCCTGGCCAACGCAATTGCCCTCTACAATAGGATGACTGATTTTGTGGACAAACAGAGAACAGCATATGTCATTTGTCCTAACTTTAGCAGGGCTTTTTGGCACAGTCTCCTGTAATACCCCTAGAGACAAACTGGTGAGACACACAGACCACGGGCAAATTCCAAGATGAGTGAAAGACTTGCTCAACTGCTGGGCTCAGAGAGCAACAGTCAAAAATTTGAAATAAAGACTGCTTAAGAGCAACGTTCCTCAGAGACTGATACCAGGTCTGATATTGTCTCTCATCTACAACAACTTGGGTAATGGCATGGAGTGCACCCTCAGCAGGCTGACATCAATTTTGAGGATGAGCAGTTGATACACGGGAGACCAGGGCTGCTGGTAGAAGGGCCTCAGCAGGCTGGAGGAGCAGGCCAACAAGAACTTCACAAAATGTGACAAAGACAAATACAAAGTGTAGTACCTGGAAAGAATAAACCTGGTGCAGCAGAACAGGCTGGGGACCAACTGCCAGGGCAGCAGTTCTTCAGGAAAGGACCGGGGTGGTCTTGGGCAACAAGTCAAATATGACCAAGCAGTGCACCCTTCAAAGACTAACCGTGCACTGGCTACATTAGCAAGACTGTAGCCAGAAGACTGAGGGAAGAGGTTACCCATTCTATTTGTCATTTTTGTGGCTCCATCTGTAGTACCAAGCCCAGTTGGGAACTCCCCAGCACGAGAGAGATTTTGGCAAGCTGGAGGTATCTCCAGCGGAGGTCAGGGGGCTGGAGAATCTGATGTTCGAGGAGACACTGAGGGAGGTGAGTTTTTTCAGCCCGGAGAAGACTAAGGAAGGGTCTAATTGCTATCTTGAACTACCTAGAGGGAGGTTTTAGAGAAGACAGACCCACAATCTTCTCAGAAAAACACAGGGAGTGACAAGAAGCAGCAGTCACAGGCCGCAACAAGGGAAAATCTGACCAGATCTGGTGAGTACGGTGCAACACTGGAACTCAGGCTCAGAGAGACGGTGGCATGTCCATCCCTTGAGGTGTTCAAAAAGCTCTGAACGCGGCTCCAAGCAATCAGACCTACCTGTTAGTTAGCCCTGCTTTGAGGAGTATTGCTTGGATGACCTCCAAGGTCCCTTGCAACCTCAGTTATCCTGAAGCTAAATATTTTAGGTCTTGTTTCCTACAGTGCACTACAGACCAGCAGTAGTCACAGCCAAATACTATTAAGACGCAGGACCTAACATCCTTTCTATCTCATAGAAATGTCTCTCCAGTCATATTTGAAAATACTTCTCCTTCTTTACTTCTCTTGGAAAACAGCCACAATCCAGTTTGACAGCTTAACTGTGAAGGACTGGGAGGAAGAATACTTCAGGGTAGAAGAAAGGACCCTGGGTTGCCACAAAGCCAGTAAAATGACCTTTTTCTCTGTCTCGGTACCCCGCAGAGGGGGGTGTAAGTGCAGAGGAGTGTGGCAGGAGACACAGGCTGCCCTAAGAGCCAGGGGCCAAGATATCAGCTGTGCCACGAGCAGCCCGCTTCTGCAAAGCCACCTTGTGTCACACTGCCCACAGCCACGAGCAGGCGATTTGGGTCAACCTGGCCCCTTTCCACCATCACCATGCTCACTCCCAACGCAATAAATAGAAAGGCTATTTTGTCAAGCCTGGCTGTTTTTATTCAGGAACTTCTCAGAGGAAGCCTGCGTGCATAAACAGGAAAGCAGGGGCTGTTTTTACTTCACCCATCTATAGCCGGCACACGCGGGCTGACATCAGGCGAGGGCCAGCTGCACGGAGCGCACCCAACAATTTGCTCCGCAGGCGGCAGTGCCAGCACCGGGGCAGGCACGGCCGGAGGGAAATGCAGACAAACACGCTGACCCTCCGGAGCCACTGCCACCCCGGCACCCCTGCGCCTGCCCTGGCTGACCCCCCGGGTCCCCATCCGTGCTGGGGGCAGCGGGGAGGAGAAGGGGTGCCTGCAGGAGCACCCCCGCTTCTGAAATTCATGAGCGGGACTTTTTTTTTTTTTCCTCCCTGCAAGAGCGTCAGCTTCTTGGTGTAGTTTGGTGATGACGGAGGGCCTCGCCGCAGTCCCCCATCACCCCCGTGCTCAGGTGATGTGAAGCCAGGGGAGCTCCGAGGGGGCTATTTTTAGCCCTAGTGGATTGGAATTGCAGGCTGCACTGCAGATCTCCCTGCAGAAGCACGGGTGGGAAGGAAAAGCGGCACCACGCCGTAATTTTGTCTCTGGTGATGGGGTTTTCTTTCTAAATCCTGAGTATCAGTTTCATTTACTGCTCCAGGCTACAAGAAATACGCTTTGCCTACAGCCATAACATCTTCTCTCCTGCCTATATGTCACCATATAATAAAACGTGCAGCAGTTTTACAGTCACTATAGAGTTATTACATGACATATGTGTACAAAGCACACTGGATTACATGACCACCCAAGCGATTAATAAAACTGGTTGCCTGCTAGAAATGATCTTTAACTAAAGGTTGAACAAAATTGGTCTGGAAACCTTGAGAATAATTTAGAGCAGTTGCTTAAATCACAGAGACACAAAGTCTACGGGAGGGAGATCTTCACACAGCTTTCATCGTTAATGTTTTTCTCTCCATGGTCTCAACACCTTTAAATAGAACATGCTACCAAATAATATTTATGTTAATTTGTTTATTTGCTACCATAGAAAAAAAAAACAACTGCAACAACAGTGCTAAGGGAACAAGCATGAATAGTAGTGAAGAAGTGCCTCAGTTATGAGTAATTTCTGTCTCTATTTTAAACATAGGGAGTGAATTCTGCTCAGTTACACCAGCCTAAATTGGAGAAAGGCAAGAAATTCTGTAAGAATTGAGGGCAAAATTTAGCCTACAAGTTCAAGTTACTGTTTCAGAAAATAAAAAAATAAATTATTAATTTTATTAATTGCTCTTAGCCTGTATTGTACTTTTGTTGTAGTTGGTTACGTGCATAAATTGAACATAAAATTAATTTCCTCATGTGTTTTACTACTTGTTAATAACTTGAAAGCCACAATAGTAGTGATCCTAATATATATCAGGGAGTACAACCACCATTAGCTCTGCAATGGAAAATGACAGGAGATGCGGCAGCATTAAGCACTGCTCTGTCAGGACAGTACCCCCTTATGCTTGATTTTATTGTACAAATCAGGCTATAGTGTGGAGTACAGCAAGAGCCCTCAGATGAATAAATTTACCCCATGGCTTTCTGGATCTTCAGTTCACTGTGAACAGAACCACACTGAAACTTTTTGGGAGGCATTAGTTTTTCTCCATTTATTCTATCAGGAAGGGGGCCTAGTCATTTTCTACGGTCTCTTTAACCTGGAAAGGATGAAAAATAAGAAAATTATAAGTTTCTGGCTAGATTCATCTCTGCTGTTGACCAGCTGAGTTCATGTCATACTGGCTCCCAATTAATGCCCAGCTGCCTTCTCCAAACGCCCCTTCTGCTTTAAATCCATACAGTCCATCTGCCAGGCAGGAGCTGTGTACAATTCCCAAAGAGTCACTGGATAAACTTCAGCATTTACTAACTTTATTTAAACTCATCTGGGACCGCTATAAAGAGCTGTACAGAACTAACATGAGTCTTGGGTATTTGATACAGGGTTTAATGTTACAGTTTCCAGCAAACACACAGTTTCGTTGGGGTTTCTTCTACAGTAAAAAGGCAGAAATTTCTGGGTTTGGCAATGCAAATTGAATAGGTGACAATAGACATTGGCTGTTTTATTTGAGCCTGAATTTGTTCAATTTATATCATGGAAATAAGTAGCCCAAGACAACTCTTCCTAGGAGTTTGAGTAGTGTAAATCAAATGTAAACCATGCGAAAATCAACGGAGTTATTCTGATGGAAATGAAAGTAGAGCCAGACTCAGCATCTCTTACAGGCAATGCAGTGGTGTTCTCCAACATCTTACCAGTACGTAAAGGAGATGGGTCTGTCCATTCATAATGACATCCACTGAGTCTCTGCTAGATGCTTTCCAGGGCAACTGCTGTTTCACAGCTCGCTCAGTCAGGACAGATTGATTTAGCAGATTTTTGATTTAGCCGTGTGCATGTGTCAGAGTCCAGGTAGAGAAGATAAACAAGTTCATGCCTGGCTGTGTTGCAGTACTCTTTCCAGCCTCCGTCTGCATCAACCTTTAAGAAGTGCAGTTATTGAGCCTTTTGTCATCCCAGCACAGGAAGACATACTGAAGTGGCCAGACTGTCATTTCCATCTCTTCCCAGATAACATGCAACACCAAGATTTCAGGAGTCTCTGCTCCTGACAGGCAAAAGCCTGAGACAAGGCACCTCATGCCTTGTTTCTCTGGGTATGGAAGGGAGGCAGAAAGTGCCATTTTACTATCAAAAGTCAATATTTCAATTTAAAAAGAAAAAAATTAAGGCAGATCAATAGGGCTTGCCTAGTGCACATTTTTGAAAGCCATCAGTTTGTTTAGGGGAAAAAGTTGGGATATTGGGCAGTAAAACCACAGACTAAGCAGGGTGACTCCGGGACAGAGCCTCTTGCTGCCTCAGCCTGTAAACTTTGAGATTTCATAAAATCCTGCATCTTCCAACAAAATCACCTCATACACAGGTAAATAAGAGCACAGCAGCACATGGCAGGAGGGAGAATCAGCTCCTACACATTCACACAGGCTGAAATTTGGAGCGGCTCAGTTGTCGGTTCGTGCACTAGGGAATGAAATTTATGTGGCTTTTCTGGGTCTGGGAATAAGAGAGTTACTAGTGTGAAAACAAAGAAAGACATGGTAAAAAGCTAGGAGTTATCCAGTGAGTCCTGAGGTACCTGTTTTCAGAAAATGATCAGCTCTGGGATGCAAGGGAAAAATTTTAAAACTCCCTGGAGTTCCACTGCAGCTTTCAGTACTGTTCCTCATGGTACCCAGTACAAATAAAATATGAACTAAATAGGCCCATGTAAAGCATATTCAAGCTCGTCCTTCCCTTCCCTTCCCTTCCCTTCCCTTCCCTTCCCTTCCCTTCCCTTCCCTTCCCTCCCCTTCCCTTCCCTTCCCTTTTTCTCTTTCAAGTCTTTTTTTTTGATTTCTGAATGAAATTTCTGCCTTGCGTTTGTGGTCAATCATGCCAGCCATCTAAATGTCTCTTGAGGAAGAGACTCTTTCAAGAGTTTGTAATCATGTGCAAAGAATTTTGGTCATAAATACTTCAGGGATGTTGTCAAGAATAAGATGCAACAGAAATAGGCAAGTTAAAAAAAAAAAAAAACAGGAGCAGTCTAACAGAGCCAACCACGCTTGTTTCTGTCACACAGTCCTTCATGTATCCTTCAGCACAGGGCAATTCAGAGGACCCAAATAATTTCATCTTCAGGAATAAGCTGCTGGTCATATCTTCAAGCAACACAAATCTTCTTATGTTAATGTACGTAATGCTAAAATTGATATTTTAAAGACATAACAACTTTCATAAAGTATCATCAGTATCACAGGTACATATCAAAGAGATTTAAGAGACAGTCCCTAGCTAACAAATGCCACTGACTTAAGCCTATGTTTACAGTTTCTGCAACTGCTATCTGCAATGAAATGGCATCGCATTGAAAAGGAGACCACAGTTTGGAAGATTACAACAGTGTGCCCATATGAATGGTGACAAAATCACATGCTCAGTCTGCCTTTGCTAGTAGTCTGGAATTCTGTGCCTCACCTGTCAATATGAATGCTGAGGGCATCCTTAACCCATCACTTCTCCTCTACCAAACAGGCTGTGGGATTCATTGTCGCTGGGCAGCATCCTACAGCCGCTGCAGCAACAGGTGCGGTCCTGCCTGGGGAAAACACAGCATGGTCCAGCAGAAGGACCTTTGTGGGAATTCAATCAGCCTCACTGCAGTCCAGCAAAGTTACAGCCAAAAGCCAAAAGCAGAGAGATGATACATCTTGTTTAACACTTGTCACCTGTGAAAGAGCACTTTTTAACAGCAGAGGATCCTTGGGAAAGAGAAGCTGATGTCTAAACCCCTCTAAGAATGTATTCAGCCTTCCTTGCTACAATGCAGGTGTCCTTTTCTATGCAAATATTATTTCATTTCTGAAACTCATCTGATTTCTGCTTTGTATTAGTTTACAGAGACTCCCAAAGTATCCCTAAAGCAGTTTTGGAGTAGTGAGTTTATATGAAGTTCTCTCTGTAGCTGTAGTTCCATCTGTGCAGAAGAGAGATTTTTCCCTCTGTTGTTTTATTCCACCCAAAGCCCTGGCTAAATAATGTACCTAAAGAAAGCAGTCCTGTACCCTTTTTTCCCTTTTATCTACTGTTATGATGGAGCAGAAGTTCATTACTTCTGCCAAAGCTCCAGTCGTTACAGCGTGACTGAAGTCAGATGGGAGAGAGACAACATATTTACTATTAGACAACACCTGTGCACAAAAGTGGGTGTTGTACCAGGCTTTGGCTGTGGCAAAGCAGGTGGTCGCTACTATGAGACCTGATGTCTGGAAGGCAGAGAGTTCCTTTCCAGCAACTAGGAGTACCAGGTGAACTAAGATTGCCTTAAGAACCTAAAAATATAGTCATATTTCATGATCAGAATATCCTTGCAGGCAGCCTGGGAGGCCAAACAAGAGTCAAAATCCAGGAGACACATTTACAACATCCGATGCATTTCCAGTGAAACTGATTCATACATCATAATCCGAAGGCAGAGCAAAGTACTCAGCAACTACTGCGCTGCTCAAAGTAACAAATGACTTTTCTCAAGGTTTGGACAAGTAAATACATGTTCTTATTACATGTTTATATGAATCATTTGAAATGATTTATTGGTTTGTTTTGTCATTAAAACTACAGGCTCTGAGTATCACTCAACTTCTGTTCTATGTGTAAATTTTATCAGTCACATGCACTTTAATTTGGCTTTATTAAGGGCTCCAGCTTCTTGAGTTTGAAAAGACCTCGGGGAATAATGCAAGGATCTATTTTAGGTCTACAGCTATTTTCTATTTTGGCAAAGAAATAACTGACAGTAAATAAATATCATGCCATCGTTTAGATACATGTAAAAGGTTCTGGATGACCTTATGGACCCCAACAAAATAGGAAGAAAAAAAAAATCAGCAGCCAACATAAGGAAGTGCAAAGGTGAGCATAATGCCATTAAACTGCTAGTAAATGGAAGCGTGAGTGTATCGAGCTAATTTGAGCTAATTATCTGATCACATCTTTCTATGTTACCTTTTCAAACTGGAGTCCAAAATTAGTTGTTACTGATGGACTCACTCTAGCTCTAAGGCCTGCTTCTTGAAATAAAACTGTTCATGATATTTTATTCACAACACAGCAATTTGGCCATTTCTTTATTTTTTTACATACTTCAGTTACTAACATCTGATCTGAAGTATATAAAGACTCATTTGGAAATCAGGGTCTTTGTGCACCACAGTAGATGTCTCCCATTGTCTCACCCTTCCAGTCTAGAAATACACAGTGGCCCCATCTCCACTTGGACAGGAAAGAGCAGCCACCTGATAACTCTTTTGCTGCTCATCTTCTGCACTGCCTCATCAGACCTTAAAAGCAGCCACTGTAGTTAAGGCCTCCAGCAGTGCCGAGGAATAAACACCTAGGGGGAAAACTAGGAATCAAGGGTAGCATGCAAACCCCACAAATTAGTCTCTTAAATGTGGGAGCCACCACTACCTTAGAGACATCATTCCATCAGGAAGCGGCATTTGGTTCCTGTGTTATAAGAAATGTAAACTGTGCCATATTCACCTTCTCACACTCTTTATGATTTTATAGACGGGCTCTTATTTCCTCCCAAGCAACAGGCCCAATAATTAGCGTTCTTTAAAATACAGAGAGCAGTTCCCAGCTCTCAACCAAACCCAGCATACACCGTCCCTTCCTTCTGTTTCTCCCCACACCAGCCCTTCGGTCCCACAGCACAACACTGCCGTGCCAAGCCAGCCAAGGCCTTTTCAGGACCACCCTGTAAAAGGTATCAGCAGAGTGATCTGTGGCAAAAATGTCCTGCTGTCCAAACCCCTACATGGTGAGACTCCAATGTAGCACCTGAGAGGTTAAATGCTGGTTTACGTGAACTAAAGTGGACATCAGTGTGTGTGCCTGTACTGTTCTGGTTCAAGATTTCACAGCCTGTAAGGGTATGGCTATGGTTTTTTCTGATTAGACTGGTCTACGGTCATCACAAGATGCATGAGTTAAAGTGCTGCTTTAGTCTTTGAAAACCTTCTTGTGAAGTGGGACTTTATTTCCTTTCAGTCCATCCAGCTCCCACTCTACTCTTACTTCCAGAAGTCTCGAACCCCTACTTCACCAGTAACCCTCAAAACACGGGATTGTATGAAGGTCTGAATAAAGATCTTGTTCACCACATACAGATGACTAGATGATTCATCTCTTCAAAGTTTGCCTCATTTGCCAGCAAAGTAAAAATAAATTGCAAAATAAAAATTGTACTTCTTTCCAGGCCAATTTAATGACCCATAAGTAGAGAATTAACTGGTTTAGAGATATGATCTTGAAAGAGTGGATATAAGAAGAAGCACATTAGATGGGGGTGGGGGCTGAATTTGTTCTGTTGCACAGTTTTTCTTTCACCCATTTCCCAGCTTGTCCTTATCACCACCGAGATTACATAAGTCTTTCCCCCACTAGGAACTGGGCTTGCTTTAGCTGGTTGTGCTCCAATTAATGTTATCTTTATCTCTAGAGTTACTAGAATTCCTTAGAAATGCTATGTGGGATGATATTAGCTTATTTGGCCAATACTTTTAGAATATTTGTTTGTTTTCGCTCAGACAAAAATATTCAGGCCATTCTGCTATCTACCGCATTAGAGCTGAGCCTTCGCTCCAGACGTGAAGACTGGCAAGGGCTACCTACAGGACAAACCACCCCCTGCCAGGCTGTGCTGGTGACCTGCCCGGCACAGCTGTCACTGCTGTCATTGATGGAGCCACACAGTTCCCTTCCTATGACAGAGCAAGCTGTAGAGCAAACGGCGTTCAGCTCCCTGTTACGCGGAATTGTCTGATGATAAATGTAGAAGTTGCTCAGTTCTCCCTTAACATCCTCTTTGCACTATCTCTCTACTTAGAGGTATTGTACTGTTTTCCTTGCTGTGCCATACCACAGACAAAATCAGAGTGTTTAGCAGTAGTCCTAGGCATCAAAGCTCTTGAATACAAGTCAAGAGTTAAACCTGCAGTAGGTACAAATTGATATGTCTCTATTGATTTCTTTGGACCTATGCCACCACTCTGGTTTTCATCAGGATATCTAGCAGGAAATTTTTCAAATGGGTTGGTTTTTTTTAATACTAAGGCATAGCAAAATAGTCCAGCCATAGATCTCTTCCATGGAACAGTCTTCATTTTGAAACACAGATCGTCAGCTTATTTTAAAAAAATAATATAATGGTTTAAGTTCACTCACAGGTTACTTTTTTTTTTTGTTGTTGTTACTGAGGTTTTGGGTCATTGGGTTGTTTTTTTATTTGTGGGATTTTTTTAGAAAGCTCATAATTCATGTATATCCACACCTTTCAAAAATCACTCTGCTGTTCTTAAGGAACTTGCTTTCAAAATAAAGAACTCATCCACGTGTCCTGTCCTGGTGCTGGGGTTGCTGGAGTGGAAATCAGAGCTGTAGCCAGTACACTTTAAAGCTTTTTTCACTTAACAAACCACTTAGTTTACACAAATTGCATACTTGCTGGTTTCACCTGTCCAAATTGCAAAAACAAGCATCTACAAAAGAGCCAAAGTAAAATCTGAGCACGCATTCAGAAGATGAATGGCACCAAAATGTAGCTGTTTGTGGATGGAGAGCATTTACACTTGCATTCAGTGCAGAGTTATCAATGTGACAGCTTCCTTTTGTTACTGCTATGTATTGGCTCAATTACAAACCACCGCAGAGCTGAGGACAAAGAAAAACTTCCACATTTCCCAAATTATTTCTGGAACACATGGAGATCAAAAGGGCAGATTCTGCTCCACACCCACCGGCCTGACACCAGTGGAGCAGCTATATTGTGGGAACACAGGCCAGCCTTTGCTAGATTCACTGGGAGATTTTAAAGGAAACTTTTTGATAGCCAGGTTACACCAGTTTACCTAAGATGCTACAAAGAAAAAAAAAAAAACCCAAATTCTGCTTACACTGGATAAAATCTCCCAGTTCAGTAGTTAGGAGCTTGAGTGCTACAGGAGATCTTTTTAATAACAACAACTGTGTTTTTCTCTGCTGGCTGTACTTCCTATATCTCTTTGCTCCCATGAAGCTGCATCTCCTCCCTAGTCTCAAAGGACCACGTGTTCCTATTTAGCTTCCACCACCTTGTTTCAAATATTCCTCTCCTGCTGTAACCGTGGCTATCAAAGCAACTCCACAGCAGGCATGCGACCAGCACCCAGGGGAACATCGCAGTTCTGGAACCCCTCCTGGTACTACACACACAGTTTCCTCAAGCCTGCCGTATTGTTGGGTTTTTTTTTCTTTCTCCTCCCCACCTTTCCCCAGGCTCTCTTCCTTCATATTTATTGCAAAACACCAGACTTTCTGCAATAAAGCAGGAAGAAAACGGAGTCTGTTACTAAATACAAGCACTGGCTTTATTCCTTCTGCCACTGGACCCCATATGCGCCTTGCATTTCACGCTCTCATATAATGCAGGGTTCAGGTGTTTCTGATGTTGCTGCCAGGCACTAAAAGCAGAGTGATACAAATGTGAGCTAAAAAGGATCCTTCGATCCCTAACTGCAGTCGCGGGTAAAGCTGGGAATTCTCCAGCACACGCCGAGCAGCTGCTGCTGTGAACAGGCTCCAGGGATGTACTTTGGTGCATTCCTGGCCTGACTTAGTGCCTCATGCTAACTCAGTTTTGAACCACAGTCATTCTTGTACTGGCTCATTATTATAGAACTGTAAAAATAAAATGCTTGGACAGTACTGAAACTTCCTCCTAGCTGCCACTCTCATTTGCATAGCAGGCTGCTATTCTGTGTGACGGAGTGGTCGTTGTTCCCATACCGCTGCTTCTCGGATTTGCCTGTCAAACTATGTTTCCATCTCATGCCTGTCATACACTTCTAGTACAATTAACAGGGTGGTTGCTTGATCTCTGAATAGCAGAAGTCATACTTAACTCAGCAGGAGCTGAGTAAAAAAAGCATAAGTTCTTCTAGGCTTGATCTTGTTAACTGACTTGCTAACTAAGACATTAAATTTTAATATTACAAATGTTCCTAAGAATTTTTCTTGCATTTTTATGTTATTAGCAAAAAAATCATATTATTATTTTGTTACAGTTAGGAAAATATATGTTTTCATGTGATTAACAACTTTGTAGGTGTTAATGCACCTAAAGGGAATGAATTTGATACGTGTTTTAATTTGGGTATTAACAGGATTTGCAGCGTTTAGTGGAGCGAGTTTTATCTGCTCTTGACACAGATATTTTTACGGAGTGTCACACATTTTTCTTTTCTTTCCATTTCTGAATAAAATGGATGGGAAAAGAAACAACTACAAGCAAGACATGACAGTCCTCACAACTATAAAACTCTCTGGCTTGTGAAAACGCTTAGCAAATGTGAATTCCTCTTTACGGAACTTGCTCAGCAGTGCACTTCCAAAATATGTTCACTCTCGTTAAAGCTACTAATTCTACTCACTCCAGTAAAGGCCTTCAGACTGAAATATTAAGGAAAATTTATTCCTTCATCTTTTTTTGATGATTGCATTACAGTTTTTTGGGCCTCAGTGGTACCTTTGAGGCAACTGATATTTTCCAAAATCATCTTTAAGCAAAGACCAACAAAAAAACCAGCTGCAACCAGAAACTAAACTACAGACTTAAATGAGAGCCTGTATGGGAACCATGAACATCTTCTGTAATATACAACCTTTTAGGAACAGTCCTAAGTGTTTTCCAAGCTGTATATAAGACTGAGAACCTCTAGCCCAGGAAAAGATTTGACATATAAATTATTGTCGGCTATGTCTAAACTGGGGGATGCAGGAACTCTTCTGAGCTGAGTTTCACCTTGTGGTTGCAATTGGACTTATACCAAGGTGAATCTAAGGTATGCACAGTGACCAAAACCAGACTGTAATAGAATCAACTGTTTTTAAAAAGAGAAATATTGGTGAGAGTTCAAGTGAGATACGGTCTGAGCTTTTTGGCCTGGACTGCTTTTGTTTTCAAAGAATTGTGTTTGCCTCCCAGAGCAGGTGAGGAATAGGAATGTGGAGAAGAGTGATCAAATTTCATCAGAAAAAGTACCGAGGAATAAAAGCAGCCATTACATTAATTCTCATCTTCAGACAAATTCTACTTCATGTCAGGAGCTGGTAAAGGGAGTGGGCAAAAGGTGACAACAGGGTAATCTGCCCTTTCCATGTCCTTAAGCCTCTTGAAAAATCCACTGTCCTTGTCTCTGCAAGAGTTAGACTTTTAACCCTTCAGCTGATGTACAGGAGTTACACTGTTTTCCAAAGAGGGAGAAACCCATGCTTTCCCCATCTGGAAGCTGCCTTGGCACACTATTATCATCCTGAGAGCCGTTTGTGTCAGCAATTGCACTCACCCTCACTTTTGACTTGCAGGTAAAACCTCTGAGTCTCTGGCCCAGAATCAATTCTCTTTTATCTTGGTGGGAAGATTTCCATCAGCCCTCTGACAGTTAGGCACCTCATCCAAACAGGTGGCCCAGGCATATGTGATGGGGTTCATCCCACCCCAACCTAAATGTCTACTCTGGCTTACCTCCAGAGAGGCCTCCATCTTTGCACTGATTGTAGAGCAGGCTAGACCATTAGCTTAAACCAGACCTGCAGCTTTTAGACAGTTAATGCTAGATTAAATGAATCCCACCTCCCTGACTTGTGTGGTCTTCAGACAGCCTCCAGCTGTCCACTCTAGCTCCATTTCATCTTGAGTGTCCTGACCACAGTATACTGGGAGTAGGTTGTATCTACATTTTTTAAGATGCCATGGCACTACGGATCAGGTTGGCAGCAGTAGCATCTGCCAAGTGAACCATGCTTGAAGTGGTCCTGAGGCGATTTACAAATCCCTGTTCCCTTTTTAGGCTATTTTTATGGAAAATTTACAGCAGAGTAACTCTAACACCTTCCTTAATATTATCTGAGGTGTTAAGGTTACTTCCAACCTTTAGTAAAAGGAACATAAAGCCCACAAAATTTTGAAAAAGAAGCTCAGCAGAGCCTGTTTTCATGCAAGTCAAATCTATAAAATGTCTACTAACAGTAGAGCACTCTGGCTTGAAAGCCATTTGATTCTTAAACAATATCCCAATCCAAACAAACTGATCTTTAAATTGGACCAATTACTTTGGCAAAATCAGCCCTACCGTTGAGGTACATCTGTTGAGCACAGGGTGAGATTATTTTTTCTGTTCATGAGTATTATTTCAGTAAGTTTGCAGAAAAACTCTGTACGCTCTGGTGCAATTTTGGAGCTGTACATTGAATATGCTCTTTTCAGCCCCTGCCAAACTCCAGCTCATTGCAGTATTAACATACACATAGCATTCAAGCTGTAGGATATCTCTGAAAGGACAGTTCAGCATAGTCCTTAGACCACAGCAGTGCCTTAACACACCTTCTAGTCACATCTAAACCACATCAACCTTGCCCACAATTAAGCACAAATGAATGAGGACTAGAGAGGGAGTGGGCTAGTGGTCTCAACCCCCCCCCAGAGACAGTCAAGGGAGACAAGCACTGCCCCAGGGTAACACATCTTGGATGGGACAGGGTGGGATGGGAAGAATCACCCTCTGGAATTGCCTATTCACTGTTCCCTGTGCGGGGATTGAAGATAACTATTTCAGGACAGACCTCTGACTTTTAGATGGCTAAAGTCTGTCAAGATGAAACCCATCCATCCCTGGACAGGAGAAGCTCACATTCCTGTTTTTTCAGCCAGCTTGTTTGTCTTTGCCCTGAAATGAACTCCCATTAATCTCAAAGTTGTGGCTGAGAATTAGTTTGTGAATCTGCTTTTTATCTTTACCACCTTTCAGCTCTCATTTACCAGCTTCCAGCCCACCCCGGGTCCCTGGCTGTGACCATGTGCGTAGGCATGGCACCAGGCAGGCCAGGACTGTTCTCAAGATAGGGAGCTCGGCCACCAAGCTGCATAGACACAGCCTTTGGCATCTCCCTAAAGAAAGTGCAACAGGAACTTTATATTCCTGGAATGGCCTTGCTTCCTTACAAGAATATCCCAAGTGGTACTTATTTTCTTGTGTTTTTTTCTTCCTGGGAGGCTACTCGCTCTGTTTTTATTCACTCATGAAAAAGGGAAGCAAAACGAATGCCGTAGTGCTAGGACATGAAGAAGTGTATGTAATTTGGCGAAGACCATCTGAGTGCTGAACTCAAGTACTACTGGAGCCATAACATTTACTAAGCTTTATATTCAGGGCAATACCCCAAGCTCTATTTTCTCTGTATTATGTTCGTCTTGGCTATTAATAGCCTATACGACACCCATGTGACCAAATAAATCTGGCCACTGTGGAGGACTCCATGGAAGTTGTGCTTGGTTGTGCTGTGTGTGGGCTGAGTTTATGAGCAGGTTTTGAGGAAGCCGTACGGGGGCTTCACCGTCCTCTGGGGAGGGTTCTCACACAGCAGCTTTTGGGGTNAGAGGAGAGGAGAGGAGAGGAGCAAGACACCCTGTGGGGTAGCAATACCTTTGGTCACTGCTGGCCCGGGGCCAGAGTGGGTCTGGGACCCTTGCAGTCCAGCCCTGGTGCCTAAAATGCCTGGTCCTGGGGACCAGGAGAAGCAGTCTCTACCCCTGAGTAAGAATTTCAGTCTTTGCTTGCAATTGTACTTCTTTCCATTTTGAAGCAGTGTAAGAGTAAGACAAGAAAGTAAATTAAATCTGGAGTGGTTTATTCAGTTTTCAATTCTTTACTATCTGTCTCATAAAAACTAGGGGCAAGTTAGTCTGTTAAGACTAAGGGATTGGATCATTAGGCTTTTAATTATTTTTTTTTTCTTAGCAGCAAAGTAGATGACAAAGTGTTAATAACATTCCTTGCTGAGGTTCGAAAAAATATCTTTTTTCCACAATTAAGCAAGGCTTTCTTTTTTTTTTTTTCATTTTACCTACAAAATAGATAATTAAATTTAAAAAATAGTCTGTGCTTTGCCTTCCCCCAAGAGACCTTGGCTAAGTACTGCTTCAGATAGGGGCAAAACATAGAAGTAACTTGCTAAAGGGACTATCCCAGGCTGAATTTACTGCAGAACAAACAAACGTGACATAAGCAAACAGGTGAACTCCTGGAAAGGGGCTGGGCAGGGCAAAGACTCAAGTTTTTTTCATTGATTTCTCTGGTTCAAAAGGCTTTAATTTCTCAGCAAAAAAAGACTAGCAGTGCATGGCCAGGCAGCAACAACTAGGCATGTTAACTAAATAAGCAATTTTAAACCATTCAATCAAGCTAGCCACGGGGAGCGGATGAAAAAGTCATTTTTAAAAGCTATTCCATGCACTTGAAGTGTCTTTTTTCATTCCTCTGGTCTCCAGATTCCAGGACACGTCTTTGCATGTCACCAAAATCTAGATGAAATCTCAAAGACTGAAATTCTCTGCTGGGGCTTAGGTGGAACTTGAGTGGTCATAAACCTTGAATGGGCTGCTATACCGGAGGAATTTCATTCAGAGAGTTCCTTTGCCATTTTACTAAGTATATTTTATTTACATTTTGTAACTATATCTTCTGCCTGCACTACTGAAAACTCTTAGCAACTTTTCAGCAATGAATCTTCTGTGTAATGTGCTTTTTAAAGCTTCCTGAAATGAACTCTTCACACTGTATATATTAGAGACCTAATATTGTACTAAAACTGCGTGTTTTTCGAAGGGGCAGAGGAGTTCATTCTTCCCATGCCTCTCAATGGTATGTATCTCAGAATCATCCATCATGTGCAGATCAGCAAGGTCGTCATCAGAATGAAGAAATAAGAGTTTTAAATTGTAGTCCTACCACCTGAGAAATACCCTGGCTTTAAGACTTAGCAGGGTGTTTGCATTCCTGTCATGTAACCTTGCACATCCATTTAAGGTTAAGGCTCTGTCTGAAATATGGCATTCTGCAGGATTAGCTATACGGATCATGGCATGGCTAATGTATGGATGAAGTGGCATTTTCTTTGTACCTTTTATGTTAGAGGATCACTCTGATGCTGGAATTTCACCATCTGAAGTGTGTTTTGTTGACAGTTCAAATGAGAAATACCCATGTCCTCTAAGAAGCAAGTTAAATTGTCAGTAGGTAAAGGTGCAACTGTATGCGATGTTGCTCTTTTACGTAGAAAGAAGAGCATGAACTGGCTGCATTTCCCCGGTGGGATCAAACCCTACTCACTAGCCATATAAATATCAAGAAGAATTAAACTAATTTTGTAATGTGATCGAAAGGCAACAATTTCTGTGGCATGGTAATGTTCTAGGAATTATAGCTTGTGTATGACTGACTTAAAAATTGCTTTTGAGGTGATTTAGATGGGAAATATATTAAGATATCATTTATAGGTATTTCAGATTAAATTAATGAAAATATGAATCCATGCAAGTAAATAGAACAAAATGAAAATGGGGTTTTCTGTTAATCCCCAAAAAATGGGGTTCTCTCTCTGTGTTATTTTTTCTGTGTATTCTGGAGTAGGTTTCTAAAGGCTGCCACAACCAGCATGCTCAGCAGTAGCCATAGTTAGGCCCGCTCAAGTAGACGATTATGCTATATCCAAATCAGTTTGGATAAGTTCAGCTCAGCTCTGTTCTTGGCATCTGGTGTCCTGAGAGACATTAATACTGTTCCTTTTTGAGGTTTTCTGTTCATCCTTGAGTCCTATACTTTTAATGTCCTTGAGACTGTCTGCCTTTTTCAGATGCAAGCCAAAATATCTCTTGAAGTGGGCAGAAGAGAATAGAAACCTGTAGTTGCTTTTACTGCAGAGTAATTTCTTTAGCTCTAGCAAGGAGCAGACATTATAAAACTTTATCGGCAAATCTGTTCTGATTCAAACTGAGTCTCTTTTCTTTCTCTTGGTGATATTTAGACGTCCTTAAATACCACGACTACAGTATCATATGGTTAATTAAAAGATTTTTCTACACAGTGCATACAATAAAATCTATTCTTCTAGAACACAACAGCAAAAATATAGTGAGCATATATGCTGCTTGTATATTTAACCACTATATACTTATTCCAGCCATCACACAAGCCAAGACCCAATATGAAAGTAGATGCCACTAAAAATCAACACTTGCTGAACATTGCTTCATTACATTAGCGAAGAGACATTTTTTGCTAGCACAATGGCTAAGACATGCTATTTCGTGTAATAACTGATGGTAAATATTTATAAAAACAATCTTAAACATAGGACATATCTGTAATATTTCTTCCTCACCCTTTTTTTGCCCTTATCTCTGCTCTCCCACTGTCCCAAACACCTTCATTCACTCCTCGTGTATTTCAGGATCCTGTTCTAACCTGATTCCTTTGCACTTTTTGAAGGGGGTTGAATTTCAGCCACTTCATACCGCATGCTTTGACACTTGGGTGCTACAATAGAAGGTGGAAAGTAGGCAATGCATATTAACAGCTCCTGAAACAAAAGAAAGTGGTAAAAAGACATTAGAATTGTAAAATGTGGCAAGAAAAACACATTAATTCTCAGGGGAAAGGAACTATTATTTTTACCTTTGTGTAGAAGAAGGTGATGCTGCAGTCACCTAACACATTGGTAAGATTAAAGGCTGCTGATATTTCTCTTTGGCAGCATTCTGAAGGTGAAAAAGGCAAATGACAGTCATAGGAGGAATACAGAAATGTGACAATAAAAACATCAGCATAGCTGCCACCCTCGCTTTGAAGCCTCCTGGCAAAATACAGGGGTTTTTTATACTAGCTAACTCTTGAGCTATATTCTGCTCATCTATACCTTCATAAATCCTGTCACTGACATAGATTCTCATCATTTGTAAGCCGAACAGGAACCCACAAATGTATATTCACAGCTTTACCTAAATAAGAACTAGTAAGCTCACCCAAAAATGACAAAGAAGCCAAACACCATTGTTCAAACTTTTGGGAGACAACCAGCCACTCGAAATATTCTTAAGATTTTGTTTTGATTGTTATGTTAGGCCACACAGAAATAAAGAAATTATAAAGCTATATTAGGTAAAAGTGATCACATTGCAAAACAAGAATAAACCAAAACATGTCTGTAAAATACTGGTTTTATCGTGCTACATTTTTAATATCTAAAAATAAAGCCTTGTTTATTCAGTTTTGATGATAACATTGACTCACCTACCACGCAGCAAACCAAAGATTTCTCTATTGTGTTTGTTTTGCAGAAGTAACTTGCAAAACAAAAGTCCTTTTAGTGGCAATAACATTTTATAATCACAGAAGGTCTGTCATTTTTCAGATTGGGAACATAAAATAGCACTTTATGTTTACCATGTTCATACTCATAAACCTAAGTACCCTGGAGTGGAAGACTTGCAAGGCTTTACATATAAGCTGCCTCATATGGTATCACATGTGTTCCCTCATTTGATATAAATAGCTTCTGCTTTCCCCTAGGTTGTTCTTTCCTCTACTCAGCTTCACCTCTTGCGAGGTCAGGGATGTATTTTGCTGGTCTTTGAGTGACGAGGGAGGTCAACTGTGACCATTTGGAGATGCAGAAGCTGGTTCTGTGCATGAATCATGCTGTAAAGAAGATGATAGTCTGTCCCTCAGCTTTTACCCAAAATTCCCGCTGACTTTAGAGAAGTTTCTTGTTAGCAGAATACACTTCAGGAAAATGCAAGTGGACTAGACCTGTTGCTTCTATTGAGAATACATGTCCTTAAAACAGTGAGATACAGTCCTGCGGTGCCTGGTGGTATATTTTACTGTGTAGCCCTACACCTTCAAACATTTCTGAGTGAAGTTTTGGGTTTTTTTAATTTCTCCTGATTTCCTGTGAGAAGAACTGTAGAAGGAAATGAACTTAGCTAATAGAAAGAAGATTATCAGGCTCCTTTAACCCCTCCTAGGCCAAGCCTTTCTCAAACCAAGGAACAAAATGTCCAGTTACAAATAAATCAGAGTTGCGTGTCTGTAAATGTATACCATTTGTTCCATGTTGTGGAAAGACACCTGGGAAAGGCCAAGTACACTGAAAGCAGAGGAAAGGTTTGGAGATACAGTTAACCTGAGACCAGGAGAGCTGGATTAAGTTCCTAGATTTGCCACAGGCTTTTTCTGTGACATCAGGTAAATCACTCAATTTGCCTGTGCTCAGGTTCCTAAACATAGCGTTCGGATAATGCATGAGGAGGTTCACAAGGAGAAGGGGTGAGCACAACACAGGCATTAGCACCTTGTCACCCTGCAGTACACACACCTGGCAAGTAACGCTGCACTTGAGTCAAGCCCCACTTTTTCTCTTCTGTCCTCTGCCCGTCTTGTCCACCCAGCAGCAGGTCCACCTGAGCAGGGGTCAGCCCTTCCTACGCGCAATGCTGAGGCAACATCTTGCAGGCACCATCACCCTGTGAGCATCGAAGAGGACCTGCATAGGGGCCCACCTGAAGGCTACATGGTGGCATGTCTGTCCTGCCCCTATAGGCACACACAGGCCTCATGTTTGAGTTCGGTGATGTACCAAATCACTCAGCAAATGCGTGTGCTCAGGGTGGCTATAGCAGTGTCCTCTACACAGAGCAGTGCAGTGAAATAGGTTACTCAGAGGAAGGTTTGGCTCATGTTACTACACGAGCCCCATTGCATCAGTATCTTTAGTTATTAGCTCCAGGCAGGCAGCTCCCTTCCCCTGGTTCACTGTTCCAGCTCAGATAATAGGTGTTGGCGGGTGAAGTGGGCACTTGAATCCTAAGGTGACAGCAGCTACCCCAAGCTTACAGATTTGAAGATGTATTGGCCAAAACACCTTCCTTAGGAAAACTGCAGTCTTGAGCACTCCGAAGAAGAGAATGCGTGCACACCCTCGTCGCAGGGGACACCCTGGCAGCCTACGCAGCGCCTGCGAATACGTGGGAGTGAAATTCCTTTGCTGAACACCACAATCGTCTCACTTACTCAGTTGGAAAACCAGCCTTCAGACTAATCCTCCTCAGAGACTAGTTACAAGGAAAGTTTCGGCTTGTAATGTTGTCATTCTGGTTATGCACATGAACACAAAAAAAGGAAGAGCTTGATTTGAAGTGTTCAGCACCTGCAGCTCCTATTGGCTTCAGTGGGATTTCTGACTGCTTGACACTTCTGAAAACAAGACTAATCATTTCACAGCAGAAAAGGATTCTTTTTTTATTCCTGTAACCAGAACTTGTGTATAAATTATATAAAAACTAGGGAAAAAAAGCTTTAGGGCTGAAATCATGTAGAGAATTTTCAGCCAAAAAGTGCCGCTATCAGCTTATAGAGACACAGCCATTTGCAGAAGTCTCCACATATGCTGCAACATGGTGTTCCACTGTAGTATAAAAATAGAAATATTACAAGTACAATTATTACTATAAGAAGTTATTGTAGCTGTAATAAGTGATTACAACAGTTAGCAGAGTGTTAAAGACTCGTTTTAACTTCACGTCTTCACTAGTCTCCCCAGGATTTTTGTTTTGTTATTTTTTCAAGTGAGTACAAACTGGGTTTTGCATTTTACAGGCTCTAGTGTTCAACTCCATTTTTATATCTCTCAAAAACAGCAACTTCTGATTTAAATGGCTCTGAGCAAGCATTCATAATTGAATTCCACTACAATTTTTGAATAAAACCACAGATAGGCTGTTTGTTTTTTCAAGCTAAAATTAGTTATAGCCATCAATACAAATGGTCTGCATACCTGCAGGTTGGTGTGGTGGGCTGCCCACAGCACCCGCGTGGTGCCAGATACAAACTTAAACTAGCAATTTGGAAGGATTTCAACATCAACCTTCCCAATTTCCCTGCCTAGGGGCTTTCTGAGTAATTAAATTGCCTGGCTCTTGCTGGAGGCCACCAGTGCATTAGCTAGTATCAACATGGAGCTTTGGGAAAGTGCAGTTACCTGTATTTAGTGCCTGTATTCCACAAGTCAGGAGAGGATGGCAGGGCTCATGGTAAGCAATAAAAAGCAGTTGCCACACACCTTGCCATTACTGAAGCTTTGTAGCTCCTTCAGGGTATGATCTCAGGCAAACTGGGAAAACACTAGAGGAAGCTATTGTAAGATGCATGCAAGTTTTATTGGAAGTGCTACCTTCAGAAAGCAGTTTTCAGTACTGCTCTACCAAAATGGAAGGACATCATAAATCAAGGATTTTCAGGTCTGGTACTGCTCCATATTTTCATGAGAGGTGCAAGCGAGTCAGTATAGTGTGCGAGTCCACAGATGCTATCAAACTGACAGAGGCTGCATGCCTGTAAAAGGATAAGCATTCAAAAGCATCTTGAAAAATAGGGGAAAAGTAGTCTTAAAAGTATAAGATGCCATTCCAGAAGGTACAAAGTTATAGAGTTAAGAAGCAACAGCAAATCCCTCGAGTATGAGAGTCTGATGGGCAATGGCCATTTAGAGAAAATTTCCTCAGAGGAATATCTGCAGCCCACAGCAGATCCACAAGGTAAACACTAGTGAACAGTATCATGCTGATGTAAAAAAATAAATACACTGAAACACATTTAATTATGTGTAAAACCTTAATTAATTTTCCTGCAATCCTTAGAAAAAAAATAAATGGGAATGTTCTGTACAGTTCTCAGCCGTAAAGTTCAAGGGAAACACAGAGCAGTGGAAAGACCTCAAAGGAAAGCAACGAGAATCCCCAGAGGCACGCAGTCTTGAGGGACAGTTGAAGGAAATTGGGTTGTTTAGGGAGGAGAAGTCTGGAGGGAGATCTAATAACCATCTTCAAAAACAAAAAGGTAATTGCAAATAAGAAGCAAATAGATTGATTTCCTCATCCAACAGGGAAAAATAAGAAAGTAAAGCCAATGAAAGCCAGATAAAAGCTGGGAAAGTCTAGTGAGAAAGTTTTTTGAGTCAAGGAACAGACTTTCCTGGATACAAGTATGGGATCTCCACCACTGAACACCATTGAAATGGCTGTGAGCAGATTGGAGAGATGTTTTCCAGGAAAAAGGTGGATCCTGCCCTCGGGTGAGGGATAGAGCTCTCCATTGCATTCTCCATGGTTTCTGTGGATGCCCAAAGCATTCCCAGACAGCTGACAATGCACAGGGAAGAGTTAGAAACTCAGCTTCCATCGACTGTTAGTTGTGTTACCCGCTAAAACCTGACAGCAACCCCTATATAATTGCACCCTACTGCAAGTCTATGAACTGCTTGGTATTTCACTCCCTCTAGTGTGGACTTCTTCATTCACTGTGACTTCTTGATGCAGTTATGGTCCAAATGTCTCTGAAAAATATATTTGTGTTTGATTCTGAAGATCCTTAATAAAATAAGCCCATATTTTTGGATGGATTTGGATGGATCTTGGGCTAATATCTTCACCATTAGATAACTTTATCAATATGAGTTTTTAACATGATAATTGAAAGCACATTTCCCTGGATGGATGTATGCATGGCTACCCTAAGAAAATGTTCATAACTTCTTATAAAAAATTTAGGTGTGAAAAATGCCTTCACACTGAAATAAAACAATAGCATCACAGGAAAGAGAGCAAAAGCTGGAAAATAAACCATAGAGGAAGGACATACCTTAGGCCCACTTCGCCCCTTCTGCTGTGAGAGAAACTAAGCATAGACTGATGTGAAAATCCTCCTGCATCAAGGACACCAGGGTGTCATTTAGAAAGATTGATATCTAAATTATTACAAACGGGTAATTTCGTTTTGAGGCAGGAAAGGGCAGATAACTATTAAACTAGAAACTAGTAGTAAGTTTTCATGAAAATGTCCTCATACAAGTTGAGCAATGCTTGCAAGATATACACTACTTCTATTAGCAAGTGGTGGTCCTGCTGGGGAGAGGCTCGATTCTTGATCTGTCATTAGAAATGGCCATTTCTTATCCTAAACTGATATAAAGATGGGACCATGAGAGCACAGACGTCAAAAGACCCTGCATTGCCGTGCATGTTATTTTCTTCAAATTCGTTGTGAGAAGATAGATAAATTCCCACAGAGGTATAAGCTTTTACCCATTTGGACTTTTGCAGTAAAGAAAGATGTGCTAACATGACGTGTACCCTCTGCTTGGGGCAGAGGAATACACCTATTTCTGCTTCCGTTCATTGGCAGCTCCCAGCACAGCAAGCCATTTCCTGTCAGCTCTGACTCATTTTGGGAAAGAGTTTTGGGAACGTTTTCTTACAGGCCCCTCAGACTGCATGAAGCAGTGTACCCCTAGCGGGCTGACCTCAGAGGTCCCACTCAGTGCTCCATCTGCAGAGGTACAACCCAGGAACAGCAGGTACAGTCATGGCACAAATGGGAGCAGTGGGCATCCAACACCCTGATGCGCTGCATCCCACTGGGGAAGAACAAACCCCTTGAAGGCCCCAAGCTTCCCCCTCTTCCCCCCAACTCCAATCCCCTTAGCAAATACACTTTTGGTAGCACCTGCCTGCTTCAATCCTGCATCTTTGCTGTTCAACTCCCTCACGACAACCTGGAGAGCCATGGTGCGAGCAGGTGGCTGCAGGGACTTCAGGTGGGACCCCTTTGCTTGGGTCAACTTGGTCACCCCTAAAGGGGTGCTTGAGGGCCACCTCATTGGGCACCAAGGACATGAGCTCTTTTAGTCCTCAGCTACGGCTTGTCAGCTGCAGGGCAACAGCTCTTGCTTTTAGCTCTGACAGTCCCTATAAGCCTTGTACATCAGAAGAGACAAAACCCTGTATTGTAGGTGTCATTCTGCTCTGGCCTATGAAAGAAGACCCCGCATAGCTTCACTGTATGCTCAAAAGCTTTTAGAAAGCACCAAAATCCCTAAAATTCCATATAAAAGGACCTTCTTCAGTACTTCATACTAGCATAAGTGAGTTTTCTTGGTAGTTTCATTGATGAGACTGATATGCTATTTTTTTAAATTGTCTCAGAAAGACCTGCTCAAATAATGCAAAAATTAAATAAGCCAAAATCATTATGAAGACCATAATATGTTTACTTACCTGTTTCTGCCCATCTATAATATTCACTATTCACAACTGCTGAAGTTCCACCTGGTTGTTTTGATGAACACTTTGATGATCACCTTGCTGGATACGATGCATGAGCTCTTCAACTACTGGATGTGTTTTGAGAGCACGCTGCTTGTGATGCTGCAGTTTGAAATGTTCCTGTGATTCTGTCTGGCTGCAGAAGAGAGTCAGTTGATACAGTGAATTGATACTCAGCTGTCCAATATTGGGTACATTAGCGCTGGGTAATAAATAATGTCCAAATAGTCTATTAAGGCAAGCCATTAATAACTAATTGGAAATCAGAATCAGTTCATATATTATTCATAGGTAGAAATAAGGCCTGTACTTGAAGTTGCTAACACTTACAACAGGTAACGGGAGTTGCGTTCTCAGCCACTTTCCAGACTCTGGCTTCCCACTGATTCATAGCTCAGTGTCTTTTGTTTGCCATTTTTTGGTAAGAGCCAAGAGAAAAGGGTGTTTGTGTGAGATAAGGCACCAAATGGCTAAAATCTACGTGGTTGTCTGTCCCGTAGTGAACATTAAGTGGTGGATAATTTTCAAAGGCTGTAACGAAAATATTTCATATTGCATAAACTGCAAAACCAAATTTTGCAAAAAAAGAAAAAAAAAAAAAGGATGATGCTGCTGTTGGATCAGTTTTTTACAGAGCCGTCCAGTTTCTCTCCCTTCCCCTTTTAAATGCCAAGCATGTAATTCCTGAAAGTCAGCTAAAAACACTAAGAGACTTTACCCTTTG
Organism: Chionis minor; assembly: GCA_013398295.1. Classification (NCBI taxonomy): domain Eukaryota; kingdom Metazoa; phylum Chordata; class Aves; order Charadriiformes; family Chionidae; genus Chionis; species Chionis minor. The sequence goes on along the minus strand of VZSF01001915.1, from coordinate 104,135 downwards.
GTAAACTGTCGAAGTGCTATATGGGGAAAGTATTTATACCTGAATATAGAAACCTGGCAAACTGTGAACTCTGACTCAGGGAAGCCTCATATTGTATTAGTTTAATGTGATGGGCCAGTACAGAAATTTAGTGAGCTTCTACTGGAAACATAGGAACTCCTGTTTAACCCTGGGTTGGGTAGGTGGCCTGTCCTCCCAGGTACCTAACCCACAGCCACCATCTGGAGAGAGGCAGTAACAAATACATCAGAGGCAGGTACAGTTAGTCTTATTACATGTAGTTATGAAGCAACACTGAAGAGAACATTTCTTCCTAGCCCTGATCATATTTGTATAACTCTAAAGACATTAAAACACCTGAAATCCAGATACATTGGGAATTGGGAAATACATTCCTTGCATGACAGTGTTTAAGTATTTTATATTATGCAAAGATGCCAACATTCTAGAATTATTTTTACAAGTACACAGAGGTGATTACTACTTACTAGAGTCTACAGGATTTTTACACAAGGGGGTCTTTGGCTGAGCAAATTAATTCCAAAATCCAAAGTTTGTAAGAAATGATGAAACAAACCAGTGCATTGCACTGTGAGAGTAGTGTTGGCGGAAGGTGCATCACTGATAAATCCAGCTTTAACACGCTGAAAACCTCTTAAAGAAAGCAGATTGACTTGATGATTTTACAAATATTTGCATAAAAATGAATATTACTACTAACAAAATTGTTTTGTTAATTTATTCCAACTTATAAAATCCTTTAGGTATTAAAATGTAAATATTTACCTAGCCAGAAGTGCTTTTCCTAAGTGTCTTTTCAGGCAAAAAAAATCCTTGTAGATTACTGTTTGTTACAGAAAAATAGTACGCAGATCAGAACATATAGCAAACTGCTTTCAGTTACCCCAGTGCAGCCCAGTAGGTTTAGCGTAAAAACTTTAGACAGGAACTGGCAGGAGATATTTCATTGCATTTGTGTGACATTCTTTAACTGGTTTTCATACATTCCAGTTTCATGTAAATATATCCACGTAGAGCTAATACTGTGGTACAGGTAAATGTTTGAGACTCTGAAAAGATTAAAGGGATACTGTTAACCTCCCTCTTGCCTTCAGCTGGAATATTTTCTGAATTTTTGGAAGCTTTTATTTATTTTTTCTGTAACTTAAGAGCAAAAATAATTAAAACAGCTCTTTTTTCTAGCAATTCCTTGTCATTTGAATGCTATAAGCCACAAACATATTATACAAACTGAGTAGCCTTGACATTGTGATACTAAGAGTCTTAAAATAAAGGCAAAAGGGATAAAATAACCCCTTGAACCTCATTTCAATTCAAAAGAGAAAAAAAAAATCCCAGGCTTGTTAACATAAATAGTATGTGCAAATATGCATAAGACAACAGCCCCTTGGTAACATTTTTCCCACAGGAGGGAATTCCAGCAAAATTGTAGGCTATGTGCAGATACTTTATTTTCTAAACAAAAATTGCATTATGCCAAAAGACATATACATTTCAACTACTATTAGAGTGTAATTAAATTATGTTAGTTATCTTTGTTTGTAATACAAGGAACAAGATTTCTGTTGAAAGCACAAGGCGCTCCTAACTTAATATCCTTTCATCTCACTAAGTGTCACTCTGTAGGTGGTCTGCAGTGCTTGCTTTATACAGAACTTTTCACAGGATTTGCTTGATTCAATGCTACTTTTTAGCTTTTGGGTCAAGTGAAAAAAATAGCAGGAAAGCCACAAGAGGACAAATTCGCCTTTCACTTCCACCATGTAAATCCTCTTGAATGGCGAAAGCAGGACAAAGGCTGAATACTGTGCCTTTGACATAAGGAGAAATACAAATATTTCATGAACAGGGCAACAAATGTCTTTGAAATTTGCAACAAAGTAACAATTTCAGTAAAACTGCAGAGCCTATTATTTCCTATTCATTGAAAACATATGTTGATTCTGTTGCACATCAGAAACAATCAGAAGTCATTTTACTTCTTATTTCAAGGACTAAAACAGTAGCTTACTTTTTAATACATAACCAATTGTTACAAAACATCTGGTGAGCTGTACCATTCATAGTTTATAGACAAATTCTTTCTTTAAAGGCAAATTGGAAAATTTTATGCTTTCTTTTCCCTATAAACGTAGTATTTCCTTAGCCCCTGTAGAACACCTTTGCCTTGCTTACTCACTGTTTCCATGCTGCTGGTGGACATGGGTATTTTATGTATGTCTTTAAAAGGAAAAAGCAGATTTTCTAGGACAAATTCTTCCTCTCCCCCTCTTCCCTTCCTCAGTTCATCGCCCAGGATGCCACACGGCAGCCTCACTGGCTTGCACTGTACAGGTCTTAGCACAAAGTCTTCCACACATAAAGAGAAAAACTAACGCCATGCCAAACACTGCCAGTGTAAAATGTGAAACTGCTTTTCTTTAAGAAGGGGCTGCTAAGTTTTATATACTCCGAGGTCATAAATGCTAAGACATGTTACCCAGGTTTCTCTTACTGTATTAAATCTTAGAAAGCTTTCTGCAATATTGCATTTGCCTCATAAATCTCATCCTAGAGCCAAGGATTCTTGTATCAGATGACCCTATTGCAATTTCAAAACTCACCTGCCGACTCACTGACATACAGAATTTGAATTTCTTGGAGGTTTACGTAACACACTGAGGCCAGATGTGCTGAAGTAGCAGCCTCCGAACACGCAGAGCAACCTCTCCGATTGCTAGTGATACCACTAAACCAGATTATCAAGCAATAATCTAAGACGCCCAGCCAAGTCTTTACAACTGCCGAGGCCAGAAGGGCCAGGAGGTACAAAATGTCGGGTGTCCCCCGAGAGAGGAGCTGCCATCACAGGTTACTGCAGTGGTGCAGGGACACCTTGTCGGAAAGCAGCATGCGGGGAGCGAGGGAGAGAGCACACACTGTGCAGCATCAATCTGACAGATAACCCAGCACAGCATGGAGGGAAGCAGGTTCATGCAGTGAGGAGTATGGGCTCGGTAATCCTCCAGCAACAGAAAGAAAAAAATCCTGAAGAAAGATGTTAAAAATTACTCCTAAACAGGAAAGTGCAAATGGCACCAGATCCATGTTTAGTTGTAACATGAGCAACAACCAGAGGATGTGGTTTTAGTAAAGACAGGCGTTACATAGAAGGATGAGGCAATGGATGTCTAAATTGGTTGTTCAGCCTGGAGAAGAGAAGACTCCAGGGAGACCTTCTAGCTGCTTTCCAGTATCTGAAGGGGGCCTACAGGAAATCTGGAGAGGGACTTTTTACAAGGGCATGTAGTGAGAGGATGAGGGGTGATGGCTTCAAACTGGAAGAGGGGAGATTTCGATTAAATCTCAGGAAGAAATTCTTCACCATGAGGGTGGCGATACACTGGAACAGGTTGCCCAGCAAAGTTGTGAAGGCCCCATCCCTGGAAGTGTTCAAAGCCAGGTTGGATGGGGCTTTGAGCAACCAGTTCTAGTGGGAGGTGTCCTTGCCCATGGCAGGGGGGTTGGAACTAGGTGATCTTTAAGGTCCCTCCCAACCCAAACCTTTCCATGACTCTATGATGCTATAAATACAGCAAAAGAATTTACATTTCCTGAAGGCCCAATATACACCAAGTTATGCCATAACCCAAAACTTAGCAGTCAGCTCAGATATGGAAGAGCTCTACTATTGACAATTTGCTCTTGGTACCATCTGAAAAAGGTACACATCAAGTAATATTAATTGCAGATGAGGGAGAGTAGCCATTTAATCTGGAATACACAGACATATCGCAGCTCATAAAAATATAGGTACATTTGTGGTTTGCAGGAATACGTGTTTGTTAGATTTGAATGTGAAAACAAAGAACATGAAAAATAACAGGAAATTATGTTCTAGGTACCTGTTCTAGGTACCTTAATAGAGAAAGACCTTGGAAGAGGTAGTTCAGCAGAGAAGGAAAGCATTCTTCAGATGATGCCAAGAAAGGCTGAGTATTTCATGCCTTTTTGCTTTCTATCGTGACTAAAATGGCAGCTGACATAACTACAACTGATAAAAGTTAAAAAAAAAAAAAAAAAGGGCTAAATTGGGGAATGAAAAGTACTTAGGTAATTTTTAAGCCAGTCAGTCCTTTGAAAGTCACCAAAAGATTTCTGGAAAACTGGTTCACACAATTTCTGAAACATTATCAGTTATCTTTGGAAAGCTGCAGAGAACTAGTGACATGCCAGGTGACTGGTAAAGGAAAAACACAGGGCTTATTTTTCAAACAGTTGCAAAAGAACAGCTTGGAAATAATAGGCCAGTTCAGTTTTTAAGTCCCCTTACAGTAATGAAGCAAATAATCTCAAAAAAATACACCAAAGAAAGAAAATAGTTATTAAAAAAAAAATAAAAAGAGAAAGTGGTAACAGCAGACAGGTACTTGTAAAGTTCCAACCCTAGTAATAGTAAGCGTCACATAGCTTAACATTAGTTAACATATTAGTTAACAGTTTGAAATTAGTAAAGCTTTTGACACTGCCTAATATGACATTCTCATAAGTAAACTCAGCAATGGTCTACTGTAACTGCTACAAGGTGAGTTCAAAACCAAATGCAGAACTGGGCACAGAGCAATTGTCAGTGGTTCACTGTCAAAGAAAAAGGTGTATTGAATATGGTCTACTACTATCAAATATCTTCCTGAATGACTCGGATGATGGAGTATGTATATATATACAGAAAAGAGAGATGCAGACACATTGATGTATTAAATATAATGTGTATCTGAATTAACTGCAGGTAATAGCAGTTGCAAAGAGCTGGAAGCTCAATTAGGGACAGGACTAAAGTCCAGAATGATTTTTTCAGAACCTGGATACAGATTGCAAAAGATCAAGGCGTGATTAAACAAGGACAATTACAAAGTTTTATAGGTAGGTAGAAATAACCAATTACATAAGTACAAATAGAGAATGAAAGGAAAGCATGGTTTTAGGAAAGCAAAAGCAGACCATGAGTCACTATGCTGGCTTTCTGCCAAAACCCAAACCTCACTCTGGACGTACTGGCAGAAGGGATCACTCCAAGGCATCCGAAGTTGTCCTCCCACCCAGCCTAGCACTGGAAAGGCATCAGGCAGAGTCTGAGTTTGCATCCAGTTTGGGGAACCACTTGTCAAGAAAAACATGAGCTTTTGGATAGACTGTGACCAGAGATCTGTCCACAAAAGTGGAAGAATTGGTGCCTTTTTATCTGAGGGAGGACACGAGACATCATAAATTTCTGCAGAGAAAATTCTGAAAAAAATTCTGACGTTATGGATTGTTCCTAACTACAACAGATTACTTTGAAAGATTGAGCTATCCTATCACCGGAATTACTCAACTTGTTGGACAAGTATCTGAAGAAAAATTTAAGCAAATTGGTGCTGACTTTGAACACGGGAATGGACTAACTGGCTTGTTGATATCCATTCTGACCCTACTGCCTGGGATTTTGTACCAGGGTTTGATAGTAACTACTCACATGCAATTGGTATCTTCTGCCTTGTCTGTGAGTGAGTGTCTGACCTTGCCTGACTGTTAGTTGGCCCATTTCTTGTTTTGTTAAAACCTTGGCATATACCTCTCTGGTATATCTATATACCATGTAGACAACATTATGGACTCCCTTGTTCATGGAAGAACAACATCTTTTGTGACTTTTTCAACCCTTTCCAAAAGAAGTCTGAAAAACAAACTGTGTAACTCAAAGCATCCCCTGCAGGGCCCGGAAACATCTATCTGGTTCTCAGCCTTCATGAAGGAAGGCAGCCAGTTGTCTGATGTGCCATGAAAGTGGCTGATGGCTCCATGTTCACTGCTCACCGCTATCCCATTTGCCTCTCACCTGCTCCTTGCCTGCATTTGTCCACAAGCTCCATTCCTGTCCAACGTGCAATGAGTTCTCTGGGGTGAAACTGCATTTTCTCCTTTGTTCACACAGTTGCTAGCAGGATGACTCCTGAGAGAAATTCCCACACACTACAATTAATTTATTATTGTTGATTATAGTAGTATAATATTTTCTGTTTACCGTTACTCACATATAGTAATTACATACATTCTTACTTTCAGTTTGGACAAAATACACTTTGAGAGAGAGAGAGGTGATATTTAATCTTTTCTAAATAATCTATTTGCAAGATGATTTCAGATTTTCAGATACAGAATATTGTGTTCCTTCTACATGAAGGACAGCATTGATTTGGGGAAGACAGAGATAACAGAGAGGACAAGGCTTAGGTCATTTGTTGTCCTTAAGTCTTCAGTGAACTCTTCTAGGGAAATATTACTCTGCTTGTTATTCTTATAGCAGACAGATACTCATTCTTATCTTGCATCCACCTGCTTATCTACCACATTACAGAGGGGTCCTGCCCACATTTAATCTGCTGGTTAAATGCCAGTTTAATTCTTCTATGCTGTAGGCCACAAGAAATGTGTTCAAAGGACAGCCCCTCATATACACACCACAGTATAAACATTTTAATGAAAGAGATTTTTTTGTAGGAGAAAAAAAATTTCTTTTGCTTTGAAAATAATGAATAAGCTCTCATTGAAATGAACTCTTTATGTATATCTTTATGTTTCTGATCTGGCAGCTTTGAAGAGCTGATATCATCAGTTTTAGAACCTGGAGTCTGGCCACTATTCTTTGAAACATGCTTTACAATGGAAAAGACCATTTGAAAGCATGTAAAACAATACAGAGCAAAAAATTCAGGTACTTCTCAAAGCTTGCAAACTTTTTATTACTTTGCAAACTTTTTTCCAAACATATGAACTATTCTGTGTCTCTCACTTACCCATACCGCCGCCCTGCTACTCTGCAGCTGCATTTAGGATACTAGAGCTACTGACAGCAGAGTTTAACTGCAATTTTACTTTTCCATTGGAAACCGTTTGTGTAATTCCCACTGCATGATGCTGTGCAGTTGTTCTTGCCAGGGCTTACACTACACTGGCCCAAGCAAGTACATACTTCTTGAGTTCCTCTCATTGGTAAGCACAAAAGCACACTGGTGTAAGTCTGACTCCACTGAAACCAAAAGCAAACTCACACGTGGGCTTCAGTAGAGATGGGAAACCTGCTCTAACAGTGCTCATCATTTACACAGCACTTCTCACAGGAGCCACCTTAATTCATAAATTTAACTCTTCTACAGGCAGAGGAACTGAGGCAGAGGACATAAGGCTCAGCAAGCTTCAAAGGTTGACCACTAAATTCAATAGGAGCAAAGACAGTGCATTTGAATCCTTTCCTCCCTTGACCCAGGCAGTTTATTTACCTATAGCCACAGCAGGAATCAGAGCTGGAGTCAGGATTAAAGTGCGTGATCTTTCTGTGCACAGACCATAAGCCATGACTTATTATATGCACCCGGAGGACAGCTTTTCAGATTTTCAGCCACAACACTCTCCAGCCCACCGCTTGTGCTGATAGTCCCTGCTGGTCCCTGGCTGGGCTGAGGAAAGCCAGGCTGACCCCTCCTGTGGCCCCCCAGTGCTTCTCCTCCTGTGGGAACTCACCCTGCCACCACCACAGGACTCCCAGGCACCCATCGCTCCAAAACCACCCCAGATGAAACTAGGGTCTCTAAACATAAGAGTAGGTTTAATCCATCCAAAAAGGCACCACAAACTGAGCTGCCACAAAGGTTTAAAGCATCAAAGTATTAATAAGCTTTTTGCTTGTAATGAAAAATTTAAAATCAATTTCCTTCTCCTTTTATAATCATTTCACAAGCTTCCAAAAGAGCAAAATCTGTATCAAAATGTGCTCTGGATAATCTTGCAACAGGAACTCATTTTGAGGGTCCCAAATCCTGAAAGGCATGGATCCTTTTCTGTACATACTAGTCAGATACAAGTCAGAAGACAGACAGAAGCTTTTAAAAGTAGTCTTTAAGACAGAAGCTTTTAAAGGTAGTCTTTAAATATTCTGTGGGGCCAGTAGGGGAGAAAAATCAGATCAGATGTCTGAAAACAAAATCACAAGAGACTTCTGAGTTAATCCAAGGAGACACCATTGACTCCAGCACCCCACATTCTCCAGCGAATCTCAAAGGCCTTGTGACATGGACAGTCTACCTCTGCTGATGAACTGCTTAGTTGCAGCAGAATTTAAGATTTCTGAAGGGCTACTCTACTTTCCACAATTAGCGTTATACTTGCAAGTGGAGCCTGTGCAAGTGGAACACGGCTCTTCTGAGCTTGCACGCTGATTATCCCACTCTCAGCACATCACTTCTTCCCACTTACATCACGAGGGAGGAAGCAGCAGGCAGAGAAGGTGGCTCCGTAGATTTGGTAGATCAGAGTATCTGTCCCCATAAGTATTCTCTGGATTTATAACTATGAGCAGCATCCAGCCTTGGGACTGTAGGAATTAGTCTCCAGGGTCTGCAGTCCCCAAATTTCGGAATTTTGTTGTGTTTTGTTGTTTTTGTTTGTTGTTTTTGCAAGCAAATTTAATAACAACCCCCTAATCCTGAGACCAGAGATCACACACAGCAGATTGCAATATATAACACTGTTCTCTTGTATGTGAGGTTGTTTCGTGTAACCAGGCCCATCTCTGAGGCATCAAGAGTCTGCTCTTGCCCACAAGTTTGGTATGAACCCAGGGATGACCCAAGGATCCCCATAGTCCTTCTGCTCTGCCTCCCACATCAGTTCTGAAATGTGCAAAAATATCATGTACTCTGCCAGAAAGATAACAGGCCAGATGTGGCTGGATTCATCTCCTGTCACGGTGCTGGTGTCTCCATCTCAGCCAGTCCCACCTGCCACAGTCATGGGAGAAGAACAGGCACTACCAGAAAGCTATTTGTCTCATCCAGAAGACACCTAAAACTGGTCAGATACATTTCTCTCTTGCCCAGAAATTGAATCAAGGCTCAGAGGTAGACGTCAACATTTGGCCACGGGAACTCCACACACTCTGACTGAGCCCTGACTCCTCAAAAGCCCCATTTCCCTCCTGCCCTTTGCTCCTCCTTCACTCAACAACTGCTGCAGCCTACAGAAGCTTCAGGCCTACAAACACTGCAGCATGAAAAACACAAATGAACATGTAACCCTTACATCTTGCAAGTACTTGGTGACATTTTCTTCCACCTCCCATGGATAACTCATAGCAGGACCACTGTGTGCTCTGTTCATCTCCTGCACACAGTCCACGTTGCAGGAGGATTATGGCCTTTGCAAGTAGCTTGTTTGCTATGTGCATCTCTACGTGGGGTGGCTGACAGACTCCGAGCAGGGAATAAGACAGCCTGTAGTGCATCTGTTGGACAGTCTCCAGTGTTTTGCTTCAGCCAAAGTGCAGTGTTACTAGTTCATTTGTCTGAAGATCCCTTCTACACGATCATGTAGAACCAAATTATTCTCTCACTTGCAATAGTGGAAGTTACAACAGTAATGAGTATGCAGTCAAAAAGACAAGCGGGGCTGTGGTCCTTGCTGGAATAGCAGTCTTAGCCACCCTCAGACTACCTGCATTTCTGCTGCCTGCAAACAGGCAAGGCAGAGCAGCCCAAGAGGTAGACCCAAAAAGCAGGAAAAGGGTGGCTGCAGTCCTCCTGTCAAACGCAGACTAAGCAAACATGGTCAGTCATTTCAGCGGAGAAAACATATCTGAGGAACTGAAAGGATCTGCAGAAAAACTCATGACAAGCTGAGCTGCCTCAAAACATTTTCTGTGTTTTTCCAGAAAGAGAAATTTTAAAAGTCCATTATGATTCTGGTCAGTTATTGCTTTTTTTTTCTTCCATTGTTCCATTGGCCTCACTCAAACACTTTCTTCTCCCAGATCTCAACTAAAAATACTCAACCATGCTTTTCCTTTAATAATACTTACTTTTTCTTTTTTTTTTTTCAGAGCAAAAGTCTGCTCTTTTTACACTTGCTTTACAAGGCAAATTTGGCATACAGTTCAGTTGCGTATCCTGATGTCGGCTTATTGAAGGCAGGTGCACACTTTAATATATATGGGCACAGAGACCCCCTTCCAGACCATAAAAGAATACTGGGCATGTCCTCATGTGCAATATCTCTAGGTTTTTTATTCATAAACCTAAAAATATGAGCTGTTCTTTTGCCTATACACAAGTGAGTGTGAACAGGCAGGCACCATATTTCTACATTACAAAGACGGTGTTAAAGTGGCTCCATTAGTGTTTTTTCTAACTTATTGTCTTTATGTGACAGTAATGGGAAAAGGAAATGTTACTGTAAAGTTTCACTTTCATTGCCAACAAGAGAGAATCATGCAAGAAAATATAACATGGTGAAGTAGCTTCAGCTAGCCCAACTGCCATCATTTTATTTAGTCTGGAAAGAGGTGACACAGCATGCTGTCGAACAAAAATCCTTCACTTACTAGTTAGCATTCTTATTGCATTAATGATTTGCAATGAACAATAAGAGAACAATTATTCTGAATGTCATGAAATAAACATGGTTCACACAAAGCGATCCTCTGAGATCTTTAGTGTGGTGTCCTTTTTATTTTGATAGATAGGTGTGTGAAATGAATCCACCTGTGGATGTTAGAAGAACATTTTTTACTTTCTAAAAGGCAAAGAAAATAACAGAGATCAAATGTTTTATATAATTTTGTTTCCATTTTCTTGTGTGTGTTCACTCAAACCTCTCTAAAGGCCACTCTACACAGGCTGCAATTCCATTCAGGTGACATTGTGGCTGTGCCCTGTGCCAGGCCAGCTCCTGGTTACCTAGACCAGGGACCTGCTGAAGCAAAGAGCTCTTTGTCTCCAAGGCACTTGCTTAAGTTCCTGTCTGTCAAAACCCAAGATACCAGGAAAATGTAAAGAGGCAGTGGGACTGTGCCATGCAAGGCTTCCCTCAGTGTGGGATCGGGGTGCAGCTGGAAATAAGAAGTGCCCCAACCTCAGATATGTCTGAAGATATTCAGCAACATATTTCTCATTGACTCCCGGGGTGTCTAAATACCTTTGTGAGCCTATAAGGCCATCTAACCAAGTAACTGAAACAGGTCAAAGGCATGTCCTTGGGCACCACAATTCAGTTATCTAACATGCTAAAGTGTTAGCATGAAATCTGATATGGATTCAGCCCATGCCACCTAGCTGTCCCCAAAAATGCCCTAAGTTTGGGAATGAGTCAAGGACCATTCCTAGGAGGAAGCAGAAAAGCAGCTTCTCAGGTGTGGAGAAGAGAGCACAAAGACATCTGCACTGTCCTTTCAGTGCCAGGTATCCTCAGCCTGAGAAGTTCAGGAGAATCTGTTCAAAAGGGTTTTGGTGGTACTCAATATCTGTATCTAATTTTGGGGTTTTTTTACTGGAGACTTGTTTGAGAGCTAGGAAGTATGACTGACCAATAAATCCCTAAGGTGGAAGAAGGCTCAGAGGAGATGGGCAAGGACAATATGCCCATGAAGCTCGAAGAATAAGGCAAAGAAGCTGACTTTATCTCGACACAAAGGGGACCAGAGGGGACCTTTGTTTTAGATAAACAGCTATCAAAAGCTGAGTGGATCAACTAGTGGTGTAAATGTCTCCCTGAGTTATCCAGACCAGTATGCGGGGAGTGAACCCAACATCGAGTATAAAAACTAAACAACAAACAAAAGAATTTCAAAGAGAGCAATGGGCTTGAACTGTCTTCAATCCACTTATTCCTTCCCTGTGACTGGGGACACCCAGAATCATGATGGTGATTGTATTATAGAGACCGATAATGGGAACCACGCTGGCATTTTGACCTAACTCCGTATTGCAATTGGTGTATTTTGCTACATTTTACTTACACTTGTATTGTGTTTTCAGTGTATTTTGTATCTATTGCTAAATCAGAAGTCTCGCGTAGCATCAGCTATCTTCAAATAACTAATTCACTATTAAACATCACGCCCTCCACACGTGGAATATCTAAAAGGAGATAGTCAGGAAGTATTGGACTCTGGCAGGAAGACCATGCTTTTTCCTTTCACGTAGCAAAGACTGCAGCACCACGGAGCACCCCCTCTGAATTTGAGCTTGGTTGTGTCAGCTGCCAAGATGTGTACGCTCCTTAATTCTTAAGTCATATTAAATAGGGAACTGGGCTTCTAAGTCCCCTATGCATACGTACAAGTTATACCTATAGTCTTTGATTTGATCATCTCTTAATCCGAGTCGATTTGCCTGTGGTGGCATCAATGCTGTGTTGTGTTCTGGTTCAGATAGTAATTACTTTTTAGCACTTCAGGAAGTTATTTTTTCTCCCTGTCAAATCTAAACCTACAAGACAGTACATTTCTCTTAATTCATGGCTTGTAAGGGCAGCCCATTATAATGCCCATACTCCATGGAAAGCTCAGGGCTGTACCCAGCAGACCTGTCTTGGATCTCTGCCAAAGAGCAGCAGGCCCCTGCACTGGCTTAAAATTTGCACTGGAGCACAGACGTACACCCACGCAGCATGGACAGGAGATGAACTTGGGCTCCAGCCAGAGCTCAGACCCAGGCCGACTCCTTCGCTGAACATACTTATGATTACCATTACATTAGATCAGAACCAATAAACTTCAGCATAAGCATTTCATCCCATTCTTAAAAGATTTTGAGGTCATCTGGGGACTGAAAACAGGCAGAACAACCTACTTATCCAGAGAACAAATGGAAAAAGTGTTGCTGTACCACTGTAAATCTTGAAGAGTGCGGCCGTGATGCACCAACTCACTTCCTTACATCACCTCTGCGCTTAAACCGCCTTGCCCTCTGTGCAACTCATGTGAAAGATACTAGACTCTTCTGATAAACTGTTGATCATACAATTCTGTGATATCAACTGTCAAAGAATGGGCTTCTTAAAAAAGTTATGTAGTTAAATATTTGTTTTTCCACTGAAAGCTGCAGCATTCCTGCTTATGCAGTGAATACATACAGTGAACTCCACAAAATTTTATCCCTTCCTTCATTACTATTGCATCACAGCAGTCTGATGGGAATGTCTTACTCAAAAAGCTCTGTTATATCTATGTCTTCTTTTTGCCTTCTTTTCCCGCATCCTTTTTTTTCACTGGTAACTAAACAGGCATGTGTAAACAATTTGTTAGCTGCTTCAGTGCTAAGTAGTTGTATCACTCTTCCAGATCTCCAAGTGTAACAAAAGGAATAACAAAGAGATAGAAATTAAAAATGCTTATTTAAAACTATCTGAGGCTGACAGAATCAAGATTGGAAAACCTGTTATTGCATACATGCATAATTCATGAGCCAGAAAAAGTTGCATCTTTGATGTCTCACCATTGATACAAAATGCAGAAAATATTTTGTAGGCAAGGCTACCTTGTTGGTATCTGTGCTCCTTAGCCATGTTAGAAACTTCTCCTTTGAAATCCCATGAAGTCTCTATTTTAAACTTAGTGCTATGGGGGGAAATGCATTAAAGCACAATTTTACTCCAAGATATGACCGTAAACTCAGCACCTTTTCACTCTGTTTATCTTCCCCATGCAGGTATTCAGAGATATCTCTTCTTCCATTAGTGATAATGGGAAGTTTTTTCTACATTTTATTCCTTTTATCACTGCAGAGGTCATACTGGTAAGATAGCTATACATCATTAACAGCATTACAAAGCCAAGCACTAGCTCCCACACAGAGCAGAGAGATAGAAGTACAAACTGGAGACAATGGGGCGACATAACCCAAGTATCTTAAAGGAGAGTTTTGACTGATCAACATATGTCCTGGGGCTGAGGAGGTTCAGGACAACAGGACAGCTTTCATTCCCCTTATTGAGTTTATAGATCTGGTTGTCAGAGAGAGCAGAGAGCTTCTTTCTTCGCAAACTGGGAAGTTTTTGAATTAGAAATATCTGAGTTACGGTAATATAAAATGCCATGAAATCCCTTTAGTCATTTTCCTGATCAAAGGTGCATGCTCAAAAGTTAGACCCAAAACTGTCCTTGTTACCAAAATACTCTCTCTGCTTCCAGAGATGATCCCATTTCTGAGCCCAGCAGAAACGTCAAGCAACAATTTCATGGGCAGCTGACCCAGTGCAACATCTCATTTCCACTAAAAAGAAGGCATTTTGTTCTTCGTCTCTGTTTGCACTCCTCTCCCTTCCCTTGTTTCACTCAAATGATTTTCACCAGGGTGGTTGGATAAATCAGTTCACAGAAAGGCCTGATGAGCTGGCACAAAGTAAACAGCAAGAAGATGACCAGGGGCGATAGCGGAGGGTGGAGGAAGGAAGGACCTTACCCTTTCAGCAACAATAAGCTGTTAAAACATTCAGTACCTCTCAGGGAACCACAGCCTAAATTAGATGTGAAGAACTAAGCAGTGCCTATCTTTATCCATCAGCTCTAGGCAGATCCTAGAGCACTGGCTTGGCTCAGAGATCCAGCTTTTAGTCAGCCACGCTTAGGCGAGATCAGTCCCCACCAGGAGTACTCAAACTGTCAAGGCAGGGTGGGCTTGCTTCATTTTCACCACATTGCAGTCAGGGACACATCTTTGGGTCCTTTTCAGTCTGTACTCAGGAGCACTGCGGTGATGAAGAAAAGAGAAAAACGTAACTAAATATTTACAGAGGACCCTGAGATTTTAGCCTGATTCTGGAGCACTCTGGGTGCAGGCATCCCCAGCAGTACACTCAGAGGCCTGACCGTGAACTCACATCTATTTTCACTTATTTCTATTTTCATTTATATTTTTACAGGCAAATGAAGTCCATACATTCACCAGAGTTCAACAAGATAAGAGAAACAAGTCCACTATTTCAAAGGAGGAGCAGGACAGTGCCAAGAATGAAGGCGTGCTGACTGGCGCAGTGTGTGGCAGAGAGAGATGTTCAACAATATTTACACACTGAAAGCAGGTCAGCTAATCTCTGAGAGATGAAAATTTGTCCTTTCGATGACTCCCTTCAAAACCACTGGTCTGTGTTTACTGATCTGGTTCAAGTGAGATTTCTATGAAAGTATCGGTGGAAAGCAAGGGACTGAAATACAGCATCTTTTCTAAGTACACATTTGCATTACAGACTTCAGTTTTCTAGAGAGGGAAGAAGAAAGCAGAACTGCATGTCAAACCTGAAACTCCTGAGGCTGTTTCAGCATAACTGCCTCTAACTTGCTGAGGATCTTGGGAACTTGGACTCATAAAAAGATGTTCAAGGCATTTTTATGCCAATATAACAGTAGAGCCACAAAAAGACCAGTGTGTCATATATGAAAAGGAAGGTACCAAGACTTCAAATAGGAAAGCAATGGAGTTCAAGTGAGCAGAACCAGAAAAAAAAATAGGTCCAGGAAATGCAATGAGCACATCTTGGAGAAATCATGGCCCAAGTGCAGTTAGACTGACGTTTTGAGGAGGTAGACAGACACTACATGCTAAAGTGGATTGTCCTGGAAAGACTTGTGTGGTATTTTCTGTGACTCCCACACAAAAAGTATTTGCAGAACACTGATTGAAAATTGCCTGTGCTGTAGCAGATAGTCCCAGTGTTCCGCAATTCAGGCTGTATGCACAAAAATGTTTGTGACTACCTGAATGAAAGGGGACCATTCTTTATTGAAACTATTTCATTTGATGCTATTAAACCATTGATACTTTTATTGTTGAACAGTGCAAATATTTTTTCCTTTTAAGCACAATCTTTTAAGGGAACTGTTCACAACATGCTTTGGTAGGAAACATTTTTCTTGGGTTTTCTCCAACCATTCTTGCTAATGTGCTAAGTTCTTCCATCCATTACCTTAGGAATAGGCAACACGCTTTAATCTAGAAGGTGGTTTCCTGTCCCTTGATGATCTGGTTCTTTAGCAAATCTTTCTGTGTTAAGCTTTGTTTTTATTACTAACTGACTACATTAGGACTTAAAAATTTTGTACAGCCAAAGTAGGTGTGGTACTATTTATAAATCAAGGGCAAGTTATGCAGTTTTCATAAGGTGGTTTATATTGCATATTTGAAATCTGGAAGTGTTTCAGGAATGTATCATAAAACCACCTTCCATAAACTGTCTCTCAGGAAACAGTAATGATAACAGAGGCAGACAGATCTCACTTTAAACAAGTTACCTCGTACCCTTGATTTACTAAATTTCTGGAATTTTTTTTAACCAGATTGAAAATTTTTCCAACTTTTTGAAGTCTTATCAGCTGAGTTTTCAGAAGATTCACTTTACTGCTAAGGTTTCCAAACACTCAATAATGTGAGGCTATACAGCCGTATAAATCTTGCCTCATAAGTTTTACAGATTTATGAAAATCCTAATTGTATACCATGTACTGGATAAAAGTAAAAATAATTCCATATATAAAATAATAAAAGTACACATATTAATTAAGGTGCCAGACCCCAAAATGGTGAATTTATAACTGCCAGAAAAAGATTTGGCATCTATGCAATTTCGTGAATATGAAATGTAGCTTTTCTGGATTCTACGTCATTTCTTATTTTCACAGAAAAATGTGTGCAATGCTTCATGGCTGACAATGTGGGTGTTAGAAGCCTGAAAAGGGTGAAACAAATTGGAAAAGCAGAATGAAAATATATAAAAACCTGTAAAATTACTATGTTCCCTAACTGTAGGCAAGAGCTATATTTAGATCTGGTAACCACAATGGGACATTGGTTAGAAGATGAAGGACAAATTTCAATACATGTTCATTACTTTAAAGAAATTACACCTTGGAGTATGCCTTTTATATTGAAAAAGTACAGTAGTAAAAAAAAAAAGAGAGAGAAGAAAGAAAGAAAAAAAAAGCTTTTTTGCAGAAAGTAGTTTACCTAGCCTATATTCTTCTGTGCTCATTTTGCTGTTATTGAATATACTTGTGTAAATAAGAAATGCCTTTCACAGCTGAAACTCTCCATTTGCTCCATCTTTCTTCAGTGAAGTTGGTTCACACCATCACAACTGGTTCTCGTGTGAAGAAGCCCTGGAAGAGTATTTTTTTTTATATAGGTATCCTGAAGTTTTTTCTTGCTTGTTCTTTATCCAAGGTCTAATAAAACCTATCTGGCATCTGACATTTATCTCACTTGGGGTTTTTTGTGGAAGACCTTGAAGGCCCAGAGGAATGGCTAGGAGACCACAGATAAAATGCAGATACTGATTTTTCAGAAAGGAGCATTTCTTCTAAATGCTTCCAAAGTATTTGAGTTTAATGAGCATCAATTGAAACACAGCACACAAATAAAATACAAACTAAATTATTTTATTCCTCTACACAATTCTAATTCCCTCTTTTCACACTGATGTCATAAACATACTGACTACACCAATATCTATTAAACACCATCTGGATTTGTAACATTAAATACAAACAAACACCCATAAACCAGAATATCAGCAGTAAAAAAAATAAACCTTTCCAGATTCTTTTGCAACATACAGGAACTACTCCTTGAAGGAACCCTTTTTGCATAATTTTTTAGGGAAATGATATTATGAACTTTATATTATAATTAGAAATTATATTATGGACTTTAAATTATAATATATATACACATCAATAAAGCTTGAAATTACTATGTTATGAAAGACACCATGTGACAGCTGCTGAAAAACACTAATAATGAGATAACAATATTAAACAAAAAATCTTCACTGGGACTGAATCTGATCCAAGAGCTTCAGTTTTCATCATGATGTACTTGGCATGGAGACAGAACAAATGTCCAAAAGGAGGCAGTTTATCCCCCCTGCTGCTCTCCCTCCTCTCCCCACTCTCAGACCTGTCTCCCATGGACCAGCCCTAAGGCTGGTTTAGTGAGTTGAACCGGAGGGGTCTGAGAGGTGACAGAGCCAGGTCAAGGTGACAGTCAGGAGTAGTAGATGATGAAGAGCAGGAGACAGAGAGGAGCTGAACTTTTGCCTTTTGGGTAGGATGGCTGTCCTCCCTTGTGAAGCAGTGTCCTCAGCTCTGTGACGTTGTGATGCTGCTTGTGCCCTACTACACTGGACCTGAGGCTTCAGAGCGTAGTTCCAAAGTGAAATCAGAAAGACTTCTGGATGCATAACTTAATGAAATTCAAATGCACTTCAATGTGCCTTACAAATAATTTTGTGACTTTAAACCCCCTTACAGGTGGATGCAATATGACATAAAGAGGTCATTAGGATAGAGCAGGGACCAGAACTCATGTCACCTGAAAGCTAGCCCTGTCTTCTGGCTGCCAGGCCAGAGTTATGATCATGGTTAGGACTAAAGAGCCTAACACAGCCAGACAGGTTAATCTTGCTGCACCCAGCAGAGCCCAAAAGGCTAGGGAATGGACTGGAAGTGTTGGGATCCAGCCCTGCTGTTGTAACACTGAAGTTGGGTACGGCTCCTGTCTGCAGGGGAGCTTACCTGTGACTGCCAGGTTCCTGCCTCTTACCTTTGTGCAATGAGGCATCAAAAGAAACTACACAAGAACTGAAGTGATGAACAAGAATCAGGTAATCAAGACCTGGAAGTCCTCTCCCAAAGTTCAGCAAAAAAAGTTGTAATGTCTTCTCCAGTTTTCACATGATGGTTTGCACTGTCTCTGGAGAGCTCAGGAGGCGGAGGAGGAAAAAATCACGGCTATGTGTTGTGTCAAATCAGCAGTGCCACCCTACCACGCAGCTGAGAGGACTGTGACTGCAGTCTTCCTCCTCACACTGTGGCTCTGCGGAGGACAGGTACGCTGCAACCTGTCTTGGATGCTGCTTGCTTGGCAGAGGCCACCCAACCTCTGGGTACAGTCAAGGACTCATCCCCAGTCAGATGGGCATTTCCCAAGGAGCTGGGGCTCCCATCAAAAGGCTTTGGAGTATTTTCTGTCTTGGTGTCTCTGTGTAACTATACCATCAGGGCTGGTTGCTTCCAAGACGATGAGGAGCTGGGGGTTAAGGAGTAATCCTGGGGCTGGCTGTACCCTAACTAGTGGGGTTCAGCCCGGCAGGAGTGAACACAGTGGGCAGAGCTGTGGGCTGGCAACAGGGTCCACCAGCAGCCCCCAGCCATGGCCAGTGATGTCTTTACAGTCCTGTCAGGAGCAAAAGGAGACGGGGCCAGAGACAGGCTGGAGACAAGTCTTCAACATCCCGTCCAGGAGACAGGCAACCTACACTACTGTGTCTGAGGTCTGTGCTGGGGGCAATGCCAAGGCCAGGGATGGAGACCAGCACTGCTGGTGTTGTTGGGGCAGAGACTGGTGACCCTGAGGGGATGAAATGGGGTCCTGGGCCCTGGGAAGGTTTGCGAGGGGGACACACAGGGTGCTATTAGTGACATCTCTAAGTAGCAGACCATGGTTTGTCACCCACAGATGGGGCCTTCTCAGTCACAGGAGTCATTTCAGATGGGCAGCGTGTGGAAGACATGGCTGTGCACAGGGCACTTCACTGCAGAGGTTGGTCACGGGTGACCCTACACAAGCTGTTGGTGCTGGGTTGAGCTGCTGGTGGCTGCAGGCCCTGCAACTGCTTTCTTTTGGCTGAAAACACAGAAGAGAAAAAAGGAGGCTTCATAAACAACTAAATATTTTCTGGAAGTTTTCAGATGTAAGGTCCCATAGGCCAGATTGGTAAATGAGAAAGATAAGCGCAAAAGCACATGATCGTGAAGGGCAAGAAGTAATTAAGGTAACAAAGAAAAAAAAAAATCTTTAAAAAACAAAATAAATTTTAAAAACCACCTTTAGTTGTACAGGAAAAGCAAAGGCATAACAGGAATAAAGAGAAGATGGGTGTGCAAGGCTGAAAGAAAACGTACCCTTTCTCAGCTGAAGAAACACTGGAGACCACCAGGCCCAGTAACCCCAGCAGAAAGGTCTGTGAGAGAAGAGAAGACAAAGGAAAGAGAGGTGACACAAAACCCGAGAGGTAACACAACATGGGCAAGAAGCAGAAGCCTGTGCCTGAGGACTGATTGCCAGGAAAAAGCATTAAGCTTCTTAAGAGAATGGATCCAAAGGGCAGTGGTGTGCCAGCTGCCACGCAAGGAACAGGGTATGACATGAGGCAGCTCTGTTATTATTGTAAAGGGAAGGAATTCCAGGAGCGTGTTATGAAGCTGAAGTCAGGACTTCAGCCTTCAGGTGCAGACCAAAGAACAAATGTTCCCATCACCTGGAGGACTCAGATCTTCTCAAGTGAACAGCGGAGCAATTTCTTCACTAAAGAGTTACTCCACCAGCCACAAGTGATCATGTTTTAGACCCAGAGAAGAGCTTTTCATAGAAATCAGCTTGGAAAGTAGCAATCATGAGGCAATTCTTTTTTATATACAATGGGAGTTTGAAAGCAGGTCAACAATTTTAAGTGCGGCAGTTTAGGAGAGAAGAACAATGAGCCTCACAACTCATCAGTTTATAAAGTTTTAATAATTGGGCCAGCTATTTTCAGGTTGTGTCTAAAGGACTCTCTTAAGAAAAGCTAGCACGTGGATAGACAACGGCACAAGCAGAGCACTGGCAGACTGCCTTGAGAGAGGTCCCAAGCCACAAACTGAGAGAAGTCACACACGGAGAAAAAGTCTGAGACACGGTGAGGCCACTGCATGGAGGAAGCGCCTCTGAGCAGGCAAGGGCTGAGGAGGAGGGAACAGCCCAACAAAGGAGCAAAGGGTTATAAGAGCAGATGTGGCTGTTTAGGTATGTTGTGAATAAGAAAGCTGAAGGAATGCTGGCTTTGAGCCTAAAGGACTATCGAACCCTTGAGTATAACATCCACCAGGCTTCACATTTTAGTAGGACTGGAGGAGGGATGACCCCGGTGACAGAGGTGACAAAAGGCAGGAATGCTAAATGCCAGCACAGAGGTGACTATCCCCATGAGGGGATGCTTCACCTGCTGATGGAGATCGTGAGGCATCAGGAGGATTTTGAGGAGTCAAGTTTGAGATACTAACTACACCAAAGAGGAGGAGGAGGTCATCGTAGAGGTCTGGATTATCCATAAATCAAGGAGCAAAGGGGGGGAGTCTCCAAAAATTACATCCCAGCAAGTAAAAAAAAAAAAAAGAAAAAAAAAGTAAAATAATTGAATAATCACATTAAAAGGATACTAGGAGCAAGAATGAAAAGAAGGTACAGAAAACCAAAAGTTCTCAGAATAACAAGGGTATTGTCCAAGTGCAAGTTGAGTTGACTTTGCAAAGGGAATGAAAGAAAATGGCCAAAAAAGATTTAGTTCTACAGTAAAGAGGAGAGAAGGAAGTAGCTGGCTCTGCATTGACAGGACAGAGTCAAGATAATGTGTGTATTGCCCAGAAGTATATGAGTATTTTGCCTTCTTTTCAGGGCAGCTGACAGTGCAGATCTAATGGGGAGATGCACATGGTCGTCAAAGTGGTGGCCTCCACAAAGGACACAGTTCCAAGCACTGAAAACACTCCTTGTTATTGAATTAGGAGTGGAGAGGTGGAGAACCTGACAATCTGTCTTTTGCTAACATTTTCACTGTGTTGTGAAAACTGGAAGATAAAAATGCACACACAGTATGGGATTCTGGTAAATTCATCATACCAAAAAGTCCAAGAAAGTATAAAGCATAGTCCTCAACACTGAGGGAAAAGGAATGATCTAGACATTTGGAACCTGATAGTTTGAACTCAGCAGCATGCACAACTTGAAAGCAAAATATATGAAGGGAATAATTAAAGACATGGAGATAAATAGAAGATAGGATAAAAGGTTACTGAAAGTATCACACCAGTTTCAAAAGAACTCTTGTTCTCAGAGATTAAATTAAAAAAATAAATTTATGTGAGAGATGTAATCTTTCTTTGTAAAATTAATCTGGAATAAGTGGGGATTAATACAAGAATTGTAAGGTGCACAAGGAACCAAATAGACAACTAGCAAGTGGGGAAGTACCTTGCCACAAAAATGTTGGCTTGCTAATGAAATTTTCTGATAACAGAAATTTGGAAAGCATTCTTATTAGGGAGGAGAATCTGAATAAACAGGAAGAACTAGATGACCTTAAAGAGTGAAGCAACTGAAATGGGATAACATTTAATGGTATCAAATGGTATGCCCCGTACCTAAGGATTTATAAAACAGATTTATGCAATAAACTAGGAGCACATCAGTTCGAAAGGTGAGGAGAACACCCTGAATGTGCTAACTATCCACAGGATCTGTTGCCAACATAATGCAACTAAGGCAAAGGTGGTGCAAACCTAAAATGTACAAAGGGTTATTTCTAATACAGATAGGAAAGTATTGGTGCTATTGTTAAAACCCTGGGAGATCATGTTTGGACTATTGTATACTGTCACAAGGAAAGATTCCTCTACCTTATATTAGACATCTAAAAGTTAAATATTTCAGTATGAAGAAGTCATCCAAGGCTCATTTATATACAGTGAAGAGAAATCGAGAAGGCCATTAATCTCAGCCTATAATAGTGTCCAATACAAGTCTAATGAAATGGCTTATGAAGGTTTCTATCTTCTCTTTCTCATCTTTGAGTATAAGGGTGGTCAAGGCTGAACACTTCAGATGTGTGAAAACAGGTGAGGTGAACCCAGGCCATGAACAGAGGCTAACGAGTACTGTCTGACCCACAGGACGAATTTCACCAGGAACAAAAAGATACAAATTGGCTTGATAAAGTCTGAAAATAAAAAGTTATACTATCACAGCCATGAGGGTTTATAGCAGTGGTTCAAAAAGATCTAAGATGTTTTAAGATGAAGACCAGCAGTGAAGGAGACTAACAGAGAAAGAAATGAGATTGAATTAGTTCATTCAGTCCCATGGTGCTACATCTAAACCTTGCTAGTTATCCACTTATTGTTTATCAATCAAATCTATGCTTTACTGGCTCTTTAGAGATAGTCATTCAACAGTATAGACAACTTTAAGACCTCACAGTACTTGCAGTATATTTATAGCTCACTCCTTCCTAAAGTAAAACACTATGTAAACAAAATTGTCCCAGGCTAGCCTGTTCATATTTGTCAGCGGCTGGCAAACCACAGTGTTTGTCAGTTTGCTAAAGTCATCTTTGTTTTACCACTACCTTTCTTTGTCTCTCCTCTAGTCACAAATTGGCTAAGATTCTGGCTGAAGTATCAGTACTAAAATGTTGTGAAAAATACTGCTCAACACACAGTATGTCTGCTTGATAGACACACTGTCGATATAAATAAATGTAATTTTTTCCCAAACAAGCAATATAAATTTTTGAAAACACCCTGCAGAGTAAATGATTGAACTTCAAATAAAACTGCCCTGCTTGGTATAAGGCTATTCCATTATTATGAATTGTGTATCAGCACATATGTTTCTCAAATACTCTATGTTTCTGCACATATGTTTCTCAAACAGTGTGTGTTTCTGCATTATTTTGCAGTCCTGTGACCTAGTCTAGCATTAAATCATAACAAGCTCAGCAGCTCAGCTTTATCCTTGCCTGCAGAGCACACGTATCATTACTGTTTCATAAACAGAAATAAGGCATTTAAACCTCCACGCTATATATCCATACAGCTATTTACATTTTGCCTCTTTCTCAACTATGACACCTAACATATGACATTAAGTATCACCAGATTCGTGTATCCTTTCAACTTCTCACCATTTTCAGCAGGAATGAAAGGGGGCACTAAAAGATTCCCTTATGATCACATCCTTCCCAAGATCTAACCACAGAACTGTCCTTCTTTGGCCAAAGGACTGGGGTTGAATCTTCTACCTCCTTCTACCTCCTTGCTAATGCAAGCTGAGATATAAAACCAAGAATAAAGCCTTGTTTCTAGGTATACAGCAGAGCCCTTATGAAGAAGCCCGGGAGGGGGGAGGGGATTGGGGGGGTGTGAATTCCCAGCAAACAGATAATGTATTTGTTGTAGTAGCTTCAATATTCTGTCTGAGGGTTCCCATACTCCATCATGCCTCCCTGTAATGGCTGACCCATAAAAAGTTTGCCAGCCATTTATAATTAGTGAATAGTGAAGTTATTGCTTGACCTCAACAGTAACAAACTGCAAGGTATTTATCCTGGGTTTTTTAAGAAAATCACGTATATGTGATTGCAGTGTCAGGCTCCCTTAATAAGTCCTGAAGCCACCGGCCAACTTCAGCCAAATCTGGATGAGCTTCAAAAACAAATTAAGTTCCTGCAAGTCTGCAGAGGAGTGGTGAGATAGAGGAGGGAGATCCCCAAGTTTTTCCCTCTGGAAGTGGAAGGGCAGGAGGGCAGTGCAGGGGAGCTGCAGTGTTTGGTACCACTTGCTGGGGAGCAGCAACCTCCAGATGGGTACCCAGACAAGCAAAATCCAGCATAATCTTTTATTCTTGGAAGCCAAATTCAGATCTGATCTGAAAAGATGGTCAACAACCATTGAGCCAGTAGAAAAATCTGCTTAGCTAAAATCTCCTACAGAAAGAAAGGCACAGCAGGCACCGGCACCTCCAGGGTAGCCTATTTCTCCCCCTCGGCAGCAGTGGAGGAAGAGCTGATAGTGACCTCCCTGTCCTAGCATTGCTCTTTGGCGTGGCCACACAACTGAGTCACGGCAGGATAAATAACCAGGTAATATGATGACTGCTTTCCCCTCTTGTTTGCCTTACAAGAAACAAAATCCATGCCCTGCTAATGTGTCCCCTCAAGAAATAACTCCCACTACACTGTGAAGATTGCAGCTTCTTCCCAAACTGACTTTAAATGCTACAACACACATCAATGATACCATTTGGATAATGACAATCATGGTAGACTTCTGTGGAGTTCTCTAAAAAAATAAAATCATCGTAAGTCAACAAGGTCTAAATTTCAGTATAAATTTGGACCATAAATGCAGAAGATGAAGCTTTCTGTACTTCTGTTTTTAATGAACAGTCACTCATCTTTCCTTTTTTGTGAATGACTATGAGGCAGCTGAATTGGGAAAGTTCAGCGTCAGTTTTCAGATAATATGGTACAAGATTTTTGCATGTTCAAGGCAACCCTATTATACAGCATCACCAGTGAATGAGCAGATCCTGAGGAATGTTTGGAAAAAGGATCCTTAATTCCATCTTCAGTTTAACATGACCAGCTCTTGGATGCTTTGGGTGTGTTTAAATTATGCTCTCTAGACCTGCAAAAAAGGGAATGCTTCTGTGTCAGCTGGATTCCTGTATGATCAAACTCTCCAGGGAAGGAGGGAAAACTTTTTATTATTTCATGCAAACCTTTAGTTCTGTGGAAACTTAACATATATGGTTTAGCAGACAGAAATTGCTGTGAACACTTCCAGTTTAAGGACAGGATCGGAGCAGAATCCGAAAATTTATTACAAATACCAAAGGCCGAACTGGGATGAGCTGCACCTCAGAGGTGGAAGGAAAGAATCTCCTAAGAACAAGCCACAATCAACATGTCATCTAGACAAATTAATATCCCTACTCCCAGACAGAGAATTTTTTTGAAAGGGAGGGAGAAGGGGTGCTATTTTGATTTATAGGGATACTTCAGAATTCAGGGCTTAATTGTACTTTAGCCATGCAAGCTGGTTTAAGATATCACTTCTTTCAAATATTTCAGACCTTCCTTCCTTGAAAGCTCACATCTTCAAGATGACACCTGGCGATGCTTCATAAAATACGCAAGAACAAACTGAGATAGTAGTCCAGACTGCAAACACTGAGATTAAGATCATTAACGCAAAAGAAAACAACATAAAGCATGTTCCGCTCCCAGACAAACCATTTATCCTTTTTACTTCCTGATTCACCTATCAAAGATAACTGGGGGGAAAAAAAACAACCCTGTTTATCCCTCCACGCTGGATCCCGCCCTCCGGGCGAAGGCCTGGCACCATCCCGCAGGTGCCACTTTCCTGGACCCGTGTCAGGCACTGGTAGTCAATAAGGAAACCCTCGGCGAGAGGCAGCGTGGGGCAGGGACAGGGCTGGTGCTGGCACACCGGCTCTACGCCCATATCCTGCCCCGGCACCGCTCCCACTCCTGCCCTTTGCGCCCCCCAGGCGTGATGGGCAGGGGTGGTTTTCTGAGCAAGTTGCACCATTAGCACTGGGGGCAGAGATTTTTCTTCCTGGTGCGTGTTTGCGCAGCACCTAGCAGATGGGGTCTCTATGTCAGCCAGTCTACTGGAAGAAAAACTTAAAAAACAGCACTTTTACCTCCTGGGTCCAGCAATGTTGAAAGTTCACTGTGTTACCAGAGAGTTCCTTGAATGTCATAGCTCCCTGCTCTGATAAATTAGTGTCTAATCCTAAATGTGGCTCATTGGTTTCCAGTATTAGGCCCTTAATCTCCTTCCCCAGCTCAGGAATCTTCTCACCCTTGCACCCAGAGAGATCATCAGTCATTCCTTTGCCCAGAGTTAGCAAACAACATCCAATTTTTTAGTAAAGATGTCAAAGCGTCTGTCTAAACATCTTCTGGTTTTGGCCTGAGAATGATATGGGTTGAAAGTCTCCAGCTCTTCCCTAAATCCTGACAGTTAGCTAACAACAAATAAAAAACAGCCCAGTGATTTACTGTGTCGATCCCACATTGTTGTGCTCTGTGTTTCTTTAAGAAAGGTGTGAGTATATGTGTAAGTCTTGAAATACAGTGGTTGCCGTGGCAATTATCTGTGTTTAGAGAGCAGAGGGGAGTAAAGTTCCATGTAAGTGGCCAGAGTAGAGTGCAAGTTAAACATGCCTCTTTGCAGGTCTAAATTATGTACTTTTCTCCACCACCGCCACCCCCCCTGCTAAAAATATTTGTGAAAATATGCATAGATTGTCTGATGAGCTCCAAACTATTCTTGCAACGATGCCAGCTTCCCCTCCCCCTCCTTCCCTCCCCCCAATATTCCCACTTGCCTGTAAATCCTGGGAGAATAAAGCATAAGCCCATGGGGCAGAGAAAAGAGGAGTTTGAGCACGGACTTTGCAGAATTTCCTGACCACGCTCCCATCCAGGAGTTCTTTGCTTATCTGCTTCATTTCTCCCTAATGGGACTGAGTGCATTACTCTTACAAAACTAACAGA
This sequence comes from Chionis minor, assembly GCA_013398295.1. Taxonomy (NCBI): domain Eukaryota; kingdom Metazoa; phylum Chordata; class Aves; order Charadriiformes; family Chionidae; genus Chionis; species Chionis minor. The sequence continues at coordinate 77,144 of VZSF01001915.1, read as the reverse complement.
TCAAAAATACAGGTAAATGTAATTGGAAGGGAATGTTGTATATGTATAAATCATCAGGACAAATATCCCTTAGCATTTATATTGTGCTTTACATTTTCTAACTACTCTGCAGATTTGTTGGTTTTGAACAAATGTGCATTGTGCCTGGGCCTGGAAAGGCTCTGCTCCATAAATCTTTGTCCTCGCGTTCTCTCTTATTTTCATTTATCAGCCTAGATTTTTCCCCCTTTCCTCACCTTCATGATAAGGGTATGGTTCCCAGCCTCCACATGCATACATGCAGCTTGGGTATTTATTTGCCAAGTGTTCAATTCTCAATGCTGGCTATAAGGCCCCGTGTGAGGCTCTTTTGTTTTTGCATAGGAGTATTCTAATACTTAAGGACAGAGATCATGAACAGAAATTGTGTGGTCTGATGGCTGCCCGCTCTGATTTCACAGGGATAGTGCTTGCTTCAGACTTTACAAAATGAATGGTGATTTTCAAATTATCCACAGGTGACACTCCGTTCTACTGCTTCCTGCATGCCTCTTCTCCCAAAAATGACCTGTGATGGACACCGGCAGGGTAATGAAACTAGAGTATGCACTTTGCAGTAGGCCTGTGTAAAGAGCAATGGTAGCACTAGGAATAAGTCATTCATTAACGCTTATTTGGAATTCACATACAACACTTGCGTGCTCCACTTGAGTGTCTAGCAAATTCAGCAAAGGAATTGATACCACGACAGTGTGACAAATGAAAATGTGTTGATAGGGGTTTCTTTAAATATTAATGGATAAATTCCAAAATGGAAAGACACGATTAGGTCATTTTAAAAAGGTGGATCCTGAGGCTCTAATAGTTTCCGAGCAGCTGTCAGTAAAGGAGCCATGGGTTCCAGCAGCTCTGAACTAAGGAAAGGGAGCTGTGCTTACTCCTAGATCCAGCAGTGCCATGTTGGATAACACTGAAGTAATTTCACCCCTCTGTTCTCTCCTTCACCAGTGTTTCAAAAGTTACAGTAATCTTCCTCTGCAGAAGAATGGTGAGTATTATTTTTTTAGTGAGCTCAGGAGTACGCTTTACCAAAGAACCAGAAATGGTTTGGTCCTTGCCTCACTGTGTTTACTCTTCAGTTTTACACATGAGACAATCAGTGGCATTGACAAACAATTCAGCTGATGAAGCAAAGAAAGCCAAAGATTACCAAAACATGATCGCATTTAATTGAGGTGTGTGACCAGCATGATGGCTCCACGGCAAGGTGGCTTGTTTGGTAAATATACTCCCTTCTGGCAGCCAGTGCGGGAAGGGTGACATCATAGGAGGGATCTAGGCAAGAAGAGGGTGGTGAACAGGTGGAGAATAGATGTGGGAAAGGTCTTTCATGATTACGCTTGTGACCATGTACTACCATCAGCAGAGTAAATATGCCATACAGGTAAATGTTGTCCTTCTACAATAGGAACTGTATTTCCCCGAAGAATGGCAGGTCACAAGGGTCACACCATCCACTCACTTGCAAAGAAAGCATTGCACCAGTATGAACTTCCTTTTGAGCTAAAGTGATCCAGTAATACAACCACCCAATTGAAAGGCTCTCCCAAAACCACAATGTTAGAAAAGTCACATTTTACAACCGGGCATCATGCTCTCTTCCCTACCATCCGATTTACTGCTCAGCTGTTGCTCTTCAGAGTACCCTCTTCATATATCTGGCTGATCCAATGAGCATGGCAGCATGATGTAGACTCACTGGACAGTCTCGTTGAGGCTGGGTCTCATTGCTTAGAGTACCTCAAAGCGTGTTAGATGCTTCTCAGGGCCGATAAAGACCCTGCCCAGTAAATCCTGCTGCCTAATTGTTCTATAATTATGGTAACCTTTGTGAAAGGTTAGCAATAAATAGCATTTTCCATGAGGCTAGTCCTGTTTCAAAAAGTAATCACTTGCATATGCACGGTATGACTGCGTTCTCCATAAGCTGAAGTCACATCGTCTCCTCCACTTTGTTCCCGTAGCAGCGCACAGCAAGCAGACATACGCTGCTCTGTGGTTTAACCCACTTTCTGAGGACACGGGCTAAATCTGCATTGTTCTGCTCATGTATATGCACAGGGTCTGAAAATATTCAAAGGAAAAAGTTCAGGAGCATAAGATGGATAGAAAAAGACAGTGTGGCACAGAATAAAATGTTCTGGTAACCAGGCAGACCCCTCATTGCCTGGCAGTACCTCAGACATACCGGTTCAGTTTTGAAGAGGCAGGTTAGAAAAGCAAAAGGTGTCTTGGAGAGGGAAAAAGTCCATCTCATTTCAAAAGTATTCTGCACACTAGTGCGATTCAGTGAAAATGTGTATAGCCAGCTGTCCTCTTAGGCTCAGGAAAGGTTTATGAAACTCCAGATGACCATGTTAGCACAGGGCTTTGTGTGGTCTGGCCCCCTGCACCATGTGCTTCCCAAGAATCCCATCCTGACACACCTGCCAGGACTGTGGGTCAGTTTTAACTTTAGTTTACCCTCGCACCTTCGCAGCACACCCAAGCCAAGGATTAACCCTCCTGTGGGTGCCATGTTGGCAGGACGACCTTGCTAGTTGGACGCAGAGGTTTCCCCACTCCTAGGGGAGCCTTGGGAACATTATTTATGGGTGGTTCAACCCTCCCTACTCCTCCAGACATGAAGGTGCACAGCCTGAGATATGGCCCATGTGCTGCTCCTTCCTAGACCTCAACATTGTTTTAGCTTTATGGAAAGTATTAGCTATTACAAAATAACCTGTAGATGAGACCGTGACATAAAGAATCGCATAGTATTTCATTATCAGTTTCATAAAGTCCTGAGCATTTTGGCCCAATCTTGCAAAATACTTAAGTATGTTCTGCAAAACACTTGCAGCCTTGCAGGATAATTTTTTTTGGTTTTTTCCAAGACTCTTTGTATGCTTGTAAAGTGCTTTGCTGGACTGGGCTCTAGACACTCAGGTACTCTTTAGCTCATTCACGTGCTACAATGAGGTACTTTGTACTAGACTTTCAATTTAGTTTTAGATCTTGGTCCGTTTCAGTAAATTATCTTCATGAAATAGGCAATATAAAGCTAGAAGCACTATAATACCATGACTGTGAAACACCGAATACCTGCATTTCAATCTACTTCACAATAGATGTAGCATGTCATTCGTAAATTTTAAAATAAATTAAGTACAGTGAGGAAGGTATTAAAGAGAAACGCCTTAAAAACTAGTGGGGAAACTCAGTCTTTTTTATTCTGTGAAGACAGTGTGACAGCATATGGTACATAGTGGGTGGTTGTTCTAAACATAACATGTATGTGCTCGACCTAAAATATTTTATTGGTTCCTACTTATGAGAGCAGCAGCTAAAAATGACTGATGACTGTTCTTTCTATATCAGCAGTGTGTAAAGGCCCAAGGAAAAAAAAAATCTGTCTTTATATTGATAAACATTTTTAAACAGACACAAAATTCTCTTTAACATAATGTTTTCTCCAAGGTACCCCACGTTTAATGTTTCCTCTTTATGAAACCATAACATTACAGCATTATTAATTATTACTATTATTTCTAGAACATCCTCAAATACGTTCAAAAGAAGGGGAATAATATTCCCTTCCCCCAGAGTTACTGTAGCTCTCGTGGGGACAATATCCTTTGAGAGTATAGGTATCTCACACTACATAACCAGGTTAGCTTAATACAAGGGAAAATGCAAGTCATGACTACAAGTCTCCTTCTCTATAGGAGAAACCACTTGTACCCCCATCATCACTGCAACCAAGTACCTTATAAACGTTGAAAGTTGCACAGAGAGTGAAATCTCGCCATTAGTCATCTCCTTTCTCCCCTCTGAGAGTTATTATCATGGAAGGAACTGAAGCTGAAACTGGGAAATCTTTGCTCCAAATAAGGCCAGTTTGTTACTAACCTGTCCTCCTGTGGCAGCGATTCCTGTGTCTGAGGCCAGCTGCCAAGCATGCTCCCTCTTCCTCCCACGCAAGTTTCATCCTTGTGGTCAGCTGTTTCTTGGAAGCTGAGGAGCATAATTGATATTGCAACTATCAAGTTGTGCACAGAATGAGCTTACACAACTTTGTGAATATGCTTTTCTTGCCCTCTCCACCCACCTTTCTCTAAAGCTATGTGTTTGTTGGTAAAAACAGGATTCAGGTGTCAGTTTTATGGGTGGAGCACAGGTGCTTCTGCAGACGTGTGTCCTAATCCCACTCTGGGGATCAGACCGCCCAGGTGACTCTCCCCTTTGAGTGAGCTCAACCCAAAATCATGAGGGGCCCAATCCTTGCGCCCTACACCATTAGCAACACCACTGTTACTGGCTGGCAGGGACCTCCTAAAGGGATCCTCAGCAGGTAGCCTGCTTGGCAGGAAAGCGGAGAAGATGTTGCACATGCGCCTTCTGAACTTGTCTCATCTCTGAATTCCACCTCGCATGTTGTTGTCCCAGTGTCTATGGAGTCCCTTTTGTTACTTTGGGTTCAGAAAGCCAAGTCTGCCCCGGTGGGTGTGGGATAGCTCCCTAAAGCGCTGGCTGTAGGAGAGATGAAACACATTTTGTGGCTTTGTCCCAAAGCAGCACAGCAAATTTAGGAGGGACATGGGCTTTGGAACAAATTCAAAACCGTCTGTTTGGGTTTTGTGGCTGTTTTTGTGGGGTGTTTTTTCACTTGGGTGGGTGGGTTGTTTTTTTGTTGTTTTTCACCAATATGACACATCTGCCAGCCCTTCCAATGAAAGGACTGCAGAGCCGATCAGCAGATGGTGCCTCACCCTTGGTAGGACTGACCCCTGAGAGCTGTGCAAAAGGATTCTGGGGAAAAATTTCTGCTTTGTGTTTGCACAGTCCTGCTCCTAAGAAAGGAGAAAACTCACCCAACCTGCTGCAGTAATGACTTTTATCAGAATTAGAGCATGAGAAAATCATTCTTGTCTATCCTACTGCGATTGGTCCAAATCTGGAAAAGGAGACACTGCTGAGTTATTATGTCCTTTAAACGTTACTGTCATAAGAACCTCAAATCTTCTTATTCATAAACAAACATATCCGACCCCACATTCAAACGCTTGTGCTCCTGCTTGAAATGCCTGAGAGATTCTTGCCCCAAAAGACGTTAATCTATGTAATACACAAATCTCTGGGTGAAGATACGCAGATTATTGTGGGGGAAAAGCAAAAGAAAAACAATCACAACAAAGACAAGTGTGGGAATTTGGTTGCAATAATGTTATGTGATCCCTGGTAATATACGCATCATCTTATGTACTTTTCCCCAAATGAATTAGATAAGGTTAGATTTATTATAACCTTTCAATTATTTTACTGATGCTAAATATGTTTACACAAGGGATGTCTACAGAGCTACTTGGGAAACTTTACATAGCATTGCAGTACACTGGGGAGATAAATCCTGAGTATGCAGGGACAGCATTATCCCTGCCTATTGCAGCACTGGGAAATGAAGTCATTTACGATGTAGAAGGAAGCACCAGGTCACAGAACACCCCAAAAGACTGAGGAGACAAGAAAGGTTGTCAAAAAGTATTCATTTTCTCAGAAACTAATCCCCCAGCTATATATAGTATTCAATGATAATAAAAATAACCTTTTTCTTATAAAATTCACTATGTTTAGGCCCTTGGTAGTGCAATTATGAAAACAGACAGAATTCAGACTCACTTTATTCTAACTCAGATGGTCAATGACAAAATTTCCAGTAGTGTTTCAGAGATGTTGTTTGAGAGTATCTGTATTTCTGTCAAAGAGTTTGTTCCAGTGCTTTTCTTTAGTGGTATTAAAGGAGTTCTTCTATATTAAAAGTTGTGTATTTTGATGAGTATTAAAATTAAAGTCATAGTTTATTAAATCACTGTAACATAGTAAATGTATTGAAACATGTTTTACACTCAATGGTTTGGAAGGAAAATCTGTGTAATCAAAAGTAAAATTGCAGTTTTAATATACAATTCTTCCTGAGCCTTATATGAATTGTGCGGTTTTTCTGTACTAAAAGACTGAAGAAAGCACAGAAAGTGTTCATGTGGAAAGTATTCCCTTTCTTCATTTTTAAAGCATTTTTGCCTAACTAGTTCAAATGCTAATTTAAACTGCATAAAACTGAGAGAAAATCACTGAACATCTGCAAACAGGAAAGAACTTGATAGGTGACATTTACTGGATGTCTTCTGTAAAACACAATTATATTTTTCAATGGAAAAGATTCCAAAGCAGCTTAAATTGCCCAACTGAGCAAATGGAGTCAGCTTCTCTTGAACCAGTCATAGTGGATGAGGCCTGATGTAGATGTTTGTTTTCTTTTAATAGGCTTCCCCAGGATCCAACCATGATTTATTTCAAGTGGGAGTACTGACAGCAGTTAAAATGAGAGAAAAATCATTTCACAGTTTTATTGAATGGACTCCATCAATAACATTGGGAGAAACAAATTAATACAACAGGCATTTAAAAGCTAGTGAAAACAAACCATGCACTAAATCACAAATTTAATGGTTATTTAATGATACACTGCAAAAGAAAATGTGTTGTATTTCTTCTGCCTGCTTTCTGCTGATGCACCTGGTGTAGTGCAACACTGGAGATGCCATGTGGATAAGGATGAGCACAAAATCCTTGAGATGGGTGGAGAAGAGGCTCATGGAGGTGTCAAGGGGTTATGCAGGTCAAGGAAGATACAGACACAAGGGAGATGAGGAGTGGAGCTTTGCAAGAGCTGCTTTTGGAATACATCTCTGTGCAGCGATGCCAAGGGTGGCTTCACCACAGAAAGGAGGAATACATTGATGAAATTCACTGCTGACATGATGGTGGGAGGCATCTCCTGTGCATAGGAGAGACTTTCTCCTTAAAGAGGCGGGGACTGCTCAGAAGGTCTTGTCTCCAGCTGTGACAGACATGGGCACCAGCATTTATAGCAGCCGCTGTGGGTAGGTCAGGGGCTCAGCACTTACAGAATATGACTAACTGCTGCCCCAAGGATGAGCTACTTCCTGCTGAGAGTAGGAGAGCTCTCAGACATAACTTAGAGGAGTGTTTGTGTCAGTACTTCCCAAGCCCTCTCCTTTATCAGGTACTCAGAGTTAAGCACATGCTTAAATATTTTACTGGATCCAGGCCCATTCTCACGCACATAAACCAGACAGGGACAATTAGAAGAGGTTAAGAAATGATGGGACGGTGCTCACCAAGAAAGCAAGTGAATTGCTATTAAAGAGGGGATAAATTGCAAGAATTTAAAAAAAAAACATTGATGCCATAATCCAGCTGTTGAGTGACCAGGTTCCCAGTGTGCACACATTTCCAAGAAAAATTATAATACGGACACGAAGCAAGCAGTTGCATAGTGGACTGCTGAGTGCACGGGATTTATGACTGGGTAGTTAGTATTATATTACACTCACAAAGTAGTATCCAAATATCAGCAGCTGTGTCTTGTATCCATTATTTCCCTTCTCCCCCAAATATAAACCTTCCTCACCTTTTTAATTAGAAAAGCTGTTTATTGACTATGACATGGAAATATTTTACATGTTGTTGTCCAAAAATGCCGTTATTAAATAAGCAGGAAAATATGTTCAGTGGTAAATAGAGATGACCTTTAAAACAATGTCAAGCCCACACACCCCATGATTTGTGCGTAGGTATGTGTTACTTTAAGTCACTGTATATTACCAGTAACGTGACATGGAAGGCTGGTATGGAAAGTATCTTTGGTTAAAGAATTGTAGGCTAAATAAATAATCAAAAGCTAAAATACATAGCCAACTTACCTGGTAAACTACCAAATTCAAACCTGTTCAGGGGAGGCCTGACTTTATAGTCATGGTAACATCAATAAAAATTGATTTGTTTTTTATCTAGAAAAATACTTTATAGCAGTTAACTGAGGTCAGGACATCTCTTACTTTCTTGGCTGACTCATTCATCACTTGTACAGCAGTCTTCTCATGCATAACAGAGAAGCACCAGTGTCACGCAAGGAGAGAAGTGCCACTGAGAAACTCAGGAAGAGAGGCTGAATTCACCTGTGTAAAACGATGTCATTTTTCAGAAAACATCTACAGAAGAAAAATTAATTAGGTGAGATTGCACCCTATCCTTCCCCCAGTGCCATTCCAGTAAAACGGAGTGGCTGTGTGGGGTTGTTCCAGGAAATTAGCAAAGATTTTTGCATTTATTATTGTTGCTGTTCACATTTGTTTCATTTTCAGTTTGTATTTAGAGGGAAGGGCGAAGAGACAGAGAAGGAAGAGAAGGGAAAGCTGTCTTTATACAAAACAACAGGGCATACCACTTACTTTGAGTGGCAAATTATTTCAAAAGTACTGTGAACTTTTACCAAGAAGCCTCAGTAAGTTACTTTAATATAGACACTAATATAACTGGGTAACAGACCCTGAGTCTCATGTCTCACATGCTGGTGGCAATCCTGGGTCTGTAAGAGTTTTCCAGGAGTCACCACAAGGATATCCAAGCCCAAAGTCTGTGCTGCTAGACATCTCTGCCAACACATGTTTCTAGCATTATCAGGAACACACTCATGTAACTCTATGGGCATCTTATGTTGTTACTTGCAATTTACCTCACCCCTTTCAAAAAGCTGTGGCTAGGTGGAAGAAGCAAGGCAGCTTATTGCCTTGGCCATTCTGTAGGGCTGAGGTGAGGAAGAGGACCTGTGCCTTCCTGGGAGCAAGAGAATCCATAGGATGAGGCAGCCGGGAGACCAGGAGAGCCACAGACCAGTGGTCCCCACATGCTGGCACTTTGCAAAGCCACATTTGGGTGACTGCTGTGAGGAGCATGGAACAGTCATCCACTGGAAACGGATGATGGATGGATGCATGGATGGTGTCCTGGTTCAGGCAGGGATAGGGTTAATTTCTGGGACAGCACAGGTATTCCATACCATGTGATGCCATGCCCAGTAGCTGGGGAGTCGCTGCTTGGGAGCAGGCTGGGTCTTCCTGGGTCTGTTCAGTGAGCAGTGGTACGGTAACCCTGTTTGCATATTTCTCCATCAGTGTTACTGTTGTTATTTTCCTCTTTCTTTTGCTGTTCTGTTAAACTGTCTTTATCTCAACCCATAAATTTTGCCTTTTTCTTCCGACTTTCCCCACCACTGTGGGAGTTGGGTGAGCAGCCACATGTTTCTTTGTTGCATGCTGAGACCAAACCACGACAGTCAGAATGATGGATGGATGGATGGATGGATGGATGGATGGATGGATGGATGCTCGCTGTTACAGACTGTGATAGACAGATTGTGTAGCATCACCACACCTCCAAAAGTTACCAAGCTGGTGGTGTGCAGCCAAGGCTGGAGGAGAATCCCACAGAATCACACAGAATGTTAAGGGTTGGAAGGGACCTCTAGAGATCATCTGGTCCAACTGACCTGCCAGAGCAGGTCCACCTAGAGCAGGGTACACAGGATGGCATCCAGGCAGGTTTGGAATGTCTCCCAAGTCGGAGACTCCACCACCTCTCTGGGCAGCCTGTGCCAGTGCTCTGCCACCCTCAAAGTCAAGAAGTTTCTCCTCATGTTCAGATGGAACCTCCTATATTTGATTTTATACCCATTGCCCCTTGTCCTATCACTGGGTACCACTGAAAAAAAGACTGGCCGCCTCCTCCCGGCATCCTCCCTTTAAGTATTTGTAAACATTGGTGAGATTCCCCCCTCAGTCTTCTCTTCACTAAAAAAACCCAACTCCCTCAGCCTTTCCTCATAAGAAAGATGTTCCAGCCCCCTAATCATCTTTGTGTCCCTTCGCTGCACCCTCTCCAGCAGTTCCCTGATCTTCTTAAACTGGGGACCCCAGAACTGGACTCAGTACTCGAGCTGTGGTCTCACCAAGGCAGAGTAGAGGGGGAGAATGACCTCCCTTGACCTGCTGGCCACACTCCTCTTGATGCACCCCAGGATGCCATTTGCCTTCTTGGCCACAAGGGCACATTGCTGGCCCATGGGCATCCTGTTGCCCACCAAGACTCCCAGGTCCCTCTCTGCAGAGCTGCTTTCCAGCAGGTCAGCCCCCAATCGGTACTGCTGCATGGGGTTATTCCTCCCCAGGTGCAGGACCCTACACTCGCACTTCATTAGGTTCCTCTCCGCCCAAGTCTCCAGGTCCAGGTCTCACTGAATAGCAGCACAGCCTTCTGGTGTGACAGCCACTCCTCTCAGTTTTCTGTCATCATCTAACTTACTGAGGGTCCATTCTGTCCCCTCATGCAGGTCATTGATGAATGTGCTGAACAAGACTATACCCATTACTGACCCCTGAGGAACACCAGTAGTTACAGACCTCCAACCGGACCCCACGCCACTGACCACAACCCTCTGAGCTCTGCCATTCAGCTGGTTCTCAATCCACCTCACTATCCACTCATCTAACCCACATTTCCTAAGCTTGCCTATGAGGGTGTTACGGTAGATAGTGTCAAAAGCCTTGCTGAAGTTGAGGTAGACAACATCCACTGCTCTCCCCTCATCTACCCAGCCAGACATACCATCACAGGTTATCAGATAGGTCAAGTATTATTTCCCCATGATGAATCCATGTTGATCGCTCCAAATAACGTTCTTTTCTTCTACATGCTTTGCAATGACGTCCAGGATAAGGTGTTCCATCACCTTTCCAGGGATGGTCGCAAGGCTGACTGGCTTGTAGTTTCCCGGGTCCTCCTTCTTGCCCTTTTTGAATACTGGCATGACATTAGTTTTCCTCCAGTATTCAGGCACCTGTCCTGTTCCCCATGACCTTTCAAAGATAATGGAGAGTGGCTTTGCAATAACATCTGCCAGCTCCCTCAACACTCATGGGTGCATCCCATCAGGGCCCATGGATTTGTGGGTGTCAAATCTGTTTTAATGATCTCTTAGCCAATCCTCCTCAATCAAAGGAGAGTCTTCCTTTCTCTGGGCACAATGTCATTGCTTTTCTTCTAGAAAAACAATCTCCTCCTCAAGTCTTTCCCATCTTTGTTTCTTCTCCACTGTTGCTTCCACACCTGAATTTTTCACCAGTTTTGCCTCTGCCTGTGCTAAATTATACACTCTGCTGCGAACAAGGCCTCATTTTACTTGCTTTGTGAAATACACACATACATGGATGGAGCTGTATAAATAATTAATACATGCCTTAATTTAAAGATTATGAAGAAGAAGGTGGTGATTGCTGCAGAAAGATTAATGCAAAAGAAATAACTCAACCAGACTATAATTTTCTCTGGCGACCCATGAAAGAATTAACCCAAAGGAGGCCCCCTTAAGTACTTTTGCAGATAGACCAATGAATTCCAGGTATGACTTCGCTTTGCATTTTTCATTTTCCTCTTTCTTCCAAGATATATCTGCCTATCTTTTATGCAAGCATACACATACCCTTGCCTGTTCCTCTGTGGATAGTTTCTCTGTGGAAAGTTATTTCACACTGTGGCTCCTCCTAAACGGTGTAATTCTTTCACAGTACAGGCAGGGTAGCTGAGGGGCAGGAGGCGCAGTTACCTACACACCTTCTTGCAGAGATCTCAAGTTGTGCAGTGTATAGCTCTTGAACCAAGGACTCAGAGTTGGACACTTGAGTATAGAAATGCTTGTTGGTCCCAGGCTTCTCATTTTCTAACTATATCCTCAACCCTTGATGTCAGCTCCTGCTGGGGGGTAGGACAGGCAGAGGAGGACAAGCAGAGGTCTGTCAGAAAACAGCACAGACCGGGATCATTTGGTCAGACCAGCGTTTTGCCCAAGATAATGAATCTTGCAGAGGGACAGGACTCATTAACAAGGAGTAGCCTGGTGCCAGCACAGCTACACCGCATTCCAGATCCCCAACTCAGTACTTCTGTGCCTACCAGCTTATTTGGATTCAGCTGGGATCTGCCTGACTCTTAGGAGGCTTAAGACACCTCAAGAAGGTGGGAGTGATGCGTGTCTCAAAGTGTTCTGCCACCCAGCAAGGAAATCTCCAAGAACCCCCGGCATGACTGCCCGGTGAACACCAATGGCAGCAGAAGTCCAGGCCTTGCTTTTTTCCTGGGATCAGCCCAGTGTTTCTTTTGTAAACCTTCCCTTCTCTCTGTCCTTTCCTCTGAGAAGCTGCAGGAGCGGAGGCAGCTGGATGGGCCGAGGGGACGGTAAGGAGGCAGGGGACACAGAAAGGAAGCACCTGCAGCTGGGGCAGCTGGGCTCGAATCCGGCCAGTCCAATGCAGCTGCGAGGGGAAAGGTCTCTTTTCACCCTTCTGTCTTTCTAGCAATGCCTTACAGGGAGAAAGTAATTTTATAATGGCTGGAGCTTGCTGATGCCAAAGAGGAACGAAGGAAAGTTACTTAAAAGACAAGAACAGGCTTGTACCAGACTTCATGGTAGCAGCAGCCGAGTGGAGGACGGATACTTTCCACCCATGGAAAAGCCTTCACAAGGACCAGGACAGGAGTGGTTTGGGTCCTCAGAGCCACTGAAAAAAGATGAGCACGTACAAGCCTGAAGTTTTATGCCTTGCATGGGATCTTGGTCCCTTTAAAGACTATAGGGTAGGAACTTGGGGAGAACATATGAAGCTGGATTAGGTGTCTCAGTGAGACACAGCTGAGTGTCATCCGATCACAATGATGAAGTGCAGAGGACAGGGGAAGCTGGCACAGAGAAGGACCAATTCTGAAAGGCTTTCAGGCACCCCAGCAGACTCTTTTGCCTCTGTGTCCCTACAGGAGTACATCGCTGCCAGTTCCTGCCTTTCTTTCCATCAGTGCCTGCTGGAATAGTGAAATGTGAAACTAGAGAGACCACAGAGACCACAGAGAATGATGCAAAACATTGTGGGCTGCTTCCAGCTTTGCTAAAATTCTTTTATCTGCTTTTTTCTAGATGAGAACTTCCGCAGGCTCTGCACCAAGTACAGACACATGGCATTTGTCCACCTTCCTGGGCAGAAGCAGGGAGAAGATCTTGCTCTAGGAAAGGGACAGGCATCTGCCTGCCTACTGGGTACATTGTCACCACAAATCTGTCCCTTTTCTGATCTTTGTGAGAACAGGGAGGAAGCCTAGAGAACCTGCAGAGTGATTCCTGCAAACCCTCAGTTAACTGGGTGTCTGGTAACTTGCCCTTTCCTTTTTAGACCTTTTAAGCCTCTCATTGCTCAAATGTCAAATCTTGCCTTTTTTTCTCACAAGATTTTGATTTTCCCTGCAGATCTCTCTAAGAACTTTCCTCTGATGTCGCAAAAACACCTGCAGTATTATGAATACAATAAATCACCTAAGGTTGCTGACTCAACTTTTTGCAGAAGACATTCAACTTCCATTGATTTCAGTGGGAGCTGAGTTTATTCAGTGCATTGCAAAATCAAACCTTAAAAGCAGGTTTAATGGTAGTCCCTCGAGCGCTGTTTTCTCCTTCAGTTTACATCAAGTGACGATTACCATTTGTTCTCTTTTTCTATATATTTGCAAATCTTCACCAAAGATACCGATTTTCTTGCTAGTGTGATCTACCAAGTTCCATTTATCAACCTATTAAAAAAAGATGGGTACAGTAATTTCTTATATGGATTAGGTGTCTCGGATAATTCCCAGATACCACTTTTCTACTTTGCAGATTTCTGTGCTCACCTGCAAGCTCTGCCTTGATTCTTGTCTCTGCTTGGCTCCTGCACATAAAAAGGGAGACTCCATTGCCCAAACACACATTCCTCAGTCACAGTTTACATTAACGTCTCTCTGCTTATCCTGTAATTGCAGTGTATGTAATCTGGCTCTTTGCATTCATGTTTGTGGAAGTAGATGTAGTTCATGTGTACCTGTTTTATCTATCATAACGCCAAGAAAACGGAGACACTTTGAAGTACACATTTGGAAACTGCACAGCCAAACTCTTCATAAATATGCTGGTTAATTGCTTCGTCCATGGGTGAAAAAGGCTGCCTTAGTCTTGAAAAATGTTGGGTGTATGGGGCACTCTGTGTTACTACTTTTCAAGGTCCAGAAGACAGATTCAGCTGTGAAGATTGTTCCTGTGTGTAATTTTTGGCGTTTTGGTTTACAATCAATGCCAGTGCTCAGGGTACAAAAGAGGCACCAGTAGTAATGGTTTCTGATGACACAATTAAGCTCTCATGACTACACAATAACTGAACCATGCTGCAGTTTCAATTACTATGATGTTCTCTGTCTCCAGTACAAAGACATTGTCTAAATAGCGGTGCATTAAGTTAACTAAATTGAGTAAATAGATAACAGCATTAAATAACTGCTAGGGTGAATAAAAGGCCTTTTAAATGAAATGAGGGGATCGATGCTCCCTCTGTGTTTGGCTATACTGTGCATCGCAGCATGTCTATAGAACAGTTTAGGATGGGAAGATTAGTCCTGCAATGTGCTGCGTGTTTTGCACACTCTCCAGAAAAGCCCTAGGCGTAGTCTTGATTTCAACAAAATTAATAGATAAAAAAAAAAAAAATACAGCTATGTATGTGCTCCTAAGGATGAAGGCCACGGTTCCCACAGCATTGCAGGATCCAGCCCTTGGCAAGGAGAGATTCAATACGCAGCAATAAGCACCACAGGCTAACATCAGAGGGAGCTGGGAAGCGGGAGGGAGGGAGGGACCTGCTCCCAGAAAGTCTGTGCGCAGGCTCCCGTTGGAGTCAGTGATTCGGGATCAGATCAAAAGGGATTTAAGCTATAGCTGAAAAACAGATGGGGAGTTGGTGAGGTGGAAAGAGAGAGCGAGCAATTAATCCAGACAGCTGGCATGGCAGCGAGGCGGGCCTGACCACCAGCGGTGGAAGGGAGCGAGGGGAGAGCCCGGGGACGGCTGGCGTGGGAGGTGCTGGGCAGCACGGATGGGCTTGCACAAGCGTGTAGGGTACAGACCGAGAGGCTTCAGAGCGTGATCTTTTAGAGTAGAAAATGAAATTGCTAAAGCTCATGCTAATCCTGCCAACCTTGTCACGCTGGCGGTGGGAACCTCAGGAACCAGTGACTCCCCTAACTAATGTGGGGAGCTGCTGCTTGGGCGAGCAGGGAGGGATCCAGCAGCATCCACAGCAGCCTGGCATTTGTGGAGCTCTGGAAAAGTGCCCGGGGAGGAGCAGGAGTTATGAAAGCATGAAGCGTCCAGTGTTCAAATGAGTGATCAGCAGAGCATACTTCAAAGCCAGGGAGCTGGACCTGCAGAAACGCAGCTTGTTTTGCAGAAAATGAGTCGTCGGTCAAAGCATCCTGCTGTCACCTGTCTGCTAGGGCTTGCGCAAGTACCACTGACGCCGCAGGAGGGACATACAAGCAGAGTGCATGTTGAGTCTGGGGATACAAAACATTGGGAGCAAAATCATATGGAAGAACCTCTCTGCCCACAGGGAGCTGCCTGGTGCACCAGGAAGCCTGTGGGCTTTCCTAGCCTTCTTGGGACAAGCTTTACGTCCTCACCCCTGGAGTACTTTTTGTACATTTAGAGTTTCAGCCTTCACTTTCATAAAGAAGACCGCCTGGAGCTCTGCTGGTTACAGAGAAAAGCTTGAAAACTCTAAATCAAGAGCTTCAGAATCCCAGTCAAAGAATGGCAATATTCACTTGTATTTGATGGCATTTTTGGGCTTGTGGCGGTTTGGGAGTGCTTGGGATGGGCGATACAGCAGCAGGCAGGAAGCTGAACCACAACCTCCTACTGCAAGTGTGTGGGCAGCGCGGCTGCGCTCCAGGGATGGTGCCTGGTCATCTGTGCACAACACGAGTCTGCGAAGCAGCTCCCGTCTTTGGCTGTCCTGGGCAACAGAGCAAGCTCTGATTAACCACGTTTTAGTGGGTGGAATGATGGTTTCCGCTATTCAGTAAATATTAACTTCAGTCAGCGCGGACTTTACTGGTATTTCTTTTTTTTTTCCCCTCCCTCTCTTTTTAATCAGGAATGTATATGCTGTATAATTAGGCTGTATTCGATATCAAAGGCCTTGCAGAGAGGAGAATGCTTTCTGAAGACTTATGAATCCCTTTTGAAGGGGACCCTGTGATGTGGTTGCATGTGGTAGCAAAGACTGGATTCAGTGACCTTAGAGGTCCCCTCTGGCCCTATCCATTCCTCCCTCCCTCCATACAGCTTCGTCCTGGGGAATTTTATTTTTAAATACCAATTCTTAAGAAGTTTTTGTGCAACATTTAAAAGCTGCCGAACAATCTGTGAAACCACCAATGGTGATCTAATGTGTGAAGTGGTCTTCAAAATATGCACTGATCCACTGATGATCTGATCCGCTAAACCAACTCAGCGAATTCCAGTCCTTCAGTGGCAGCAGCAGAGCACTGTGACACTGTTAGGGCATTAAAAGGTATCTTCTTGCCTAATAAAATGACATGCCAAAGTTAGGGAGAGCTGGGAGACAACAGTACCACGAGGATGCAGTTAAGCACTGTTTCACCTCTCTACTACTTATTGCAGCAATGCTATAATGAATGTTAGCTCCAAAAACTTCAGCAAAACAAAACCAAACTACCTCTTCGAGCTTCTGGTTTCATATGGCTGCTTTTGATAAAACTCTCCAGAATTTCAGGGTCTGAACGCAGCTAATTCCATTCTAACTAAGGTTTTTACTGGCCAAAACTCACCATATAAATCTAAATGTTTGGTTACATGTTATTTTAGCATTCTGCCATAAAAATAATTTTTTGGAAATAAATTAAACAAAGCAAACCCCATGAGTCTAAATTATTAATGGTTTATGCTGTACAATTGCTGAAAGCAGTACAATTAATCCAATTTTCGGCAGTTGTATGGTGTGAAGTAAAGCATATCTTCTAAGCTGTAAAATCCTTTTAGTAGTATAAAAATTAAACTTAAGCAAATTTTCTTTTGTGCCACCTCGATGTAGAAATGTTTATTTTAAATTAAAGCAGCTAAACTCAACATTGGAGGTTTTTTGATATGTAACCTAATTCTAATAAATTAGAATGGCTGTTACTTTTCATACATAGCATGTGGAACTTGTTAATTAAAAGCTACTTCCTTGTGTTAGGTCTTGATCATGTTCCAGAATCTCATACTTAATGTGCTATTAAAATCATTCTTTGACAGCCCAGACCTGGGAGGCACTGAATACCATCAACTCCCAGTGAACTTTCTAGGTTGTTTTGCACTTTGGAGGTTTTCCGTGAGTTAAAAGTCAGGCTGGACTATTGTGATTGTCCCAGCTGGCTGAACATCTACCCCCCCAGCTCTGCATACCCCCAGAGGCCTCAAGCCCAGGGCTGTTCCCTCACCAAATTTAAATTTTTAATAATTAGGAGCGGGTGTAGAGCACACACATGTTAGCCACGCTTAGCTGATGGCTCACTTCTTTTGCTCAGGGACTCCTAAAGGAAGAACTGAACTCAGAGCTGAGAGCTTTCAAAAATAAAAGTGTTGTTTTATCAACTGTGGAGAAAAGCTTTGGGGGAAACAGGCTACAGAGAAATGTAGTTCCCTTACCTTCCTCCACTGGTAGTTTGAGGACATTTATTTCCTTTGGCTCCTGCAGTGGCTTAGTGGGATCTTGGGAACTTCTGCCCAAGTACGTGTAGGTCCCCAATGACTGCTCCTCCTTCTGCAGAGACAGGGATGCTCTGGTCAGAGTCTCCTGACCTTGGCAATTCAGATTTAATCCTGACTGCACAAACCAATGGAGAAGACTCAACATAAAGTCTAACCAAGTTCCAAAATGCCTCTACTCCATCACTGCCTTCCCAGCACTCGCTGCAGCTTCTTCTCTTTTTGCATCCTTTCCTTTCAGCTAGCCCAAGGCTCTGCCAGAGGCAGAGGCAAAAGTCAGGCTCAGGCATTAGTATGGCCAGGTCAGGGTATGGCATTCTCAGAACACACCAGAGTAGCCCCGGCTCTGCTGCACTGAACATCTAGCTGGAGTCCTGGCATAAAGCTCACCACAGAATTTACCCCGATGGTTCCTCGGTCAAGAGTGCCTTCAGTGGAGACCACAGACAGTGTTTTATGGTTTCTAGTCTTGATTAAAGGCCTTCAAGTGATGTATTCTACTACCTCTCTTTCATGAGCCTTCCCAATGATTAATTGCCCATGCCATTAAGGCGCTCATCATGTTTATGTGTTATTCTAGCAGTTCTCAGCTTTCCATTTCTCAACTCTGAAACCTTACTATGTTTTTTAGTGTCTTTTTCTACATGGCTTCTTTGGCATTGGAAAAAGGAAAATCAAGTAGTTCTTGTTTCATGCTGCTTCTTCCACTTCTCATTCACACTTGCAGATTTTCATTTTTGGTCCCCTCTGTCGACCCTTAGTCACTTCCTTCTCACCATTCCAACTAGTTTTCACCTTCCATTTTTTCACTGTGAACCTAGTACTCTGGGCATTCACGCACAGTGCTGGCATGCCCAGGTCCCATCTTGAGCTTACAGGCTCTACCAGTGGCAAGGTGAGCGCTTGAGGTGCAGACATCTGAAATACGACTTTCCAGTCCTGCCTCATACAGCTACTCCAACATGCATGGTCTAGCTATTTCTTTGGCTGGAGAAGTGTAGTTATGACTTTGCAACTTGGGTTTAGCACCCTTGGAAGCACGGAAACCTAGATTCAGTTTCTGCTCCGGTGCTACTTAATATAAAACTATGAAATATTGAAACAGAAATTCAAGTCTTTGTCTCAAATCTCTTCCTCCAAGGAAAGAAATGCTGCATGAAATCTTTAATTAACTCAAAGTCGGAGGTAATCTCAATTCATACCAAGGAATCAATTAAAGACTCTTTGCCCTTGCAATTTGAGGAGAGGGGGTTCGCCCAGCATCTACAATCTACTGAGGTGCCTTCCTCCCTCATTCCTGCCTTCCCTCGCTTCTGAGCAGTTTGGCTTTGTTCAGCCAGGTACTTGCAGAGCTGGAAGACCAGCAGCCCCCGGTGCGGCCAGATGCATTTCATAAAAGCCCAGCTCTGCGTGCAGCGGTCCTCAACAGCCGGGACCATCCCCGGGTTGTTGCCTTCTGGCCTCCGCGCAGCTCAGGAGGGAGCCTGCTGAAATGAACTTTTTTTGAGGCAAACCTGCGGGTGAGTGCTAAAGGTCAGGATGCTGGCAAGGAAAATATATAGCAAAGCATAAAGGAGCTTTTCTGCGGAAGTGCTCTTGGATAAATATACTTAGTTCTGAGGAAATGCCGGAGTAGGCAGCGGGGGGATTGAAAGCCGTCCCATTAAGCGGGGAAGAGGCAGCAGCCGCGCGCCTGCCTCCCGACCTGCCCTGCGGCACCTGGCAGGAATGCCTGAGCAGAGGGGCACCCAGCTGCACCGTCCCGTCAGCCCAAGGATAAAAACTATTAGGAGAGCTTGAAAGTGCCAGCGGGATCATCAGGGATGAGCTAACAAGCGAGGTCCCAGCATGGACTCATTTTCCTCCAGCCACTTATTGAGTGTCATCAGACAGCAATGATATTTGCTTACTACTGAGCTGTGCCGCGTTCAAACCCTCCTCCCAGTGCCTGGGGGGGAGCTTCCTCCCACCCAAAATCTTTTTTTGAAAAAGGAAAGTAGTTACCAAGATGTATTACACGTGGCAGGTTAAGATTAACGCTATCGTTTTTTACCAAACAAATAGCCATGCATTGCTAAAGGTCAATAAACTGGCAAACGAAAATGTACAGCTAGTCATAAAGAAGCTTTTCTGTGAAAGTGTTCTTGGACAAATAAACATGAGTTCTTGTAAACACTGTGTACTCTCCAGATGTAAATATTCAGAAGGTGTGCTCAAAAAGCCTGAGATGGTTCCAAATCAGCATTTTATTAATAGGAGATGGTGAATTTTTGGTCAGCTATTAAGTACAACTTCATGTGAAAAAGTGTTTGTTTGTCTAACAAGACTTACTGCCTCCAAGATTTTGATAAGAGTATTCAGAACAGTAAAAGATATTTTGGATGTTAGCAAACACCTTGTGCAATAGAGAGAGATTAGATATGGAGCAGGTCGCAGAACACAGGATGGGACGGAGAACAGGGGGTTGGTGGTTTACAGAGTTCAGACAGGGGTAGGACGGGTTTGGTTCTGCGCTATTGTTTCATATCACTAGAAAATTATAGGCTAACTTTCTGCTTTTTCCTTTTGAATTTGAGCTTTACTCAAGCCTGGGAGTTCTTTGAACCCAGGTTTTATACGTGCTGTGCAAAAGATGGAAAATTTGTTCCCAGGATGGTAACCCTGCTGGGCTGGGAGGGCAAGATGAGGTGGTGTTCCAGTGCAGAAGCACACCTGAGGAGACAGGTTTAAAAACTACGGGCTGCTACGGGGACATAGAGGAGGTCTGAGACATCCCCAGCGCACACCAGCCCCTGCTATCGAAGCAGCCGCCTCTCAAGGGCTGGCACCCTCGCCACAGCCCCGTGGGGAGTCTCAGGAGGACACACTGCCCCATGGGCAGAAGGGCAACCCAGCCTTATTAAACCCAGCAGTTGTTTTCCTAACTTGTCCTCAGAGTCTTAATTGCTGTTGCTCTAAGCACACCACCACCCCCCTTCCATGAAAGCTGGACAGAAAGCACCTGCTGGGGTCAGGAGGTTCACCTCCATCCTGGTTTGGGATTACTCCTACTGTACACTTCCTGGCTTTTTTTCACCGGAATAACTCCAAAACCTGTAAGCAGCAAGGCTTCTGCCCCTCCTGCGCGAACCTGGTGCCAGAGGCTGGGAGAGAGCACTGCCCTCCTCTCCTCACACAGAAGCTGGGATTGACCATCCTGTACACTCTCAGCTCAGAAATGGGAGCTTGGTTTGCGTCTCAATGGAGATGGTGCAAAAATAACTGCATGTGGTTGGGCTCCAAAACCGGCATAAGGTACACATAATACAGAGCACATGTGCGGTCTGGGGAGTTTAACAAGGGGTGGGTGTAAACAATGCAGAAAGGCATTACAGAGCCATTTCACGCAAACAACACCGACATCCGTGTATGGCCTTGTGCCATGTCTCCTTCTCTAATGGGAGGAAATGGGCACACATAGCACTGCGCTCACCCTGGGATGTGGAACCTACTTTTCCCCGCTGAGCAACATGCAGTGGTTCCCAGCAAAGGCACTGCCTTTGGCTGAGACTCAAAACGGGGGGTGTGGATGTTGGAGTATGAGCCCCTGGTGGTCCAGCTATGCACAAAGCCCTTTAAGGGGGCTGGATCAGGTGTCGTAAAGCAACATGTCCTAAGGCAAGGGCTGAAATGCCTCTGACCCCTCTGCTCCGGCCCCCATTGTAGCTGCTTTCCAAACCACACACAAATATTCTAGTGACCAGGAGTAAAGAGGTCATTATCCTGCGCTGTAGAAAGCTCTGACAAAAGACCAACACAGCGTGTAACCCGGCCCCGAACACAGCCCAGAACAAGACTCTGAAGATGAGGGTCCCACTGGTGCCCTTGGCGCCCACCCTCTGGTTTGGGTCCTGCTGACACCGAGCTGTGCCACAACCCTACTGCTCCTGCAACAGCAGCTCCCAGTTTGCTGCCTCGGGCCCTTTGCTCCCATCCACATCCCTCTTGGGTGTCCCCACATGCCCTCACACCACCCGTTCCATACCGGCACCAGGGCAGAGCCGAGCGGCAGCAGTGACCCCACAGAGCCCCCCGCTGCGCTCCCAGGGGCTAGGCGCTGCCCCCCGGGGGCACCCACAGGGTGCTGTTCCCACTCCTCGTTATCTGAGGTGTGCTTCACCACTGCTCCCTTTATTTGCTAAAAAACAGGGAAGGAGGAAACCAGCTCCATTTTAGTCACAGTGTGAAGACATTTGTAATGTTGTTTCCGAGTCCGGGAATTTCCCCCAAATACACTTCCACGCAGAGGAGTCCAGGAGCAGGTGGGGAAAGCATGCCTGGGGGAGAGGAGGCTGAGCCAGCCGCCTTGCACAGAGGCCCGAGATCCCCATCGTGGATGCCAGAGGAGACACAGGAACCCAGCCCACGTGACGAGTGTCCGGCGGAGAGGCCAGGGGTTGCTGTGCACAGCTCCAAAGTCCTCAACCACCAGCCCTGTTCGGTGCTGCAGCAGAGCTGGGCAGCTCTGGGGTACCCGGAGCTGCTGCAAAGGGCACACACTTGGCAGGAAAGGTCTAAAAACATCTTCCACTCCTGCAGCATGGGACAGGTCTCCTTTGCAGTTATGGTGACCTTGGAGGATGGAAGTAGGAGGGAAAATTGAGAGACACGAGGTCGGCTTGCTTTTCTTCTTGCCATGTACCAGGGTGACTTTTTATGTTTTTAAACCTGTTTTTATACCAGCCAGAATGGAGATTATTTCCTTACTGCTTCTCTGCTGTAAGAACTCATCTCCTTTCTTCTTTTTAGTCAGAGACCAAAAATATTCACCAAAATCTAAGAAGAAACTCACTGTACCATTTAATAGAAACATATATCTTTACCTTATGAAGGGTCATGCTACCAGGGGTCCCTTCAAGGTAGGATGAATGTGTGATACTGTCCCGTTTGTTCCCATCTTTGTTCCCAAGATGAGAGGGCTTCAGCCTCAAGGCAGGCTCAGGATAGGAAACTGCTGAAAAATGGAAAACTCTAGCTAGATCTGGAGATTTAACGGATTTGCACTAGTCCTCTTTTGCTCACAAGCTCACGTTTGAATTGAAATTAATTCTTCCTCTCCCTTTTCCAAGACTACAGCTGAATTTAGGGAAAGCCTGAAGCAAAAGCATAAAATGGAAGAAGCAGAAGCAGAGAAAGTGTAGTCCTCGCAAAGAACAGTGAAAGCTGGAGAGAAACAATGATAATTTCTGAAAGCCAGATAGCCTTCATGCCCTGGTTATACATTTGGTCCCTTTTTAGATAGCTGCCTCCACCCAGCTCACAGTTGTTCACCACCCACCTGAACATTATCCTTCCCCTCAGTCTGGGGGACTGTCCTTCTCTTCCTCCCCAGCACCGTTACATGACCTTTCATAGGCAGGACGAGCTGCCTCCCTCCATCTCACTGCAGATAGAAACCACCGGGGATACCATCCATTAGCCAAGTCTCTCCTCCCTTCCTCCTCCCCAAAAAGTTGGCAGAGACATCCTTTTCTCCAAAGCAGGGCTCCTCTCCAAAAAAGGGTCTCCATCTCATTTTGGGCATGCCCTGGTGGTACCTGCCTGAAGCAGAGTGAATTACACCTCAGTTTGAAGCCTGACATAGCTTAAAGCAGACAGTGTGAGCCACCTCCCTCCTATTTTTTCCCCTGGATCATATATTGGTAAACTCCAGACATCCCTTATTATACTACTTTAAATCATAGCATTCAAGATTTTTTAGTTTATTGACTGCTGCCACAAATCCTTTATATACTGTGGCATTAGAGGCAGGTTTTGGCTCATTCCTCACTTCTTTATGTTTAGAGCAGAGAAACAAAGGAAGGGGAGGGTGGAGTGATCTTTACACTGTCTATTTAAAGGCAGTGATGGCTGCGTGCAAACCAAAGCACGCAGCAATGGGAATTACATGGCTGGAGAAAACAGTTGGATGGGCGTCTTCTATGACAATTTTTTTCCTAATGCGTAGCAAAGGAAAAGAGGTGCAGAATTCGCACATCATGCAAACTACAAAAATTGTGGAGAATGTACTAATGAGAATTAAATGCTGGTAGGTACTCTCAGATGTCATCTGAGAAACTGAAGTGGTGAGTACCAGAAATAGGTTGCCAGCTGTCTCTGGTCATATTCTTTGTACAAGAATGCTAACAGTTCCCCCCTCCCATACGCCCAGGGACAAACTCTGCCATCGTGTAAATCCATGCAAGCCTCCAGCTTCTCCAGGACTGCACAGCTGTAAAAGGAATCTCACAGTTTTATTAAAGGCTGAGAAAAAACACTTGGCACTGCTGCCTGCTGTCAGCTACCACCTTTCTGGGAAGCACGAGCAGTCCAGCCTGGCTTGCAGCATCTCACCCCGCAGGGCAGGACCAGCACATTCAGCATGTCAGGACGGGAGTATTTTAACTCGCCACAGGATGGGTAAAAATGCCCTGAACAGGGCAAATAATGAGACGGGTGCCAGGTGTGCTGAGTGTAAGTCAACTGGGTTACTCGCAGCTGCGTTATTCCCTGTGCTTGCTCTCTCCCTGGGTGGTGCAGCCTCCTCTGTGCTGCACTGCAGCTCTCTGCTCTGCTTTGCTGCTGCATGGGGAAACCCATGCAGGTTTCCCTGCAACACCGCTGCTGCCTTCTCCGCAGCCCCAGCACAGCAGATGGAGCTGTCTCGAGGTGTGCATCCTTGGGACCTACACCCATATGCATGCGAGAAAGTTATTTCCAAAAGCCCCATCACTCTCCGTGATGACCGTGCCAGCTCGACTCTCCCTGTGACAGGCCACATATTTAATTTTGGAGAAGAATATGCTCTGATTGAAGCCTGAGCTGATTATCTTATGAATACCATTTCTTGTTACAGACTTATAAATCTCTCCACAATAATTGTATCTCTGGTTCGAAAATTGCCTAGCTGGAATATCCTCTTGCCACTAGCTTGGTCCCAGTCCTCCTCTGCGTACAAAAGATACAGGCATAATTTTCAATTTTACTTTATGGTTAACAGTTACTGGAAAAAATCCCCCTTCCTCTCCTGTAGATTCACCAAGTATTTCTGCTTCACACCCCATTTCTAAAGAATTTGCCATCTCTAAATATCCCGTTGCCCTCCACTGTTCTTCAGTATCCAGCCTTTTAG
This sequence comes from Chionis minor, assembly GCA_013398295.1. Lineage (NCBI taxonomy): Eukaryota > Metazoa > Chordata > Aves > Charadriiformes > Chionidae > Chionis > Chionis minor. The sequence goes on along the minus strand of VZSF01001915.1, from coordinate 52,434 downwards.
CAACTTGAGTAAGTCACGAAACTTCAGTGTCATACATGTTGTTTCCATTGGGAAGAGAATGACGCAAACAAGGATTTGTTTTATTTTCTGCTGTAATCCTGTTTATTTAAAGACTGTCCATAAAGCCCTGCTGCCTTGAACCCAGCAGGACTCAAACCTCAGGAGAGGGTTTCTTTGTTCACCCATCCCCCAAGGAACGCCAAAGCATGTCCTACCCCCGTCCCTCGAAGGGTGCCCGGCTCACCCGTAGTCCTTGCCGCCTTCCTCACCTGCTCCCCTCCAGTTTCCATTCCTAGTCCTGTACAGACATTTGCCACCACACAGCTTTGCCCAGCATCAGCTTCCTGGGCAGCCCCTTCCCACCAGCCCAAAAGGGACATTAAGCCTCTTTGGCAGCTCCGGGTGCTTTAGCAATCTGAAAGGCAAAAGCCACTTCATTCTCACGTTCAGCTTGAATTGTACCTTGTTACACCCACCAGGAGCAATGAGGCTTCTCCCAAGTTACCAATTTACAAAAATATTATCTGTATTGCATTGTTTGCCTCCATTTTCCTGATGGCTCTCGGCTGCTTTAATGGGAGCCCTGATGAAGTTCTCAATACTTCAGTATTTGTGGCAAAGGGTATTACCATGTCTGGGTACAGCCTGACACACTGGATGCTGTGTCAGCTCCCCTGGAGTCAAACTGACATTTTTAGACGCAATGAAGGAAGCTTGTACTGGAAGCTGCACACAACAAGCAGGAACCGTTTCTTTGATAAAAGCTTCTAACAAACGGGATTTGGAGGAAACGTTGCTGAGATGTTCTTTTGAAGGTGGAAACTGCTGCCTCCTAAAATTAAATTACACAAAGCTGGACAAAGAAAGATAGCAAACCACGTGCCAGACGAACTGCCACTCAGCTAATACATTACTTTCTAAATATAAAAACAACCTACTGCTTACACTGACAGTTCAGCACATAAGCAAGAAGGGAATGATGTATAACAGCAGACTGAGCTGAGGCTGCAGAAGCACATACTCATCTTAGTTTCCTTTCTGTAATTATTTATGAAAGAGTGCTGAGGAGATAGGGGAAAGTGTGTCCAAAGAAGAGTGGTAGCAGCACAGAGGTTGCTCAGCTAAGCCCCTTTTACCCACAGGGGTTGTCCAAACCCACAGCTGACACTGGTGGCAGAGGGACTTCTGCCCCCTTCCTCTCCCCCCCCACCCTCACTCCTTTATGTAGCTGCTTAGAAACACTTAGAAAAAACAGTGGGTATAAACCACTGCAGTAGCTTCTGGCATGCTTGGCCACAACAACAACACTGGGCTGTCCCCAAAGTTATCCTGAAACCCATTTGTGGAGGAAAGCAGGATATAAAATGCTCAGATGTTCATACCCTTCGTTATCCCACTCGGCTCATTCACCACTGCAGATAACCTTCTTCAGTCTTAATCAATGATGTCAAGTATAGGACACCCTGCAGATTGACAGGTTTCTCATTTTGTTCCAATTCCCTAGCCTCGTGCAGCCTGGCTGCATGAGTAAGATGGTAAGAAGAAGAAAGGAGCTGTTAATTTTCTTCCTCTTACTTCTGTAACCTTAATTTCTCATCTGGCCAGCCCCACCAGAATGCCATTCCTACACTGGGCTTCTCTTTCCTTTTCAAATTATAATGCAATCAATTCACTTGTGTACAAAGTTATTTTTAGATCTAGTTAAGAAAAATAAAAATCCATCTGTAACCCTTCTTTGTAGGTAATTTTATTTAAAAACAGCTTTCTGAGAGACCATGATTCTTAATACTGAAGCTCACATTTAAAATTCTATTGATTACCTAAAAACTTACGGAATTACACTCACTTTTGTTTGAAATTTAAACCAAAAATTAAGATCTTGGGAAACATTGAGGATCTCTGATCAGCTATAAGTACATTGATGCAAAAATGAAATCCTTTTCCTTCAGGGGAGAAAATGGATTCACTTTGGCCAGCAGTTCATGAACTACTAGATTTTACCCTCATGCTGGTCCAGCATCACCATACTTTCTCCTCCAAGCTTCAGCTCTCAATACTTTTTCAAGGCTGTACCCTGAAACTCTCAGAACTAGAAGCGTCGCGGTCAGGCACCAGCTCCAGTACTGAGAGCATTAAAGGAGCTGGGAGTAGCCCTACGTTAAAGCGTACACTCTTAACAAAGGAAGGTAATACATTAAAATAGATTTTACAAGGTGCTGAATTTTAGCGTTATAAAAATTAATAGCTCACAAAACTTAAATTAGTAAGATTCCAATTTGTCCTTGTGCTCCCATGCCAGCCAAGCACAAAACCACAGGTTACTGTGAACCTGAAGGACGTGAGCATGAAAGCTCTTGCCATGCCTGCACTTCAGCGGCCGTTTGCACAGGCAGGTTCTGCCTGCAACAGGGTCTTAGTGAAGTCACTTAGGTTTGGAGAGAGAGGAAACATAGCAGCTTTCTGAATATTTATCTCTCCAAATTCCAGGAAATTGTTGATACTTGACGCTATTTAACACAGTAAAAATGTTGAGAAATTATTTTGATTAATTAGATATTGCCTGCATTTTGAGGCTCAGCATTGTATAAGCTGTCTGGGCTAGAAATATGTTGGTACATAGGGACAGATAACTGTCATGATCAGTTTTGACAGAGCAGAAATGAAAATTCTGCAGTACTGACTTCCTAGAACTTTTTCTAGTGAACAAACCTGGAAAAAACGAGTTTAGTTTCAGGGGTCCTTTCAGCAGCTGGATCCCTAGCCAGTGTGAGTGCTTTGTATTAATTTCAAACTCCTGCATCATGGTTCGAATGTGTTCCTATGCCAAGTGGTTTCCACTAAGTTAATAAACAGAAGTATTCAGCCCCATGCTGGAAATCTATTCACATTCCAGAGGACTTGAGTAGATGGGCATCAGGCTGTCATTCACATACTCTGTCTAGCAAAACAACGTTCCCAGCTTACTTACACAGAGCAAAAGTGTTCTAGGAATTTGCAAGTGGGGTGTTCTTAGAAACAGCGACCTGCGGCCACTTCTCCTGAAAGCATAAGTGTTACTGGTGGTTTGGGGACAGACACTCTAGGAGGAATATTTGCATTGGAAAGGTCAAACAAGCAAGGGGTGAATAGCTTCAGGAAGGTCACCGTGCTGCTCTTCCCCTGGGGGATATCTCACGGTGCTGTAAGCGCTGGATGCAGGAAAGCTTTCTTGATTCATACCAGGATGAGGCGGGGGGAACTCTCACCCCAGATGTCCATCTTTCTGGCCATCTAGCTGGAGGCTGTAAGTGAACAGAGGTTAAAACTTGATGATCCTGTACGGGAAATACCATACCTACGCTAACAATAATCTAAAGGTAGAAAGATACTGTCAAATGGAAAAATGAAAGGAAAGAAATCAGGCTCGGTACAGAGCTGGAAGGAATGAACTGTATGTAGCACTGAGCTCTCTGTGTAATTCAGACTCCAGACATGCAGGTATCAGCTCCCTGCATTTCTTTTTTTGCAAACTGAAATGGCATCAAAGTAGGACACATCAGATGCACGGCTGCCGTGTTCAGATGGTTCCCATCTTAACGTAACTGTTCAGCCTGTGAGGGGAAAATGCCACCTCCTCTTTCCTCCAGTTTTAAAATAACATCGCTCAGCAGTAGCAAGAGTTATCAGACAGTAACTCACAGATTTGCACAGTAACTCACTCTGGTCTGCTATAACAAGAATGACAAAACAATTCAACATTTTGGGACTCAGTCCTTTAGACCTCCTTGTGGGCTGCAGGAGCTCCACAAATCACCCTTTGAATTTCTCCACCTTGTTTTGTCCCCTGTGGAAGAAAAAGGTATGTAAAATGAGAGTGCATGGCCTTCCATGAGCTCACACTCCAGTCTAGCTGAAAATGTCGAACTTAAATATTCTCCAAATGTTACCTATCCAAAGTATATTTCCACACAGGACTCTCCTCTTGATCTGTCTAGCTGTGCTGAAGTTCTCTCAGGGAAGATTTTGGTTACTCTTGTTCTTCCACAAATAGCAAATGAGGACTCCATTGCCTCTGAGACAGAGCTTTTTCATTTTAGAGGGTTTAAAATGTAAAAAAACCCAGTAAAAAATAGTCCTAGCTGTTGCACAATGTCCTAAGAAGTTTTTTCACATCTGTAGTACATGTTTTCAGATAAAGTGTGTCAAGTTAAAAAAAAATATACACCAGTTTGAAATAACACGCTGACCTTTGTGTATATTTATAATGAAAGTATTTAGTAGAGCAACTTGTACAGCTTCCCTCTTTTTAGATACAAAAAGAGAAACTCAGACCCTGCTGAAGCCAACACCAGAATTCCAATTGGCACAAACAGCAACAGGCGCTTACCCGTAATCTATATCATAAAACCATAATTGGCCGTCTCCATTAGGACTAAAGTAAGAAGAATGTTGTAGGTCAGGACGAAGGTGTATTTGCAGCCTGCATAGTTTCTGCACACATTAATAGTCCTTCATGAGTATTATGTTCACATTTTTCAGAATGTATTTGTGGTATTTTATTTGCTAAAGCCTGGTCGGGTTGTCACTGCTGTCTGAGACATAAAATCATGACAGTCCCTGGCCTAATCAACAAAACTAAACAGTGGCTGAGCTCGCTCAGGTTGCCTGATAAGCTGTACCTGGTCTGGACCAGTGCTGCCCGTGGAGTATATCTGTCTTGGTTAAGACATCAGGAATTAGAGAGGGAGAAAACCTCTTTGGAGAGGATGAGAAATGCTGAAAACACACGCTGTCTGCTGTAGCAGAACTGTACAGTTTGCTTAATTTGCCTCTTTTTCTGGCCCAGCAGGAGAGGAAGCTGAGTTTACAGAACGGCAACTACCTAACAGCAGGGAACTTGCTTAGTTGAATCCTGACTCACACTGCTGGTCTTTTTTGGGGTCAGGAGCTCCACTTTTGCTTACTCACTGCAGCGGCAGTCAAAGAAAATCAAAGCTGGTGCATTAGACAAGACCCAGTGTTACGCCTGGCAGCTGTCATCGTGTTTGACTTTCAGGGCCGAATCATCAGCCTTAGTAGGTATTTTTTGGCGTCAGAAAGGCAAGCAGAGGGTGCAATGAGCAGGAGCCGAGATGAAGCCCATCTCCAAGCCTGCCGGACTCTTCCCAGTGCCCCCGTGATGCCGCAGCCGCATCCCCATGGCAGGAGCTGCCGGCTCTGCCTCTGTGCTCTGCCAGCCCCTCGGGCGCTGCTGGTCCAAGGGGGCTGGGTGTTGAGGACCACTTTGTGTGCTGGCCACAGGCTTCCCTGCGTACCAATGAGCCTGTTTCACACTGGCAGACTCTGAGACCAGCAGCATTGCCCACCTTAGTGGGCTGCAGCATCGCCCACCTTGGTGCCGCGTGCCCGGGCTCACAGCTACCACCTCCCCGCTAGCTGCAACGCGGAGTAAGCAACCTTCTGTAGCATCAAAGCAGTAAGTGTCACACAAAGGGAAATTATATTTTGATCTATTTCTCTGTACTTTGCTGTTCAGCTACCTTTTTATGCAATTCAGACAGGTCAGTGCAAAAAGCGGCAGTTCAAAAATTCCAGTAAAACCAAGGCATGGGAAACAAAATGGGAAAAATTCCCCTACAGTTCCCCTGGTCCAGTTTCCACAGTAAGTATGAACACTTTTTCAACTGCCACTCCTCAAGTATGTGTTGTCATGAACACAAATTAAAACCAAGCCTGCTAGCTGCTGATTAATTAACGTTCCAAATGAATGTTTTTTGTTTTCAGAGAAAGGATTTTGCTACTGAAGGTCACTTTGCTCTGAAGGAGCTGGGAAGAACACACTCTGCTGCACCACACTCTGCAGCAAGTGCAGAGATTTAGTCCTGTCAACCAAACACTTCTAGCAATTCTCCACCTTTTAATACGCTTTTAAAAAATGGATATAATGCTCTAATCTAATACTTTAAAGCCGGGACAAGGAAGAGGATAAGGGTTCAATAATTGCATCTCGTGGTGTGAAAGAGACTTGGCTCATTGGAGCCTTTTTATCTTTAATAAAGGAGACAGGGCATGTCTGCAGTGCATAAAAAATGGGAAGTACTGTGCCCAGTTTTGCACCACACGCATACGGTTCAAGAGGGATAGCAAAGAAACCAGTGAAGGTCTAAACTGGCGAGTTACCAAGACAGTTACAACAAATGACCTGCAAGGGCGGATGAGCATCCTACAGCGACCTGACAGACAGGGACGATGAGACCTGAGCTGAGATGGAAGCAGAAAATAAATCAAGGAGGAGCCAAGGGGCTTCCAAGACTGTGTAAATAAAATGGCTACTTAGGGAGCTGAATCATAAGGGTCCGAGTGCCAGAGCTGCTGCCATTCAGACCCTTCTGCTTCAACTCACTAAGTAGCTCTTCAATTTACTGGTTGTTGTTTAAGTCAATTTGCCAAAGACTTAGAGACTTCAGGAGTAAGTGAGCTATTTTTCATGGATCTTACAAGAGTTTCAGCACTGAATACTCAGCCCCCCAAAAATTAGGAAAAACTTTAAAGACAAAGCTTTGAAAGGGCAATAACTCCATCCAGCGCTTCTTTATTTCAGTATCACAGCTTGGGGTGAATTTTTTAGATTTGTTTAGCTTCAGAAATTGAATATTTATATATCTTGAATATCTTTTTATTAAGCATATAATATTTTTTTCATGTTTTCATTAAGCATGTAGTCAAATACAGGCTGTGTGATTGCAATTTTAAACAGCTGCCTCCCAAAATTACAGTATGCAGTCAGGTATTAGCTCATCAACTACCGTTCCAGTCCCCTTACAATGATTCAGTTTGTGCAGGTTATTTCCAAAACTCCTGTATAATTCGTTAGTCAGAAAGTGGGAACTACTTGTGCATTTTCACACTTTTTGAAGATGCCCCCATCCATGTCTTCCCAGAACCATTGACTAGTGCAATCCTTCCTCCTCGAAATAAAATGGGGCAGGCAATTGCATGTGGTTCACGGAAAATCAGGGCCAAGTTCTGCTCAAAATCTCATAGTCTGATGTATTTAAGATTGCTATCACAACAAATGTTTCCTATTAGAGATCAGGGGCCCTTCAGCTCTGATACTACACAAGTCACAGCCTATTTAGGCAGGGTGACGATCAGCTATTTTCAAGTGTATTCACACAGGGCAGTTTGGTGGCTGTGCTGTGACTTTGCCTCCCAAGAACAGCTGCAGGCGAGCTGCTAAAACACTGCCACTTCAGCCGAGCTGTGTGGAAGACACTGAGCCAATCTCAGTCTTTGAGTTTGATTTATCCTGCTGTTACCTCAGCAGAGTGAGTTTGTATTTCCACCAGTTTAAATGTCAGAGTCTTGGCCCAGGCTTTCTTTGGATACTGGGGAAAGGGAAGAAGAAGGTTCTTGTGCATCTCAACAGGAGCTGTTCTGTTTGGATGAGCAACATCTTTGCCTGCGTCACAGATAACACACACCTTTTAGCCAGGGCAGGAACAGCAGCATGAAGCTTCATGGTCAGAGCATGAGCAGCAAACATAAGGTTCAGTAGATGAAGAACTGCCTACTCTTACAGGAGGTGAATAGAGGGGTAGCAAGTCCTGCAAGATCAATGTAAGCTGTAGCTCCTGATGAGGAAACAATACCAGAAAATGTAAATTTTCAGCTAAGCTCTAACAGTAATTTCTTTGTTTGCTTTGGGCACGAGGATCAATTTAAGAAAGGTGAATTATTTTCTGGATCTTCTATAAAACATAGCAGGTGACAAGCTCTGCACTTCTGATACTTCCCAGCATCATAACAAGCGCCTCTGAGAAGGAACAGGTGAAAGCAGAAACATTTTGCTTCCAGCTCAATAGCTGGTCACTACCTCAAGCGGTAAGACACTGGTATACTTGATGGTCAGTCTTTGGAGAGATTATAAAGGGACTCTTTCTGCCCTCTTGGGAGGCAGAAGAAAGTCAAAGTGCCAGCTTTTTTGCTTAACCTCACATCTCCTGCCTAGTTCCTAGAAGAACCGCGCTGCAATGGATTTGTTAGTCTTTAAAAGCCCTAATTTAGGCATTAGCCTTATGGACATGATTAAAGCCCTGTACACATTAATTACCTGCAGACACACATTTCTAGTTTGAGAGTGGGAAGGAGAAGAGGCAGATACAGTTAATGGAAAGCTGCTGTTTGGCTGTGTTTTACTAGGAAAGATAAAATACAAATAAAAGAGGAAAAAAGCTTGTTGATCCAGTGACATGCCTGCTAGCTTGAAAAAAATGTGTGTGACATAAATTTTCCCATTTATCTTAATCAAACCTTAACTCTAAGAGAAGCCCCCATTTTTAAACCGGTTGTTAATTCTGAAATCTAGGGAGCTTTGGCTGAGAGAGAGCTCAGGGATTGATGCCAGCAAATGAAATGAAATGGCTTTGGTCCTGCCCACCAGTGCCACTGCTTGAGTGCGTGGAGGCTGGGAGAGCTGGTCCTTGGTTCCTCTGAAGCAGAGGGCCACTGTGTCCCTCCTGAACTAGCCTTTACCCAGACCACACCAGAGGGATGAATCAAGGGCAGGGAGAGCGCCCCATGGGGCACTGTGCACCCTGCCTGCTGCCACCCACAGACACAAGCAGCGGGGCCCGGGGACAGCAGTGGGTGAAGAACACTGAGGTTACCGAGACATCCTCCTTCAAATATTTGATTTTTGATCTAGAATCATAGAATGAATCATAGAATCATAGAATGGTTAGAGTTGGAAGGGACCTTAAGGATCATCAAGTTCCAACCCCCCTGCCATGGGCAGGGACACCTCTGACTACAGCAGGTTGCTCAAAGCTCCATCCAGCCGGGCCTTAAACACTTCCAGGGATGGGGCATCCACAGCTTCCCTGGGTAACCTGTTCCAGTGCCTCACCACCCTCACAGTAAAGAACTTCTTCCTAATATCTAATCTAAATCTCCCCTCTTCCAATTTAAAACCATTACCCCTTGTCCTATCACTAGACTTCCTGACAAAGAGTCCCTTTCCAGCTCTCCAGAGAGAACTAGAACTAACATCTAGAACTAACCACGTCTTATTTTCATGTTATTTTTACCCTATGTGATGTTCACAGTGTTGGTTTTATCCTATTTGTACAGCAGGTGACAGCTCCAATAGTACATCCTAACTGGCTGTTGGAGACCAGGCACCAAATGAGCATGACCCTAGCAAGAAGAACACCTCTACAAAAACCATTGATTCATGTCTGTGATAAACAGTGCTATGGAAGAAAGGAAAACATCAAGGCTATCCTGTCTTCTCTCACTATTAAACCTGATTCCTTAGTTGCATCAGCTACACTGATTGTACAGCTTTTCCTCTAAGCAAGGGCTTAGCTCTAAATTTATGTCAAGATAAATTAAGAACAAATAGCCCGCACCTTCAGTAGCTGCCTGTGGCCACCTGAGAACTTTTCAAAGTGTCTCTTGATGCCAGGCATGGCCCCTGCTCAGCGGACACCTTTGTTGTCACCACCACAGCCCAGCACACACCTCGGCAGGCCAGTCTCCCACTTGTGTCAACTGCAAGGCTGCTACAGACCTCGGTATGTGGAGGAAGGGTCCCCTAAACCCAACAAGGCAGGTCTGCTTACAAACCGAACCCTCTTCTATGGTCTGAATCTTTTTAGTGCCACTTGAATTATGGAACTAACTCTTGAGATGGATCACTCATTAAAGGTGTGCAATGTGTGACCTAAAGTTTCTAAGAAGGACCAGTTACTACAACTACAATGAGAGCTGGAAAGTGAAGAAGAGCAGGTGTGCTTGGGAAAAAAGAGGCAGCACACAGGCAAAACTGGGAGAAGAAACAGAAGAATTTGTATTTCTGTGTTATGTATGTGTCTGCCCCTGCTTCAAGCCTGTGCTGATTTTCCCCTGGCAAAACCAGGACGTCCTCTGTACCCTTTCTTAGATGAACTCTGTTTTCTTCACTTCTCTTTTTGCTGCCTCTCTCTCCTCTCCAGAGGGTCATGGCTTCTCCTGTTTCAGCGAGACTTTTCCTGTGGCGTGGACAAGCGCCTCAGCCTGCCTGAGCCAGCACTTTGCCCCGATGGAAGTTCAACCCTGCAGCTGGGCAACAGGCAGCTGAGGGGAAGGTTTAACAGGCGTCTGTAGCAGGTGGGTAATAAGCACTTTTACTGCACATTAGAGGCTCCGCGTACCCATGTAACAGCTGAATATGGTCTCCAAGACTACATTTCTGTGAACAAATCACATTTTCCATCAAGAAAGAAACGGGTGTTCAGCTGCACATTGCTTCATAAGCTGTGGAGCAGCTACCTGACTATTACCCCAACTGAAACTATGACTACAAGTAGCAAGACTTTGAATTCAAAATTTCAGCTCAAGAGTATCTCGGCTGATTTTTAATTGGTTATTTAAGTAATGAAAGAGAGGAACTGGAAAAAACCTTGTTCGTATGTACTCTCAAACCTGTTCACCTAGATTATTTTTTTTTAACATGTCACAGCCACCAAGTTTATATAGAGAAGAGTTACTAAGAACCGAGACAAGAACTTTGTCTGTTTTCCATGACACTGCTGGAAGAGGCCAGGGATACTCCTGAGGTGGAGTATCCTACCTTAGTCTAACCAAGCAGGCCTGTTTGTCTTGAAGAGAAGGAAAGCTATGAGATGCTTCTCGCCATCCTTGGGAGAAGATGCAGTGTACCTGTGTGTGTATGTACCAATACGAAGACAGACCAGGAGGAAAACACTAGTCTGCTCAGAACAGCCTTCTGGCATACACCAGCAGTGCAGTTTTCAGATAGATAATAAGGCCATAAAAATAGAAACATTAATTAAGTGCATGGAATATGGGCTGAGGTGGGAAAGATAAGAGGTGCAAGTTTTACTGAAGCCAAGTATGAATTCTTTCATGTGGTCCTGGAAGGTGGTCTCTTTCTGAAGAAACTCCTTGTGCAGTACAATAAACCAAAAGATAGCATCTTCCTTTCTATACCAAGCAGCAGCCTGGCAGGCATGCTGTTATGGAGGTTGAAACAAGCAGGAGACATTCAGCTTGGAGAAGAGCTGACCAATCTCAAGAAACAGAAATTGTCAGTGGTCATGGCAATGTGTAAGAACATGTTCTTAGCAGAGCATTCAAGGAGTTCATTGTACATGAACTTCATAGACACTGAAAAAAAGCTTCTGCTAGGATGGCAGATAATATCGCTTGGAAAATAATAGGACATTACAGAATGCCAGAAAGACAGTTAAGAGTATGGAAATCTCTTAAGAGGAATCTTAGCGTGAGCAAGTTCGCATTGGCTCTCCTTCAAACCCACTTGAGATAAGGGATAACAACTTGTAGTTTTCTTTTCCTTCACAGTTTCTTCCATTATTTTATTTTGACTGGATAAAGACTGGCTTGATTAGAAATGAAAGGACGTTGGATCCAAACACAACAATTACAAAATACAGGTTTCATTGACAGTATCTGCCTCAACACCCAAATACCACGAAATGATATTAGGAAGATTAAGGCAGTAGGAAGAAGCAGCTAAAAAATAACTTGTTGGAAGAGTGGATTTTTTGTTAAAAGAAAAAGAGGTAGTACTGGAGACCAGCTGATACAGCAGGCCATTTGGCAGCAATTTCCATGCCAAAAGAGCTGCTTTTCTCTGAAGGACAGCAAGGTAGACTGGCAACAGTGAGGAAAATATCCTTACTGGAACTGGGGATGTGTATGTGACTTCTGTTCTTCAGAGAACAGAGCAGGTCTTACAACAAAACTGGTTGACAACCAGACTTTGCATCTTTAGCACACATGTGAAATCATGATCAAATGAGTCACAAACATGAAGAGATACAAAGCAGCTGGTGAAGAGAGTTCAAGTTAATAAGGTGATGTCTATGATGGACTTTAGATAGTAACTGAGCTTAAGGCGTAACAAGTACACTCTGTGGAAAGAGAAGTGGAAATGGATATGCCACATCTGAATAAACTTACATCATATATGGAACAACCTTCTAATGATCCTATTAGGAAAATGGGGGAGATAAAGACCCAAACCATCCTGAAGAGGAAGACACAAGCACCGATTCCATCTGGAGTCAAATCAAACAATGTCTCAAGGACAAAAATGCACAGAGAATCATTACCAGCAAGTCTTCTGCTTCCCTGGAATGAAGATAAGATGGGATGCACAGTCTTACCATGCAGGTTCTTTGTGAAGGTTTGTGAAGATAACTACAGTGCATGAATAAAAAAGACTGATTGTGGCATGAAGAAAATTAAAAATAAGGGTCCTAGCTGAGAAGTTACTGCCTTGCCTGCCAAAATGTAAGAAGTCCAGAAAGAGTAAATTGGCTTAACCAAAGAAGACAGAAGTACGTAACTTGGCTGTAACTAAGTCAATGTGTGTAAGACATTAATAAGCATAAAGGTTTCAAAAAAGCAATTGAAATTATATTACGTAAGAAATAAAAGAAAGAAGTATGCATTCAAGAGCACAGCTGTGAGGGAATATTTGAAGAGACTGTTTTAATGTTTACACCTACTCTCTGAAAAAGGGTAGAAATAATAATAATTTTAACTAAAGCTGCACTTTGCAGGGGGAGGGCGGAGGTTGTCAATAAAATGAATGAGTTACAATATTACAGAAATGCTCTTTTCACCTAGACTTACTGCCTCCAACAGTAAGATATACATAAATCCAGGCCCTCTGGACATGGAAAAAAAAAATCTACAGGGCATTTTTTGCATATCACCATAATTTGATGGTCTGTGATTTCTCAAGAAAACAGAAATGTGAGAAACACGTTGACAGTTCAGTCTAATTCCAGAATTCTTTCAACTATGTTGCAGTTGTTACTTGTGTGTACTGCACATAAAAATAACTTCCCTTGACCTAAAGGAAAAGGGATTTTTTTTTTTTTTTGCTATGAGGTGAAACCCCTCTGCATCACTAACCAATACAGAGCTCAAATTTACTTTGCACACTGCCCTCCATGACAGGATATTTGTGAGCGTGTGTTCAAGAGGCAGATGCAGATTTAATAAAGCCAGCATGACTTGAGGATACTTTGAAAAGATCTCTCCTATGATAACAACAATGTACAATGTATTAAGGCACAACTAATGTTGTAGCCCTCCATGTGATAGCTACGATAAGACAAGGTCATCCTATGGACTATATCAGCGACCCTGAGCACAACAGCATCATCTTTGTAACACATGTGATCCTCTGTCCTGACCCAGGATCACATGGCAACTTTCCTGCCCCGGGGTTCAGGACAGAATAACTGAAAAATTATACAAAGACAACCGGGCTTCAGAAATAATGAATGAAAAAAAAAGAGTCTTTTCCAATATCAGCAGGTAGAAGAAAATGCATACAAGCTATTAAAGATACATAACCACCAGGGAAAAAGGCAACAAGACTGGGTTTTACAAACTCTTTTGCAGGTGGAACTTGGTTACTATTCTCATTATGAATTTCCTGAACATCATCAAGAAATATTCTCTGCTTTCAAGCTTCATGCAGATGAGCTGACAAGACACGTTGCGCAATAGGTGCATTGTTTATAATCACTAACTGTCTGTCTTACCATTGATGGATAAATTTTATAAATCCTAACCTTAAGATGTTAATTAGCTACGCCCCACTCACTTCACAATGCCAAACTGTTCAGCAGCAAACTCTAAGGCAGGCTGTTCCAGCTTCTTGACAAAAGCGGATGAGGTTATACTACTGGTACTCATTTAGGGGCCAGATGGCAAAACCACCTTGTAGTGTTACGGTAAGGTGAAAGTTAACACCAAGGCAGGACAGAACTGACCTGGGAGCAACCCACAGAGAGCTCTAACGGTTTAAGAACAGAGATAAAAGTCTGGAAAACAGTTGTTCTCTGGTTTCTAGTCTCAGATAAGTAAATTATATGCCGCGTGGAAAAAAATACCTAGGATGATGTTGTTAGTTACTTCTTCCCCCAGATTCCCTACCTACAAATACGGCTGCCTACACACACAGAGCTACATGAGCAAGGGCTGAGTTTCCAAGATTTCATCAAAATTTCAAAGAATCCGAAATATCTCATTTCTGCAAAACAAACTGCAGTTGTTTGTTGTAAGGAGCCTGGCCCTATCCCCATCTTCATGTTTGCTAATGTATCTCACAGGGACCCCATGAGAATTCACTAGCTGGGACAGGAGTTCACACGAAAAGGTATTCAGCATGGCTCACAGCCCATCCATTTCTACTCCTGTAATCTATAATCATGGGTAACAGAGCTGGACCTTACATTCACTTTTTCACTTGATACAAGAGTATGCAGAGCAGAGCATAAGCTAAGAAGATGATGGAAGGGCCTCCAAAAGTCATGCTACAGACCCATCTTGTCTCACCTACTGCCATATTCTGTCTCCAAAGAAACTTAGAGACCGCCTTGGAGCAGTCTCTTCAACTCCCTCCTATTTGTATTAAACACACATGTATCTTTTTCCAGGGAAACAACAGCAATTCTTGACTTTCTACACTATCCTACAGTAGAGAGTCCCATCTTGAGCCTCCACATGTTACACCCAGTCATTTACGAAAGGCAACATTTTTTCCTTCCAGTTGACAGGCAGTTTAAGTTCTGCACTGACTGGTGACAATTTAAGACAATTTTCCTTGGATTTTTCTCTTTCCACTCTCTGCACTGCCCAGCTCTGCTAGGTGTCATCCACCCCACTTAAGTTTGGGAGCACTGCCTGACGCATTACCAGATGCAGCTCAGACCCAGCCCATACACTAACATTGCTCTGGATCTCCATCACCTTTTTGCCCATGCTGCTTGCCCCAATAGATCGGCTTCAGGTGAAATGCTAATTCAATTCTTGCCACAAAGATACCCCCTCGCTTTTTTCCAGTTTAGCAAAAAGGCATAGAAAATAATGATGGTTTTGGTCTTCCTCGAATTTTCTCACACCCTTCCTAGGAACGAGAAAGGACATTTGCAATCCCATTATTACACATGTGCATGGTTATCAGAAAATGCTCTGAAGGAACATCAAGCAAATAATACCAATTTTCAAAATTCTATAGCAATGTATTTATACAAATTACAGAATCCTGTATGTATTTACATACCATTACAGAATATCAAGTAAATAACACCAATTGTTCTTTTGTTTTTCACTCAGATTTTTCTTCAAGGGAATTCTAGTGCTCGAGAAAGGTGCCAGATGGACAGCACTGGCAAATGAAGACTTCCGTTTGTCCACAGGGCAGGAGGAGCACGGCAAGCCTCCCCGCTTTGCCACGTCAGCTGTCTCCAGCCCTGTGTTAGCAGGATCAGGGAAGGAGCGGGAGGGTATCCGTACCCCTTCGCGCCTCGGCACAGGAGCTAAGCAGCGCCCAGGTGACGATGGCTTTGCCCATCCGCCACCAGAAATCAACCAGAAATAACTCATTTTACACAAGTGACTGAACAGAATCTGTTGTTCGCTTACCCAAAACAGGCTGAATTTGACCCAGTGAACCTGCAGGGAGTGGCAAACTGCCAGCTCCTGGACCATCCAGTCTCACAATAATGCCTACGTTAAATTACATGTTTCTATATTTACATAAAGTCAGTATTTACACACCATTATGGGTTATTTGAGTAAATCGGTTACAGTTTATTTATATGGACTGCCATAAACTCATAACATTTTTCTTGGGTTTAATCCTTTCTTTAGAAAAATACAAAAAAATAAATTAAATAAAACATGTTAACTAGTAGTAATGATTTGCCTATGACTAAAAATCCAAGTCGATTTAACACTAAGACTCAAACCGTGGCCCAGTATCGTGGCCTCAACTCAGAGTATTTTTAACCTTTGCAGTTAATTTCCCAGTGTATGTCAGATTTACCAAAAAAGCAGAGTTGTAACCTCCCTTCCTTGTGGTAGGATTGATCTGTTTAACACTGAGCAGTGAACCCTAGTCCTCCCCAGAAGCTCGCTTTCTTCCCCTACGGTCCAGCATGGCTCTGCGCCGCCCGGATAAATGATTCGGCACCCGGGGGACCGGCAGCGGCCAAACTGTCTGCAGGTCTCAGCAGCTCCAAAGGGTTAAAAACAAACTCGTGGGCTGCAGTTGAAGGCTGTAAATTCCCAGGCAATAACAGTCCCTAGACAAGTATGTCTAACTGCGTCCTACAAATCGACTAACGTAATTTATGTATCTTTATCATTCATAAACCATTATAATAAAATGCCACATTTTATTTAAGATTACTGATATCGCTGGTTGAGACGTGGCCACTCCGACCTGCTCGAGCGCAGAAAGGTCACGTTCATTCAGGACACCAAGCCAGAGGTTATTCCAGAATAGAATTATGTTTCAAATAATATATATATCACATGGACAAGAGCACCTTAGACCAAAAATTACTTAATTACGAAGAGGCCACAAACTTATGTATAGCTCTTCCAGAGCCTGTCTGCGCCCAGCCTCCCTGACTTTGGGGACAGCCAGGGCTGTCAGGACCAGCCACGCTCCCGACAGATCCAATGGCAAAGGCTACACTCAACTTCATGGCACCGAACTCAAATCCTAAGGGATTAAGCAACTACAAAATGCATTTGTCATACGGACCTTATGTGATTTTTTTCTCTTCTTTTTCCTTCAGGGTTCTGGGGAAAAAAAAATAAAATGCATCTTTCTAAGGGTTAATTCCCCAATGGTAACTGCTAATCAACATGTTGGTGTGCTTAATAAAATGCTACAATTCCTTAAATACTACATACTGTCAGCTCACTTACAGTTGGTGAATATTTGAATGTATTTTAGAAAAAAAAAAGTCTAATACTGTCCCCCTCATTGTTATTATTGATAGAGATTTATTAGTTTCATTTTGCAAGTTTTGCTTTAGGAAGGGTGCTAATATCATGTATTATGACAGTTCACACTGAAAGCAATTTTCCATAAAAGATGTTACAATGACCCCTATGGTACTTGTATATTTTCAGAGTAGATAGTCAAGTGCACAAATAAACATGTTTACAAGAGTGATCCTGTTAACCTGGTTCTTGCCCTCTGAAACCATTATGTGCTATTTGTGGAATCGTAAAATTAGTACAATTGTTGATATTACTTATGTTGTTTCTGGCATTCTGCTTTNAACTTTTTATTTTTATTTTTTTTACTAAGAGGTCTTTGCTTTAAACTCAGTGGGGTGAGACCCAGAGAGCAATTAACTGAAAAGTCTCTTGTTTTAAGTAAGACTGCACCCTCCATGCCTTTGTAAATGCAGCGTACACTTGAGCAGGCCACCAGCCAAAAATCCTGATGAATCAAAGTATGGCAGCTATGCTGATATATGACGAAGTACAACTGATCAAAAATTTAAAAGCGTGTCTATTCCCCAGCATGCATCAGGCATTCCTCTTCCTCCTCCTCCTCCCCTTGGCTCCTCTCTCTCGCGCTCTCACTCCCATTCATCCTCTCCCTTTCTCTCTCTCTCTCGCACTCACTCTCTCGCGCTCCCTCTCGTACTAAAACAAGCGAGTGGGCATAGGCTCTCCTCCAGGAGGACAAACCTTTAAGTGCAGAACAAAATCAGCATGTTCCATCCAAGCCTCCATCATACATTATGCATGCGACAAAGTTTGGCAACAGTGGAGCTGATGTGATGACACAGCTAATCAATAAGAACCCACCGCATGAAACCTTTATAGTGGTTACTTTTTAAGGGCTCAAGTGAAGGAATTGTCTTTGTCAACTTTGGCTTAAAATATCCTTATATAGTTCCGGTACTTTCTCAGGGTCCACTGGTCTGGGTAAAAAATGTGTAAANGCAGCTCCAAAGGGTTAAAAACAAACTCGTGGGCTGCAGTTGAAGGCTGTAAATTCCCAGGCAATAACAGTCCCTAGACAAGTATGTCTAACTGCGTCCTACAAATCGACTAACGTAATTTATGTATCTTTATCATTCATAAACCATTATAATAAAATGCCACATTTTATTTAAGATTACTGATATCGCTGGTTGAGACGTGGCCACTCCGACCTGCTCGAGCGCAGAAAGGTCACGTTCATTCAGGACACCAAGCCAGAGGTTATTCCAGAATAGAATTATGTTTCAAATAATATATATATCACATGGACAAGAGCACCTTAGACCAAAAATTACTTAATTACGAAGAGGCCACAAACTTATGTATAGCTCTTCCAGAGCCTGTCTGCGCCCAGCCTCCCTGACTTTGGGGACAGCCAGGGCTGTCAGGACCAGCCACGCTCCCGACAGATCCAATGGCAAAGGCTACACTCAACTTCATGGCACCGAACTCAAATCCTAAGGGATTAAGCAACTACAAAATGCATTTGTCATACGGACCTTATGTGATTTTTTTCTCTTCTTTTTCCTTCAGGGTTCTGGGGAAAAAAAAATAAAATGCATCTTTCTAAGGGTTAATTCCCCAATGGTAACTGCTAATCAACATGTTGGTGTGCTTAATAAAATGCTACAATTCCTTAAATACTACATACTGTCAGCTCACTTACAGTTGGTGAATATTTGAATGTATTTTAGAAAAAAAAAAGTCTAATACTGTCCCCCTCATTGTTATTATTGATAGAGATTTATTAGTTTCATTTTGCAAGTTTTGCTTTAGGAAGGGTGCTAATATCATGTATTATGACAGTTCACACTGAAAGCAATTTTCCATAAAAGATGTTACAATGACCCCTATGGTACTTGTATATTTTCAGAGTAGATAGTCAAGTGCACAAATAAACATGTTTACAAGAGTGATCCTGTTAACCTGGTTCTTGCCCTCTGAAACCATTATGTGCTATTTGTGGAATCGTAAAATTAGTACAATTGTTGATATTACTTATGTTGTTTCTGGCATTCTGCTTTAGGAAAAAAAAAAGGAAAAAAAGCATATTTATCATTTAGCTTTGGTATAATCTGCAATAGGTTTTAACAAGTAGAATATATTCCAACCCCTATATTTTCCACAGCTGTGAAGTTTACAACGATGTAAGAAGTCACTTTATCAGAGAGGAAATATTACAGACACAGAAAAAAAGTTGAAGACCCAGTTTTCTCTTTAATCCTCTGGGGGTAAGCTATGAAACAAGCAGTCAGAAGAGTGAGGACTCAGTGTCATGAGTGGTGTGAATACTTGTACAATAAAACGGGCACAAAAGAGATTGTCGCCTTTAGTACATGAGGGTCACTAGAATTTATTATTATTATTACCTTTTTATTGGTTTTTTTATTATTATCCATGCACCTTTATATTTACTTGCATGAATTTACCACAGGTTCATAGTGGCCTTTGCCATTTTAATGCTTACAGAGCCTAAAGCTTCCAAAATGCCTATCTGGCCTGTACATATTTCATTAAAAATAAACTCTATATAATAAATAAATATATAAAATAAAT
>VZSF01001915.1:7780-32051 GCA_013398295.1 Chionis minor | reverse complement strand
TATATTACAGAGTTCTTATCTAATAAATAATTTGAAATATTTATTATGTATTGCATATTTATTATCTATGATAGATAATTTTAAATATTTTTTAAACAATTACTATTTTCATGGCTTGAAATCAGTACCTCCTTTGTCAATTTGAAAATTGAACTGAATCAATATTCCCAGTTTTAGCTAAGTAAATGTATTGCTAGGTATTCCATTAAACAGTCACAAGGGTGGATAACTCTATGTGAAGCAAAAATTACTCTCCAAAAGCCTCATCACCCAAATCAAAATAGCAATGGGGCTTTGAGCAACCCAGAAGCGGAAGATATCCGTGCCCATGGGTAGAGGGGTTGGAACTAGGTGATCTTTGAGGTCCCTTCCAACCCAAACCATTCTACAATTCTATGATTCAAAAACCAAAAGCAAATATTCTAATTTCTGATCATTCCCAAGCAGCTCACAAGACATTACTGCATTTGTATAACTAATTTGAATAAGTAGACATAAATAAAGAAAACCAGAACTGGTTTGCAGAGCTGCAATACAATTTAAGGCCTTAAAATCTCTGTGTCCTTTCATTGCATGGAGAACCTAATGCATTTCAGTACTTTAAAAAGATACAATTTGCTACCCTTCGTTTCGTTCATCATTTGTATCATGGAACCACAACCGAACAGAGCTTCAAACAGGAGCACAAGCCCCACGTGCTGAGATGAAGTTAGTCAAGGAAACTCCTCCAGGCTTGCTTTACTAGGGTTGTCCTTGAGTCTTGTCCTACTGACCAGACTCACTGAAGAATCATAGATTAGTCTGGGTTGGAAGGGACTTTTAAAAGTCATCTAGTCCAATTCCCCTGCAATAAGCAGGGGCATCCTCAACTACATCAGGTTGCTCAGAGCCATGTCCAACCTGACCTTGAACGTTTCCAGGGATGGGGCATCTCCCACTTCTCTGGGCAACCTGTTCCATTGTTTCACCACCCTCTTTGTAAAAACTTTCTTTCTTATATCTAGCCTAAATCTTCCCTCTTTTAGTTTAAAGACATTAAAGACATCAACCATTCATCAGATCCCCCTGCCACAGACTCACACTTTTTCCAGTTCACCCACTTAGTCTGTGTGCTCTCCTCTTCAACATTCTGGTCTAAATACACGGGGTTTGATCAAAAAGCAGCCACCTGGTAACTGGATTCATTTTAGGAAGGACTCACACAAGTGACTGAGCAAGAAGACTAGGAAAAAAGCTCTAGCATGGGAGAGCTGATGGAAAGCTGGGGGAAAAAAAGCCTGGAAATACTATTTTCAGTTGGTACCAAAAAAAAAAAAATTAATAATGATAATTTAATATATTTTTTCCTAACAAGAGTTCTCATTTGAATAGCACTCACATCAACCAAACTCAGCTTCTAGGTGAGGATCAGTTTCTAATTGTTACAAAGCTCCACACAACGAAGACTTCTGTGCACGTGTTTTACAAACATTAAATCTTAAAACAGTCCTTTTAGATAGATACACAGCGAAGGGAAAACAGAAACCAAGGACCAAATGCAGCAAAGCATTTACAGTACCTAAGCCATAAACATGTGCCTGAATGCAACTAAGGAGCTACAGCTCAAGCTCCAGTGCACCCAAGAAGTCACCATCCATGGCTTAATCCAGGAGTTTCCCAAAACCCACCATGACTGAAGCTTGCAGCTTGCCCCAGGGATGCAGGTGTCTTTGGGGTCACCTCTGCTGCTCGGGACTCAGCTCACAGCCCTCTCCCAAAGCAGTGTGCTTCAACTCGGATGTTTCGCTGCTGCTTTGCATGGCAAGCACACTGCCCCAGGGGTAGAGCCCAACGGCGTTGGGGACCCGGGTCCCAGCCAGGTCCAAGGAGCCCTACACACCTTACAGGAGTCACTCAGGAACCATCCCATGTGGGGAGAGCAACCCCTGTACAAGTGGGGAGACCATGTCAGCACCCCTCTGCACCCCTACAAACTGGGTGGTGGGCCTCTGCACCCCTACAAACTGGGTGGTGGGCTGCAAAGCCAGGGTCCTCCTCTTGGTGCCTAAAGGTTTGGGGTTTAGAGGTTTCTTCTAAATTCAGCCTGTTGCAACTCCAAGTAGGCAAGAAAGGCAGCAAGTAAGCAGCTCCTGACTTACCCTTTGATGGGCATTGGGAACCTCATCACCTCTCAGGAAGGAGAAATCCCCAACAGGATCAGGTTTTGGATGCTAAACACTTGAGTCACTTGAGTATTGAGTACGGCAGTGGCCATGTCCCCGTGCGGACCTGGCTGGCTGCGGCTTGCACAGTGGCAGGAGGAGCCTGTGGCGGAGGAGAAGGTGGCAGCCCCATCTCTCGCACCCTCTCCCACGGTTCAACCAGGAGACTTCCCTCCCTGAGGGTCCAGCTGAGCTACGCATGTGGAAACACGCGCTTGTGTGCAGGCCAGCTGTATGTAACATTTTATTTTAGAGGTGTCTCTGACTAGAACATTTTTAACGTGCGAAGTAGCTCAAACACGGCAACACTCCACACTGGTTATAGGGAGAAGCAGCACAAATCTGTTTACATTAAATCCTTATCTGTGGGCCAGATCCTGCTACCTCCTGTTGATAATTGCCTCTTTGACAGCTGGAAACCACAACAGCAACGAGTATTACTGAACCTCAGTAACAGATGAAAGTTACACACATTGCAGTAACCCCCTTGTACAGCCTCAGCGTACAAACTATTATAAAAACTACTCAGCTGCTATAAAGATTGTCTCCAAGTACAGCTTTCATCAGTGCTTTATTTTGCACGAGGTTTAAAATCACTTTGTTTGCTTGAAGGCAGAAGCAGATGCTAAGCGATATTACATGCAGGGCGTATAGGTCCACAGGGAAAGAGAAACTAATTCAAATTGTTTTCCTGCTCTCAGAAGGCAATAGGATCACATGACAAGCACTGCAGAAGCACTCCCTGCTAAAAATAGCAACATTTTAGGAAGATATTTCAGTCCTGTCTTGAATTCATTAATTATTCACTTCATCTGCATTTTTTTTAGCATCATCATAAATTTCTATCTTTGCCAGAACAGTACTTCCCCATGCCCTGAAGGAGAAATTTTAAAATAGCCTCTCTATTTCTGGCAGGTTTGATGGATCGTGACAGTGCTGTGGTACACCTAACTAGCAGACCCTGAATAAGGGCGTTTGCATTGTACTGCGCTCTGGATGAGTTCAATGGCTTTTGAGCTTACAAATTCAATCTTTATTTTACAAGCTTCTCTGGTTTTCACTTTTCATCCTCTTGCAACATAGCTACATCTCTTTTGTCCTTCAGCAAAATTCTAAGAAATTCACGTATAGACAGTAGGCAAATACTTCAACATGAACTTGACAGAGCAATGGGGATGCAGGTTCAGATACGTAGGGACACTAATAATCACACTTTCAGAGAAGTGAAATAATTTCTTTATAAATTCATCAAACTATTTCCTTCTAGGACACTTAGAAAATCTGGTTGTAGTCAGAGACCACTGGAGTAAATCCATGTCTGTTGACTTGGGATTAGGCCCTGTAAATAATGTGGGGACTAAAATCCCAGCATATCCTTCTTCCCACACCCTGGGAGGTGCTTGCAATAGTGGCTCATCTAGTACCATGACAGACAGAATCCAATATCCACTAGGTTAGTCATCTATGTAGAATCATAGAATCACAGAATCATTTAGGCTGGAAAAGACCTTTAAGATCACTGAGTCCGACCATTAACCTAACACTGCCAAGTCCAACACTAAACCATGTATGACCACAACACTACTTAAAACTAGCCTACACTCATGTTTTGAGCACACATGCCTTTATTCAAGCCACAAATGAGCATAATACAGGGGTGAGGCTGGTCCATCCTGCCAACAAGCACCTTCTTGCCTCACCAGCTTAGAATGGGAAAGTCTTGCTGAAAGCCAACTCTCCCAGTATGGGAACAAGATGGTGTTTCCTGATGACAAGTGGCTTACATTTCCCCTTCTGGCTATGACTTTTACAAAGTCCTTGTACACACAATCAAATAGCAAGATTTAGCCCTAGAATACAACAATTTTTGCATACTTTTATTCTAGCAACTGACTTCTCTATCGTTTTTCCACTGCCAGTATTTCCTTGCACGATACTTAATGTCACTAGACATCTTTGTCGGAGGCTGACACAAATACCAAACATACCCAACTGGGACAGCTACGGAAACTAACCTGCATTCCTGTGAAAGGGGAGGCTGCCTGCCTTAATCAAATCATTTAATTCAGGGCCAAATAAGGAGGTGACCTCAAAATTATATAAATTAGATGTTGCACCACCTATCACTTGTTTTCTATGAGGATTGTTTGTGGAGTATTCCACTACACAGTGATTGATTCTCATTTTACTGTATCTCCACACATTACCTATTGGGCTTTTTGAACCAGTTATTTAACTCAGAACGTACAAATAATTGAATTGTGCAAAGATGCACATCTCACAAGGGTGGAAAGCCAAGGCAGATTTAATTCAGAAGTCTGCTAATGCCTGGTCAGTCTTAGCAAGCCCAGAATCCCTTTCCTCCATTCTCCACCATCTAACCAGGGAGAAAAGTAATTACATTATCCTATTGTGAGGTAGATCAATTAAAAGTAAGATTGTAAATTAATAACATAGTTACAGCCATTACAACAAAAGATTTGCCAGCTTGTTTAAAAATAGATATCCCCGTGAAGCAGCTAATTGGAAACAAGTGGAAATAGGCAAAATACATGTACACTCCCCAGACAATGGTTTCATGACTCTAAAGAATGGTAAGACATTTGAGCTGCTTAGTAGTTGAAAGCACAGTACTGGGTCATGTATAAAACACATCAATATTCTTTTTTCTTTTAAATAACCTTCCAGAGCTAAAACTCTAGTTTATTTTGTAACTTGACCATCATTCCTAAGATCACAACAAATACATTTCATGCCTAGTAAACTATTCTGTTCTATGCCACCTATAGTTTTCCCTTTTCCAAACTGCTACACTGATTCAATAGAGACGCCTCACAAGAAAACACCTAATCCCGAAGTCCAAACAACTATTAACAAGAAGTGTATCTGATGCAGTCAGCACTTCCTACATACCTGCTGCACGTTATCACTGTGTTAATCCACCCTGTCTTAATAAAAACACATTTAAATATATAGTTTCCTAAATAAGTTCATGGCAATCCCCTCATTAGGGCTATATGACATTAATAAAACTGCGTATGCAGTGAAGAGAAAGAACAAAAGAAAACCCTATTCTCTTCCAAAGTGGTTTCCTTCGCCATTCTGCCTGCAAACACACATATTTTACATACAGTTGGCCCTTCCCATGCTGTAATGCAAACAGCCTCTAGAACATACTATGTTCAGCTAATAATTAACACTCATCCAGAGCTGTCATAAATAAAGGTGCAGTTTAGCATTTGCTGTGGTGTTGTCTGATCTCCCGTGCTAAGCCTGTTTGCCTCTGGCTGGGCGGACAACCTCCAGCAACAACGAGAAGCCGAACACCGGTGTCCCAGCAGTGCCACTTTCCTTTCCAAGTTTGGCAGCAGTGCGAGGCAAGCCCTGCACATTGAGTGTCTGACTTGGTGAATGTCACAGAGTTTTCTTTGAAGAGTTTTGCCACGCAGAGGTTTTTTTTCAGAATGCTTTATTTAATAATTTGACAGAACATAGAAAAAAAGAAGCGGGGTGGGGGGGGAAGTCTGCCAAAAGGACTAGCTGACTGGGTTTTTTGTATTTCTGTCAGTGATTCTCCATGAGCACCGCAGAAAGATGACAGGAAACTCTGCAGGGCCAGAAGAGAGACCAAGCAAATAGCCAGGCACCCACGCTGCCACCCACGCTGCCGCTCACATGCATTTCATATTCCGTGGCACTTTTTATAACAGGAGGGAAATTAGGCAAGGTGTCCTGGCAAAAACACAGTTGGGCAATTGCGTGTTCCCCACTTGGGTACTTGAGGTCACCTTGTACTTTCACAGAGATGAAGTATTCATCTCAGTTTCTCCTCTTAAACTTCTAATTAATTTGTATAAAGTTTTTATTATACATAAATCCATAAATACCCACTTACCAGAAAAAAAGTGTGACTGTCTGTACTGCTGCCATAGAGCAGTCATGAAAGTGCTTAAAGATTAATATCTTTCATACAAAAAAGCTTGCTAAGTTCCCAAGACCTGGCAGAACCTGGTCCCCTTGGGAGCATTATCACCAAAAGCCAGAGTAGCTACACAGACGCAGACACCGTGGTGCTTCCACATCCTGATGAAGGCGACAGAAATGCAGAGCTTCCTGAACAAAGCAAGCAGGCTCCAGCATCAATAAAAAAAATCCCCAGAGGCTGTCAGTGCAGAGGGATTTCATTGCTTCGCCCTTTTGCCCCTCTTTTCCCACTCCCATGCCCTCTACACCATCATGGACCTCCTCTGGAGGCACCAGATTGGGATCCAGCACTATGCTACCCCATGGTTGTTTACAGAGCTGTTCTGACATGAGCCACAGGAGGACGAGATGCCAATTAGGCCTCCATCCATTTTTTTGCCACTGCCAAATCCACAGCTCTTGCTTTTACTGATATCCACTCCTTTGAGATTTCAAGTTTGCAGCATCTGTCAAGCTTTAAGTATGCCCTCCCTAGACACGAAATCATTATAGGAAGAGCAACCCCACTGTGCCTGAGCTAGCATCTGCCAGCACAGGCTGCCTACCAGCATCCATGCTTATGTCCATAAAGGTTTGATTTAGAGCCGCCCAGCCAAGTGCATTAGATGAAAACTCATTTTCACCTAAACACCCAGGGTCTGCTCGTGCTGCTGTTGGAAGTCATGACAAAGCTCCAGGGACAGGCCTCGGGCCTCGTAAGCTGTCACAGCGCCATTTCTCTGGAAGCTGAAGAGCTTCCTTCTCCACGCCACAACGGAGCAGCACCAGGACGAAGTCAGCTCTTAAAAAACAAACAAATAAGAAGCAGGTGTGTTCCCCTCCCTTCCGTGCCAGCAGGACTGGGCCCATACTGTGCCGTTTACTAGTCACACTTCTGACCTCTATTTTATTTTTGGTTTCCCTGGCACAATCAAGAACTGCAGTCATCAATGTTATCTAAGCATCTAATTCATAACGCTTGGCTGAACCCTTCCAAGAATCAGAAAGCAAGGTGGTATGCAATCTGATACGGGGGCCCGAGCCAATTTTTAAAGAAGACAGGAGAAAAGTTCCCATCAGCTTAAATGGAACTTGGATCAGGCTTGCAATGATAAAAAGGCAACAAATATTTTAAGACACTAAAAGAACCATTTCAGGCATGCTCAGATTTACTGAAAGCTGTAACTTGACCTACCCCAGCTCCCCACTCCACAAATTCTCCTCTATCAAAAGACAACGTGTATGTCAAACCAGGGCTCTTATCCCACAGCTACACACGCGCTCTTTTAGCCTGAAATACTAGTTAAGCTTTTAGTCGAATAGAGATTTTTGAATAAAACATGCTTTCCTTAAATACGACTAAGATAAAGCATAGCATCGAAGTGTGGTTCTCTAAGCATAGAGCACCGGGTTAAAGGAAAAATTGCCCTCTTTCAGCAGAAAGGGCTGCCTTTTGCAGGAGTAGCTAAACTTACACGCTAAAAGACATTGTAAAGTGGGTGATAAAAAAAAAATGCTTAACATGCACAAGTCTCTACACTCAGTGAGTATCCCCCAAACTAGATTTATCCATCATTAGAGAAGCACCTTATCCCCCAGCTATAAGGTGTCATCATAAAAACACCAGAATGCTCAGTGCCCTTCACAAAACGCTTTGCCACTGGGAGCAAATAATTATACTACATATGTATTATAAGAGTACTTCATGATTTATTATTTCAGCAAGATTATTTGGTTAAGGACTGGTGAACAAAAGTCTGTCTATATTTTGTTACTGTTTTTATGTAAAGCTACCTGCTAGATACTAGCTCAGAGGACAGGGACATTACTGACCACATTGTCATTCTGGACAGAGGTCTTCAAACAAACAACGCATAGCAGGCTATCACATTTTGGAATGATCCAGTCCTCCTCACTGAAATGCCAAGCATCCACTGGAGTCTTGGAAACCAATAATTTGCCAGAGAGATTTAAAAATCTCCAACACTTTGGTGAGCGGTACAGCAAAGGGCTGGTCTTTACCCAGCAGGACTTGATTGCATTTTCCATTTAAGTTGTTTAAAAATAAGGCCTTTTAATTTCCCACCTTTTTTGGTCACAAAGGAAGGCCAGCATTTCAAAGAGCTGCTGCTGAAGAAAAGATGTCACATTTACCCTTTTAAGCAGCAGCGCTCCTCTGTTGGAAAATATTTCTCTTAAGCGGTCTCTCCAGAGATGACTCTTTGTACACTTCTCCCACTCCTTTTCCTAGAGGCAATCCCACCAAAAAGTAATGGATCTAGATACACAACGTTTACTCTTTCACTTTCTGAGTAGGACAAAGCAGATTTCCCTAATATTCTTCAGAAAATCCAGATATCTTGGCTGCTGCTATGCCCTGACTTAGGTTTTCAGCGACACAGCTGACCCAGCCTATGGAAAACACTGGAGGAAGTCGGGTGGCTCCTCTGCAAGCCCCCTACCCCTCACACACACATCAGTGGAGCCTGTCTTTCAATGGGTCAAGCTTTAGCCACACAGCTAATTTCGGCTTTGATGAAAGAAGCTGTCAATCGGCCTAGGGGGAAAAAAAAAAAAAAATAGATACATAATAACAACTTCAACAGAATTGGTGATTGAAGAGCTCAAAGACCAGGCAGTTGGTCTACCAGGTATCAACTGCACACGGACCTTTCAAAGAATTCAGATTTTTAAAATACCAACGAAAAAAACCAAAACCTGTTAATTTGGGTTAAGCTTTACATCATTTGTATTTTCTAAAATGACGTAAAGGATTTTCCTGAAGTCTTCCCCAGTACATTTTCTGTTCCGAGTCCAGATTATACACTAGATGCTGCCCCAGCAAAGGCATCAGTGGGCCAAAATTCCCTTGCTATTCAAAGCCAATAAACATTCAGAAGTTAAAAGACTGTCTTTAGATTGCAGACTCTTTCAGGCAGGAACCCTGTCTAGATTTAGGTTTTTAAAATGATAAATACAGTAGAGCTCTTATCTTGATCGGGGTCTGCTGACACAACCATAAAACTAATGGGTGGTTTTACAGAAGCAGGTCCAATCCTGCTTCCATTAAAGTCAATGGTGTTTCAACTGTAATGGAATCAAGTCCAAATTTCTCCTGAGTCACAGTTACGGTGTCTCCATAATTGTGTTAAATTCGAAGTGTAAACTTCAGGCGATTAAAGATGCACACCCTAGGCCAGACCTCAAAAGCATGCAGCATCCACACTAGAAGCCAAGTTTTTCCTCAGCAGCAGTCATGGAACATGGATATAAAATCTGATCTTCAAACCGAAAGTAACAGCAGAGGTCTGCCTTTATGAAAAGAATGAAAAAGAAACCAGAGGGCTTCATATAAGGGGAAAAAAAAGGATTTGCACTGTAACAAGGTTTATTTCTGAAGTTTTTTGAATGCAACACAAATGAACGGCGTTACTGCACATCACCAAATCAGCCTGAGCACATTCTAACTGCAAAGGAAATCTCAACCTAGACAAAATCCCTAATGAAGTCCCTGCAGGGCAGGCTTTTTCTACTCTGTCTTTGAAAATAATGAATGGGAAAGTGGGAGAGTGCCACATTCACATCCCACTGGCTCCTGACTCAGGAACAGAGCACATCAGATCTTTATCTGATGCAGCGAATAATCCCCAAGCATATCTCAGTATGTCACTGCTGATGATGCTC
Source organism: Chionis minor (assembly GCA_013398295.1). NCBI lineage: Eukaryota > Metazoa > Chordata > Aves > Charadriiformes > Chionidae > Chionis > Chionis minor. The sequence goes on along the minus strand of VZSF01001915.1, from coordinate 22,203 downwards.
TTTTAGCATGTCACTTCAACAGACTATTCTCAGATCAACTGAAGATGCTGAACCTTTTCGCACTTCCGTATCGTTAACACGGCTAGCTCCAGAAACATTCAGCGCTGCAGTGACTGGGGAGCTATGCAGCTGCAAAGAAGTAAATCTGAAGACGTTCAAACTGAACATGCCCCACACTTGCTCGCTGGGTAGGATTTGGGTTTAGGATGCAGCGATGCTACTGTAACAACCACCCACTGCCAACAGTGCTGTACTCAACCCCTCTCCCATCCCACGGTGCAGCTGACTCCCCCACTGAGCATGAGTGGTTGCCAAAACAGGCAGCAAGCCAGTTCAGGGAGCTAAACTGGCAGAGAAGCAAGCTTTCTTCTGTGGCTTGAGATCCCTAAATTAGCCTCCTGACTGGTCAGAAGAGTGCTGGTGTTGGAGCAAGGAGGGAAGCAGAAGCATGCAGTGGAGGCAGGGAACCCCCTTTCTGGAAGGGGGTTCCTGCAAGGTGTTTGATCACCTTGGCTGTCTCGTCAAGCAGCACCTCTAATCTCCTCATTTTCTAAGAATACAAACTTCCATACGTCTTTAATTAGGGGAAAGCAAACTATTAAACTAAAGTTCAAGTAAGATCCTGCTTTGTCAAAGTTTAGCTTTATATGTATATACACACACACACAATTTATGTAGGCATCTACTAAGAATCCAGGTTCAGCACAGAATCACAGAGACCAGACTCAGGGGATCACTGAGGGTTTTCTCTTATAAAATCATTCCATCTGTGGATAAAGTTCTCCAAGGAAAATCAAAGACACGGGGAACAGTGTAGTGTCTCTCCTAGAGGGCACTACTAGTAGCTGTTCCTCTTTGATGACAGGTGTTAAAATCTGTGAAATTCTGATTTCAAAAAAAAAAAAAAGACTCAAGTCTTAATTTACTAAGAACCACAGTAGTTTCAGTTTCACGCAGAGCTTTCTCCCACATTACCTGTGTTAAGCATATGGATGCACCTATCAGTTCTTCCCTCAGCAGTACCCACATCTCAAAAAGACCTTTGTTTTCTACAGAGTCCTTCATACCTTGCTATCATTTTGCTGACTGCTTTGTAGTTTCTGGTACCTGTGAGAAGCATCATTTAAGAGTACCCAGTTTTCAGCAAGGCTGCCCATCCAAATTCTGAGAGAGGCTATCAGCAAAGGTGAAGCAGGTGAGGTTGCAGACAAATCTTCCCAAGTAACTAACATTTCAGGGCTTTTCTCAGACCTATGCTATCCACAAAGAAAATGTCAGCAATTACAAAGCTGTTTGCTACCGTGCAGTACATATAGAAAGAAGGTTATGCTTCATCTCCCACCTCCCTGAAAAATTTCTTCAGAGCAGCACAAAATCTCACTTCCTCATGACCTTAAACTTCTTAATTATCCAGCCTAAGCTTTCTTGTGACCCATTGAAACCAGTTTGTTCTTGTCATCTACTTCAAGGCTGGGTTTTTCTCTCCTTGGCGTTAAACCTCAATGTATTTGCAGAGACAAAGAGCACACCCTCTCAGTTTACATTCTACAGGCTAGATAAGCCAAAGTCTTTAGACTCTATCAGTTTATAGTCTTTTCATCCTTCTGATCATCCCTTTCTGCACCTGTTTGAGTTTCAAATCCTCTTCTTAACACAAGTAACTATAACCGCACTTTGCATTTGGACTAGATCCTACCAGTGCCGTATGTAGTAGTACCAGTAGAGCTCTCCATGAGGTTCACGTGTAAACATTTTGGGCATTTAGATCACCAAATCCCTTCTGCGCCGCAGCCTTCTATGAGAAAAATACTTCCCAACTTCGCAACATCTACAAATTTCAATAACACCCTACTACTTTTTTTATGACAAGATGTTTAATGTCCCTAATAAAAACAAGGAATAAAATGAGCCCAAGGACCAATCCATAAAAAAATCTACTAAAAGCTTCACTCTAGTCTGATACTTTTCAACACTCCCCATTGCTGTCTTCTTTGCAGTTCTTTTGCCATCTATCATACAAGTCAACTACTAACACCCATTCTACCTCCCATAGCAAATGCTCTCTTCTGCTGGGTCATACCCAACACAGCCCTGAGGACCACAGCAACCATAATTCCCATTCCCATAAAAAGAAATTCCTACCAAAAAGGAAAATTCTAGGCTTGCCTGAAAGTATTCATCCAGCTTCAGTACACTCATCTTGCCTGCACTTCCTGGTCCTTCCTCTATTCCTTCATAGAAAAGAATGTTCCTACACCTCAAGCCCAGCCCAGATCAGACTGACAGCCCTGCTGCTGCCCAGGTCATGCTCCCAGCCAAACACAAACGACACAGCCCGAGGCCCACAGACACTTGAGGCTGGCAAACACCTGTGTTTCCTCAGAAAAAAACCCACTCCCTCCCTTCGCTTGGGCTTGCTCCCACCTTTGCACCACATCTTGCAGCGACCTGGAGGGGAACCACTGTGGCTGAAGACAGCCTTTCTGCTTGGCCAGGTTGTTTTCCAGTTCCTCGCTTCAATTCACCCGGCAGCAACAGAAACGCTTGTGCCAGCAAAAGGAAGGGGGTGGATGATTGGAGAGAAAATAGCCACTTCTAGCAGTGGTGTCAGCTGCCCCCCTGCCCCCCCTCCTCCTTTGTCCACAGGACAGGGAATCCCCCAGCCCCGTGGTACCACCCCAAGGAGGCTGTCCGAAATACTCGCTAGCCCAGTTAGCACATTCAGGCTATATTACATTTACATTCCCGCTTGAATACACAGTGTTTATAAAGACTTCTGTTCCTTTGTCATTTATATAGCTTTAAAATTTTTTGCCTTATATTTTAGTGTACGTTTCAGGGCCCTCGTTGGCTTCATTGCAGCTATTTCTGTTTTATCCCCGTGCTTCTACACCTCCAAAACATGTGCTCTTCTGCAACCTGCCCTTCTCCCGTTCCTAACAGACCCTCTGCCAAGCACCCCCAGCCCGTTAGACTAGAAATCCTTCCCGGCAGTTTCACCCTTGCTGGGTTAACATCTCCACAGGATTTCTGCATCTCTGACAAATTTTCAAGTGTCCTTCACATTCAGAGCCATGGGCACCTTTATGAACAGGTTCTCTTCAGATCTCAAACTTTGTTCTTTCAAATTAGTTTCAGGCCTGCTTCTTGCAACTCTTCTGCTTAAACTGGATTTACTCAGGAAGACACGAGTTGCTGTTACTGCTGAAAGACACCATTGGTGTTTTGTTCATGGGGGTGCCAGGTTTCCCTGAGCAATGCTGCTCATGTCGAAAGCCTGGCTGCTCCCCACCACTCGGTCGCCCCAGGAGCTGCCCTCTGCCTCTCCACCATTTGTACCATTGAGCAAAAGGCACTCTATCATTTTACGCACAAGCAGAAGGGTGTTAAACCTGCTGCTGTAGCCATTATTCCTCCTGGGATTTGACCACTCTCAGCCTAGAAGGCTGCTCCTTCAGTCGCCAAAATTGCATTTAATTCTCCCTCCAAAAATTATTCTGTGCTGCAACTGTCCTGTTTCCAGACTCACCTCAGCCACAGACGCCTGTGTGTACGCTGACAGACAGATAATCCAGATTTTAAAAAAAAATAAATCATTCAACCTGAAGCCTATGGAATCCCTTTAGATCAGAGGTGTTTAACATTAACATGAAGGAGTGTGAATGATACTGCAGGGTAATTTATTTATCTATCCTATTCTCAGATATCTGCAGTGACCATATACTTGACCCAAGTGCTGTTCCCAACATGCACCTTCAACCTGTTTTTTTCTTCGCGTTGCTTCCGTGCACCTTGACCCACCATTTGAAGGGCTGAACAATTCCCTTCCCTTATTTGCACGGGAACATAAAAGATATTTTTAGAATGCAGCAAAACAAATCTTTACCTACACCGAGCAATTTTCAGTAAACTACAAAAAATTGTCCCTTTTTCCTTCAAAAAGCTTCTGTTCCCCATCTTTGCAGCTGCATCGTCCTTCCAGGACTACGAGGACCCAAACAAAAGCACAAAACACTGCAGGTGCAGCCCTGCTGGGACAATAAAGAGGCATATCGTCACCTCCCTGCACACGTACTAAGAAAACATGTTTCTTCAAGGACAGAACTCTCTCTCCCCCTCCTCCCCCAACCTCTCCCCAGTAGTTTTCGGAACAAAAGGCAGGTTTAGTGTCCCAAAAACATTGGGACAAACACGTTTTCAGTTAATTTTTTGAAGGACAGCAATCTATTACCCTGTTAAAAGCAGTCCTAAATCTCACTTTGCTGCCCACACCCTGTTAAGTCTGAAACCCAGAGGTGAGGAGCTTCCCTTCCTGACTCTAAATCTGGGCTCTTCAGCTCAGTCCCAGCTGCTCTGTTGACACACGAAGCCTCTCTCTCTACCCTCCCCTCTCCTTCCAAGCCCTGCTAACTCTCTCTCTCCCTTCCCCAACAACTTCACCCCGGCACAGCTCCTCTTGTAGCTGCTCCAGATCTTCCAACTCCCAATTTTCCTCCTGAGCATCCAACCTGAGCTACCTTTTGCACCTGCCAAGGACACAAGGAACAATGGAGACACCAGCATCTCACAGAATCATAGAATGGTTTGGATTGGAAGGGACTTTTAAAGACGATCCAGTCCAACCCTCCTGCAATGAGCAGTGACATCCTCAACTAGAACAGGTTGCTCAAAGCCCCATCCAACCTGACCTTGAATGTTTCCAGGGATGAGGCATCTACCACCTCTCTGGGCAACCTGTGTTAGTGTTTCACCACTGTCATCATAAAAAATTTCTTCCTTGTATCTAGCCTGAGGAGTGGGGCAGGTCCATGCCCAAGGGAGATCTGTGGGGGAGGGATGCCCGCAGTGGAATAGAGCACAGCTCCCTACTGCAGGAGAGCCCAGGACAGTGAAGGCAGCTGAGGTGAGGGTGTCCCATGGTCCTGCTGTGCTCAAGGTAGCACTGGATTGCCTGAGAGGACAGCCTAGGGTGGGGACAACAGGTACCCCATGGTGTGGATGTTTATCCCTGCCTGCCATGTGGGTGCTGACTGCTGATATTCCCAAGGGCAGAGGTGCAGGGCAGCACAAGGGCGGGGACAGCCCATGACGGCATGTAGGTCATACAACTGATCAGAAAGACCTCCCTCACTCCACAGCATGGCACTGAGAAGCACAGCTAAGACACATTTGCTAACACTTGCCAGAAGTGCTGGCAAGAGCCGTTTGGTACTTGGGAAAGAATAAGGTCTTCATGTCTCATGTTAACACCCTTCGGGTCCTATCTGTAGTTTGGATTTTTCCTCCTCTCCAGTGACAAGCACAGTAGCTGCTATGAAACATGATGAGTCATAGTTGCAGGCTGCAAGGGGAAGGCAAGGTAAAGGGAGAGCAGGAACAGAGCAAGACGGAAGGGAAAGCTGCTGTCACTCACCAGCCTCCAAGTCATCGCTACATAGCCACCACTGGTTTCTCTGCAGTACCACATACACGTAACTTCAGCTTTCCCTGGCTAAATCCATGGGATGAGGAGGAACTTCAGAACAGCCACCCCATGTTACGCCTTGCTGCCTGAGAGCAGCATGAGAGTCACTGGGCTTTTTTAACCAGAAGATGCAGTGGGAACTGCCCCCCATAACAGTAATAAGGTGGGAAGAGTGGTTGTCAGGCAGCTAATCTAGGAGGAAAGCAGCACGTTGAGGAGGCCAAGAGAAACATATCTGGATCAAGATACGCTGAAACTGTCTTCACTGTTGCCTTTCACGAAAATTGGCAGCTATCACCCATCCTGGCTGCTCTGCTTCACCATATGTCCCATCTCCAGTGGCACCACAAATATGCTGGGAAAAATCTTCCTGTGCCAAATGTTTCAAACACAAATGTAGAAAGATACAAGTCTTCTAGGTTGCTGATTTGATTCACACCTAATGTATTTTCCATGCAGTAATTTGAATATAAATACGATACTGTCATGGACACAGGGCATCTACTCCAGCAGTGTCAAGTGCTGCAGTACTGAATGCTGCAGAAACACGCCTGCTTAGGTCCACAACGTTGATGCAGAGCAGGACCAGGTATTTCTTAGGTTGCTGTTCAGTTGTGCGTGGGAAACAGCTTTCCCACCTTAGAAAACACGTTCGCAACCTCGTAAGTCTACCTGCTCCATGACAAAGCCAATGTTATTCACAGCCCTTAGTGAATAAACCATGACAGAGGGACCTACCTCCGGGGCAGGCAGTGCAAGGACAACTTGCTGGTGCTACAGAACAGTCCAACTTCAGTGACCGCCTTGCTTAATTCAGGTGGAAAACTTGAACCTCAGTCTGTCACATACTAGCCTCAAAACTTAATTTCAGTTAAACTGATCTTCTCTCTTGCCAGAAAGATAATTCTGTGCTGGATTGTGACTTGCTTCTGATTCAAACTGTGGCATTTATTCCCAACAGAGAACTTCATTTTCAATTAGTTGCACTTTTTTGACTAAAAGCAAAACACTGTCACTTAAAAATGTCCAGCCAATGCTACACAAAAATCTGCTCTGAGGCCTGCTTATCTCAGTGTTTCTACCAGCGCTGACAGTTGCTGAAATATAGGCACTAGGATTGCTGGTGTTGACAAGGCTTTAAAGCATCATCACACTGAGTAGCCATTAGAGGTTATATTTCATTGGAAGTAATGTAATTCAATTATCATCACTCTTTAGTATGTGCCATCTCTGGAGGCTGACAATAAGCCATATCATCCATCAGATTTTAACCTGAACTTTGCATTCTGGCCCTATAGATTGCCAGTTCTCCATTATGAATGGCTTCATATTTTTAGCGTCATTTCTTAGGGAAAAGAGGTTATCCAATAATACTGTACATCCATCTGCCTGCCTGCCTGTCTGTCCTTCCTTAGCTTTTCAACCCGTTTCAATCAGGAGGCAAAGGTCTTCAAGAAAATTAAGTTCCTATCAGTTTTGCAACTAATCAGAGGCAGGGTAAAGAAGAGAAATCATTTGTACGTCCCACTTGGGAGTGGTAAGCTATGTAATCCCTGCAAGCCAACAATCCAGTAAGCATGGACGGCTAACACTGTTTCTTCCTCCACGCAAGAAACACAAAAGGCTGGGGAATTTGTGTTACTGAAGGGACAGAAGGGCAGAGAGACCCGTGTCAAGGACTGAGAGACACAAACCCCTAGGAAAGCAGGCTCCTTTAGAACTGCTGTTCATGGAACAACTATTTTATTAACACAGTGAGCTTAGTAATTCACAAAGAATTTCTTGTGCATATTTCTTCAGCAAAGAATGTTTTGAGGAGTTCACTCTGACAGTCAAACATATTGCAAACACAAAATATAAATTGTGCAGAAAAGTGATGTAACATTTGCTTTCCCAAGTCTATGCATTTAAGCTCTATCAATAACTACATTTTATTTTCCTGAATATTGGAAGTATAGAGTAACTGATTCACCACGTTTATCTGTTTAAACAATTACTTTTACTGATGATTACCAACATTACTGATTCATATTACTGTTGTCCTTCTTCCTTTTTGCTGCCTAACTGAACCATAAAAGCACTCATGACTTCACCAGTTCTGTATACCATACACCAGCTGCACAAGGATTCGGACTTAGGACAACTTACTCCTCACAGGCAACTTGTTTACATCTGTCATTGTACCCGTTCCCTTTCTCTCTTCCTCGTCATCCTTCCAGCCTTTTCCTCCTCATATTGCCATTTACACTAAATCCCTTTCTTTTGTCCTCTCCCACTCGCTGGTTCTCACCACCTCTCCATCTTCCCTTCTCCTCCGTGTCCATGCATTCTCCATCCCAGCCTTGCCCCTCATTCTACCACCTCTTTTTCTGCCTCACACGTACACTGTCATGATCTGTACCTTCTGGCTTCATCCCTTAGCCTCCTCTTTGCTCAGAAGACAGTCACTTTGCTCTCTCTACCTGCCCTCTCTCGCAAAAAGTGTTACTAGAAAGGGATAAGTGAACCTAGAGCCCCCCATAGAAACACTTCTCCTGAACCTTCCTGGTCTTGCTTCCTCACACTCCTCCATGGATCATGTATTGGGAAGCTAGGCTTCCCTCTTACTCCTCTTGTTTTCACCTGCTCGCTCGCCACTGTCTTGTTTCCTCCCACTCAGTTCCCTTCTCACCCTTTTCCCAGTTACCGTTACTCCCCCCTGACACAGGTATTTTCAGCTACACCCAAAGCCACACTGTCATTTTCTCCTTTTTGATTGTCTCTTTGCAACATATACGCCATGCATTGACTACGGCCAACCCTTCCTCCATGCTTCTAATGAACCCCAGGGAATGCACAGCCTCTCTTCACTTTAGACATTTGCTTTCCCTTCAAACCTGCCATCCTCTTCCTCAGGTACCACTGCTTCTCTAGTCCTTGTCACCTTTGGAGGTTGATACCTTACTGCTAGGAGAGGCTGCCTTCTACTATTTGGGGATTTACCTGCTCGATTTCAGTTCCCCCCTGCCCACAATCTCCCCAGGGTGTGAACCCCAATGTACGCCAGGTGCCTGAAGTATTCCCAGGAAAGGGTCACATCACACACACTCTCCTCTGCTGCAAGACCCCGCCGTGTTGCTGAGGTCAGTCACCCATCCGTAGCAGGTGTGCTGGTTTGCCAGCCTAGCTCCCACAGCTGAAATACCAAGTTTTATCCCTCCCTCACGCCCCTTATTCAGTCCTGCTGCCATGCCGCAGGGAGCACCAGCCGAACTCTCAGGACAAGACCACCAAGCCTCTTGCCATCATTCCTATACATTTTATAACTGTCACCCGTTCCTATTTCTCATTTTCTCATCCACACATGCCACCCTTTACCTTCTCCTTTACTTTCTTTTGTCAATTCCTAGAAAGCTCTCTGCCTACGCACAAAAGGCAGCAACTTTGTCTCATTTTGGGTCTCTGCTGAAAGGACAGGCTTTACAAATCTTACTCTACATCCTTTAGCCTTCAGGTACCAGCTCTGGCCATCCGTCTCCATTGCTTATATCTCAATTGTCCCTCTGCATTAGTACCAATTCCTGATTTAGTCACCTGTTCCCTCTCCTGTATTCATTACAGCGCCCATCGGGTCTCGTTTCTAATTAGACTGCAAGATACTTAAAGCAGAAACAGTGCCTGCATAGCACCTAGTGCACCAGGGGCTTGTAGGAGCTAGCAAGTATTTTTCCCACAGAACGTTAAGGATCATGACTGCCCAAGGCAAGTGGGAACTTACCGAGCCGTACAGTTCCCCTTTCTCATTCATTCCAAGGTAGAGTCCACTGTCGACTCCTCGGATGCTGACCAAGCCCACTGCTATACTGATAAATTCCAGTATACCTATAAAATGCAGGAAAAAACAAACAATGTACATATTGTTTCCATTGAAAGATTTTTATCTTTTTTTTCAGATGTGACTGGTCCCTGAGCGACAAGCAGCTATTTTCAAAGGTACTTTTCCATTTTCAGAATTGCTTAGAGGATAAGCAAAAAATTATATATCTTAAAGTACAATACTTCAACAGCGAAGTCCCTGCTAGAATGATGCATTGCAGACAGCGTCAACATACCAAATTAAAAGATCACTCTCCATTTTTCTCATAATTTCTAAACATAGATCTAAAGCTCAGTCATATTCCAATTTGCACAACAAATACTACACTCAAAGAAAAAAACCCCAAGTTTTCAGATTGCCAAAATTAGCAGTATTAAAGAACTTACAAAATTTGTCTCGCAAAATAAATTCTGAAAAATACACTTCAATCAGAATTGTGAGATGAAAAAACATTACACATGGAACCAAAAAATCTACTTCCAGGCATCAATGAATCAGGAATATGGGGAAAGATTTACTCACAGTATGATCTTCCAGAGGCTTGAGAAATGAAAATCCTTAGTATAGTCCAATGTCTCACACATTTCTGCCTAATATTAAGCATTCTCTCCAGTGTGTTATTTTTTTGCTCATCTCAAATTTGAAAATTAAAATATTCTAAACCTAAGTAATAGTGTATAAATGATTCAGTCTTCCCGCGCACACAACAGCAGGCTCACACGGACATTTGTGCACTAGAAATAAGAACACTTTGCAGAGAAGCACTGGTTCTGCAAAGCTCCTAGGTTCAGCATCAACGAGCACCGTACAGCAAGTATCTGTATCAAGTATCAGCTCATCTGGTTCTGAGGGGTTGGGGGTTTTTTGGCAGCCTTCCCTGCAAATTGCTTACCTCTTCAATGAGGATGCTACCAGCCAAGCCTTGCATAAACCTAGAAGTCTTGTATAAAAAATAGAAATTGCTTCCTATTTGGGAGTGCTCGTGTAAGGCTGTAATGATCTCACAGGAGTTATCCAGCACCATTCACTTGCACACTGCTGCATTATGCTACTTTCTGAGCCCCAAAATAAAGCCCAGAGGAGCATTTTCAATATATGTTGTGGATTTTCATGTCTGAGCGCATCATGTAACTATTTTTCAAGCTTATTGGAAACGGTATTTGCATGAAATAATAAAATAATGGTATAGTATGTGTTGAGCCTCACGTGGCCAATAAAAAAGCACTTTCATGGATTTTTTTGAACAATTAATTTGGCATCTCCCACAAAATACTTGTGCACTAATCAATAACAGGCATGAATCACATAAATCTAACACAGCACAAGTTGAAGCCAATAGGGAAAATTTATAGCCAAGCTAATGTAAAGATGAAATGTATTCCCTGTAAGGGACTATTGATCATTACCTTATATATTATTCAGTACCACAAACACCATAGTCTTATTGTTTTGATAACCCTGTTTTAAGGCCCGGGCATCTTAAATTATTCTCTACATATGCACAAATAAAAAATACTGGGAGGAAATATTTAGTAACTATGGATTTATTTACTAAGTAATAAAAAGTGATAGCGTGCTGTTTATCTGGTATATGTAGTGTCTCAAATACAATCGATCCATTGAAACAATTTAAACATTCCCATTATATCTGGGCACACAATACTTCCAGATTTCTTACTAAGGCTTTCGCTGCAAAGCTTTTACCAAACTATCATATTACCAAGCAATTTTAACTGAGGTTAAATCTTGTGTTAAGTGTACATTATACCATACTATAACTAAGTTAGTAAGCCTGGCATCTTTCACATCACTATAAATGTAGACTTTAATTGCTGTCCTCATTTCAAATATTTGGGTGCACGCTTCTTAGTGCGTCAAAGGAACAAAAAAAGCACTGTCGCACCCTATTGGAAGTGCAGAAGATGAATTTAAGGTACTTGACGTTGAGCATCCACATATCTGAGATCAGAATAGAGACTTCTTAGTCTGAAATCTTCAAAAGTCTATTCACAGCAAGTTTTATGTGCCATGATATTAAGTCCTTCAAGAGATTATCTGGGGCCAAGCGTGCAGTCTTACACAAGCCTTGCCAGTTTAAGGATTGCATGATCTGGCCCCAACACTCCTGTGAATATTTTCACTGTATCATTTCTATAATATACAGATAGTACTTAGGACCTGAACCAGATATTAAAATAGATATTCCTCTTCAAAATGAGGCTGGATGAAACAAAAATCAGGACAGGTCCAAAATTTAAAAGCTAGAGCCCTATTTATAGCTAAAAATGGGGAAGTGAAGAAAAGGAGAGCGGAAATAACTGTCTCAGTACATGGGATGCTGAATAACTTCTTGTCAGACATTAATTTTCTTTAATGAAACCACTTCAAGGCAGAGACCCACTCCTCCACGGAGAGGTGCAGAAGAAAGTTTTGGGGAAAGTTATTCCTTTACAAGCCCACATAAGCCCTTCACGCACCTTCTTCCACACGATCCAACTCTGAGCGTGCCGAGCGGCAGCAGGACACCAGGACAGTGACCATGAAGGCCAGTCCTGCTCTCCTGCCAGGCTCACGGGAGAGAGGAGGCGAGAGGTTCACGCAACGTGAAATTCTAACTTTCAGCTAGTCGAGCTCTAGCGAAGAACAGTCTTAGGGAAGTGTTTGCCTCAGCTTTAAGCAAGGAACATCTCTGCAACTACGCATCTTTTTGCTGCTGGTGTTCCCCCCCCTCGCAGGGTTTTGTCTTTCGCTATAGATGGGCTCTCGTCGTACTGCTGGACCGAAGCAGTTCGGCTCCCACCTCGCACCCTAACACACCGTCACCCAATAACGGCAAACAACATCTCTGCCAGCCGCTTCTTTGTACGACTTCCCAGGGAAGCAGAGGGGAGGGGAAGGAAGGGAAGGGAAGCGGCGGGGGACCCGCCGGCAGAGCGCGGGCGGCGGGAGCTGCGCTGCCGCCTGTGTAGCGGGCGACCATTCGCCCAGGGACGAGCAGCGGGGCGAGGGCAGCAGAGCCCTTCGTGGCTCAGAAGCTGGGCGATGGGGCGAGCGCAGGGGCTTCCCGACGCCTCCCGCCCGCCGGCCGGCCGGGGCTGCGGCGCTCGGCTGAGCAGGGCGCTCCGCCGGGATGCGTCCCGCCCGTCGCAGCTGTCACCGCTCCGCCCGCTCCCCCGCATGATGCCAATTAAGAGACGGGAGCGCAGAGAGCCACAGCCCCCCAGGAGGCAGCAGGGCCCTGCTTCAGTTTCAGGCTCTTACAGCGCCCTCGCCCCCTGCCGCTCCGCATCCCTTCCCCTCCGCCGCGCTCACTAGCGAGGAAGACTGGGGGGGGCGAGGGGGTGCTGGGGGCCCTGCCCCTAAAACCCGGCCGCCGCTTTCCACTCCCGGGGGCCAGAGCGCTCCGCATGCATCCCCCCACCCCGCTCCGCCGGCTCTCCCCGGAGACAGCACGGGGGGCCGGGGGGGAGGGGGCAGCCCCAACCCGCCGCATCCATCAGCGGAAGGGACGGGGGGCCCCGGCCGGAGCCGCCCCCCGCGCCCTCCCCGGCGCTGGAGCCGCCTGGCCGGCCCGAGAGCCGGAGCCGGCAGGGCGAGGCGGGGGAGCGGGCGGCTGCGCGGCTCCCGCGGATGATGAACACAGCGGTTCCTTGTAGCAGCAGGTCCCGGGGAGCGGAGGTCACCTGCTGACAAGCTTTTTTTTTTTTCCTTTTCCTGCATGCTCCTATTTTTTTAATGCTGTGCATGCAGTACTTGTGCTGACGCACAGAGGCACGCCTCTCCGCTGTTACAGAGTTCCTGAATTTACAATGACTCCACGGTCTAGCAAATGCCCTACACTAAAGGAGACTGCATCAAAAAAAAAAAAAAATTTCTTTTGTCACCCAGGAGAGATAAGGGTTTGATCACCTGAGATCGCATTAATGGAGGGGGAGGGGGGGTGACCGACCCGGGCTCTCCCGGGGAGCTTTTCTTTTAGAGATGGACATCTTGCTGCAGGAATTGCGAAATGCCAGGGCTCCCAGAACCGGGCGAGTATAGACACACAATATGGCTCGGTTTACTGTATGCAATAGGCACACATCCAACATAGCATCACAAAAGAATTACTCTTATCTGATGTCTCTCCAGAGGTGTGTGCGTGTGTGTGCGGGGAGGGGGATTCCCACAGGGCAGAGCCCAGAGAGGAGTTTACGCGCAGCCCCCGGGGTTTTCTCTTTGTCCTCCTTATTCCTAGAGGAAAACTTCCTTCTGACTCGCCCCCCTCCCAACACACACGCAGGTTTCCCTCACATGCTCAGAGGAAATTAGCCCGCTGTCCCCCGAGCAGCTCCCGAGTTGGGATGCAGACCTTCCCAGGATCATCAGAGGACTTCACAAACACCAAAACCCGAATAGCATCTGCTACTCGGTAACCTCCCGACAGGCGCGACAGCAATGTCACGGCACCGATACAAAAGCACCGAGATCCCTTCCCCGCCCCCAAACAAGCCGGGAGCCCGAACGCATCCCATGGCTTCGCCGTGCCCGGTCTGCCCGAGCCCGGACCCAGCAGGGGCATCCCCGGCGCGCTCCAGGGGAGAGGAGTTATCACAGGGCGCACCTTGGGGAGGGAGGGGGCGATCAAACCGAGAAAGAATAAATAAATAAATAAATATCTATTTAAAGCCAAGGCGCTGCAAGGGCTGGGAGAGCTGCCCCTCGGAATCGTCGGCTTCCGACAACGGCGGCTGGAAAGCCATTTTTAAAAATAGACGCCGCGAATAATGTGGTCACCGCCGCCTCGCGAAGGGAGCAGCTGGCGGCCCTCCCCCGGGGGCGGCGGGGCCCTGCGGGGTGCCGGCCCCCCGCAGCCCCGGCTGCCGGTGCCCTACCCCTGCCGGCGGCCCGCACCGCGCCCGCCCCTCTGTGCAGGGGCAACCTGCGGCTGTAGTTCAGCAGCCACGCACGGCAGCTGCCCGTGCCGAAGAAAACGACAAGACGCACAATTCCCCCATTCCCCGCACTGCGCGGCTGCCTAAAACACTTTCCGCACTTTTTCTCGCTAGCCAGCGTGGATGTTGCGCCCTCGGGAGAGCCGCGACGCTTCCCCCTCCTCCTCTC
>VZSF01001910.1:109324-153975 GCA_013398295.1 Chionis minor | reverse complement strand
GCTGGCCACACTCCTCTTGATGTGGGGTCTCCCCACAGTCCCCTCAGGGAGGCCCCAGCTCCCGCCGCCCCAGAGGAGAGGACCCCCCCGGCCTGGTCTCCACCAGCCCCCAGGGGAGGCCCCTCCTAAGCCGGCCCCTCAGGAGAAGCCTCACAGCCCCCTCAGGAGAAGCCTCACAGCCCCCTCAGGAAGGCACCCCCGGTTCCTGCCGGGCAGCCCCCGCTCAGGGCCGCCCCCGCACCCCGAGGCCTACGGGGGTCCCGAGAGCCGTTACCCCCCTCACCTCTCGGCGATGTAGAGCGTCCCGGCGCCCAGCGTGCGCCCCGCCAGCACGGCCTCCGTGTCCGGCTGCTGGTGCCGAACGCCCTCGGCCGGCGGCGGGAACCGCTTGAGGAAACTCATGGCGCCGCCACCACCTCCTCCTTCCTCCTCCACCATCGCCGCCGCCGCTGCTGCCGCCGGAAGCGGAAGTGGCGCGGCGGCCGCCGGAAGCGGAACTCCTCGTTCCGCCGCGCCTCTCTAGGCGCGGCTCGATGGTGCGGGCGGGTGGCGCGTGCCCGCCCCGCCGCCATCTTGGAGCCGTTGCCGCCTTTCCGGAGGCCGTGGTCCGCCCGCGGGGGTTGGGGGGGAAGGGGAAAAACGTGGTGTTTCACCCCAAAATGCTCGTCTTCCTGAGCGTGAAGCGCAGCCTCTCTCCACAGCGATGTCATCTCTGTGCCAGCAGCATTTGTCTCTGGCGGGTTTTGATTCCAGTTGTCATTTATCTGGGTGACAGGAGCCCAGAGGAGCGCTGAGGGGGGCACTGACGGTACCGCCCCAGGGCGGCTGATGGGCAGCGCATGTATTTTAGGCTGTAAATCTCTGTTGGACAGGTAACAAAGGGGAAAAAAAAACCCAAAAGCAAACACAGCAGCTTTGCGGTGACCATTATTAGATGCTGGAAAAGGAATTTTAGGTGGGTGGGCAGCAGCCAGTGCCATTCTGACACACAGGATGGTAAGAAAAGGGAAGTCACAAGGATCGTGTCCAGAGAAGGGCAACAATGCTGGTGAGGGGTCTGGAAAACGTGTCTTATGAGGAGCAGATGAGGGAATTGGGGTTGTTTAGTCTAGGGAGGGGAAGGTGAGGTGAGACCTTATTGCACTCCACAACTACTGGAGAGGAGGGTGTAATGAAATGGGTGGTGGTCTTTTTGCTCAAGTAACAAGCGATAGGACAAGAGGAAATGGCCTCAAGTTGCGCCAGGGGAGGTTTAGATTGGATATTAGGAAAAACTTGTTCACTGAAAGGATTGTCAGCTATTGGAACGGGCTGCCCAGGGAGCTGGTGGAGTCGCCATCGCTAGATGCGTTTAAAAGTCATGTGGACGTGGTGTTTAGAGACGTGCTTTAGTGGCAGACGTGATAGAGTAGGGTCAGTGGTTGGACTAAATGAACTTAAAGGTCTCTTCCAACCTAAATGATTCTACGATTCTATGACTTGAATTGCTTAAAGGGTATGCGGTTGATTTCCCTCAGCAGTGATGAACTTAGGATCAGGAGCCTGATGCTGCTACAGCGTGAACCTGGTGAGCTGCCATCAGGGAGTAGCCTTGGGACAGGGGGCTGCAGCGACGGGAAGGCTGCCATCCCCCTATGAGCACTGGCCCCGCTTCTCCCCCTGGATTTACACCATTTGTGCAGGAAGTTTCTCTTACAACATGTGCTACTGCAATGAGAAGCGGGGATTACACCAGTCCAGTGTGGGTAAATAAATGGTAACTCAGGCTGCACCAGTGAAGTATGTCGCTGTCAGGGGATGCTCCTGATAATTCCATCAGGGAGGCAGCACCAATGCAGACATCTCTTCACCCTGACTTTCCGGGTTGGCAGATGCTCCTGCCGTAGCAACGTACTCACCAAGAGCCCATGCAGTTGTTACCCTGTTGTCATGCGTTTCAATCTTCCCTTTCATCAATTTGAATTTACTTTTAAGGAGTCATTTACTTACCTGTGTGCAAACCCAGGTTCTCACAAACATGAACTGAATATGAAGATAATTAGTTCTACTTCTTTCCTTTCTCTGGACTTTCCTAGGTACGATCTTGGATAGCAAAGAGCCAAAGCAGCACATTCTGTAAAAAGAAAATGTGTGAAGAAACCAGGGGGAACAAGAACATAACACAGTTCTTTTACGCTGAGCTTTCTAAAATGTTTTGGAAAGCTCCTCAGCCACACGTATCCATTTGGGATTCTATTTATGCAAATTATTATTCATACAAATAACCACCTGGACCAAAATCAAAACAGCTTCCCCAATGAAGTGATATTTAAACACTGTTGGAATAGCTTGAAAAACCATCAGAGGTGATAGGAGATGAGGAAAACAAACTTTCTTGACCATCTTCAAGTTCGCCACGCCAAGAAAAGTGCTCAACTGGAAGCAAAAATCTGTGATTCCTCCGTGAATAGAGATCAGACTGCAGCAGCTGGCGGGAAGAGACAGAAATACACGGAAACAGCCGTTCATCACACTTGGTGGTTATAAATCAATATTCGTGCTCGTGTCCATCCCCTGTTGCCTAACGTGGCTGTCCATACCAGCCATGGAGACCCCTCACCACCTCTGGAGTTAACAGATCACAGGACAACTCCTTTAGTTTGTTTTGAATTAAATTTTCTGAATCACAGACTGGCAGAGGTTGGCAGGGAGCTCTGGAGATCATCTGGTCCAACCCCCCTGCCAGAGCAGGGCCACCTACAGCAGGTTGCACAGGATGGCGTCCAGGCGGGTTGGGAATGTCTCCAGAGTCGCAGACTCCACCACCCTGGTCAGTCTGTTCTAGGGCTCTGCCACCCTCAAAGTCACGAAGTTCCTCCTCATGTTGAGATGGAACTTCCTATATTCAAGTTTGCGCCCGTCACATCTTGTCCTGTCACTGGGCACCACTGAGAAGAGTCTGGTCCCATCCTCTTGCCTCCCCCCCTTTAGATATCGATGAGCATTGATGAGATCCCCCCTCGGTCTTCTCTTCTCCAGGCTAAACAGCCCCAGGTCTCTCAGCCTTTCCTCATCAGAGAAGCTCCAGTCCCCTGAGCATTTTCGTAGCCCTCTGCTGGACTCTTTCCCGTAGTTCCCAGTGTTTCTTGAACTGGGGAGCCCAGAACTGGACACAGGACTCCAGGGAATGACTGACGTTGAATTAAGCCACCACAGCAGAGCAGTCCAGAGTTCATTTCTCGTCCTGCAAACAAACTCGAGTCTTTCTTGTGTCCCGTCCCGCTCTGGGTGTAAAGATGGTTTAAACCCAGGCTGGGAAGCTGGTTTTGAGGCCGAGGCGTTAGGGAGGAGAAGAAATCCACAACTTCCTCATTTACAAGATCCCGATACTTCATACCCCAGTACTGAGTCCAGGATCCAGCCGAAGTTCAGGGTGGGTAGGCAGACGTTTCCTGTAAGTTCACAAACGGAACAGAATGGCACAATTTGAAAGCTCTTTTCCTCAGCTGTAAGAGCTTTAAAAAGCGAGTTACGACCCGTCCCCACACCAGCGCCTGAATGTTGGATGTCCAAGAGTGGATTAGTCAAGCAGGGCTGTGTTTAGAGGCAACGGAGAGAAGCAGGTGCCTTCACAGGGCCAAGAGTCATCTCGGGACACAAGGTAAGACCCACCACTCAAGGGAGACTCTCTTGCTCTTTCCACTGACTCCAGGGCGCTGCCTGCTGTAAGGCGGCCGGTGCAGACTTAAAACACCCAGAGTTCATCAAAAATGCAAAAGTAACATTTTGGTATTTCATGGTGGATAAAGGGATGGATTTCACAGCAATTCCTCCTCACTACAGGAACGCGCGGTAGTTTGATGCGTTCAAAGGAAAAAACCAAAACCATCGACGGGCTTCAGTGATTCACACGGAGAGAAATCGCTCGTTTCTTTGATTCGCTTCTCTCTCCCTGACTTTTTTTGTTAAAGCCCCAAAACATCCTCGATGTCCATTGCCGTAACGACATCTCAGAACATCTACACCATCGGCACTTCTCTGCAGGCTTCCATCTAGTGGTTTTACACGTCTCAGCCTAAATAAATGAACCTAGTCCAGGCTGTGTGCTGGAACAGCTTGGCCGAGTATGGTGCCGGCTGCAAGGAGGACCCTTGCAAACAAATACTGGTAACAAATTGGTCTGATTTTCTCCTTCAGCTGTAGGAATTCAGCAACTGTACAACTCCCAACAGCAAACAAAATGGGTGTTGTAGCATAAGGCGAGCACTGGACGCTGTTGAAGCTGCTGATTTTTGTCAAGCGACTGCAACTTCGCCATGAAATTAGGTATAAAAATTATGTAGATGATAAAATATATGCAGAAAATGATCACAACTGCAAAAATAAATCCATCGGGTCTTCCCCACTGTCAGCTGGAGCTGGTGGAAGAAAGAAAATCTCTTTGTCGATCGAGCTGCCACAACAAAATCAACATAAAGCATGAGTTCTCCGTGCCTGTGGCGGGCAGCGTCACCGTCACCAGCTGGAACGATACGCAGCAGCCATCACTCCGCTTATTTTAAAAGTAAAAAAGAACTCCCTCCTGCGCGGGCACAGGCGACGACCATTAAAAAGCGCTTGTTTCTTCAGTACACATTCTACTTTGTATATCAAGTTATTTCAATTTTTTTTTTTATTATGACAATTTACATGTCATATTTATATGAAAGAAATGACAGTAGATATTATAACAAAAACATTATGAAAGAAAAGTTACACAATTAGGCCTACAAGCTATAAAATGGCTTCAGGCCCAGCTTATACACAAAGAGTTCTGACCAGACTGTAGTGAGAGACAACGCTGAACAATTCATTAACAAAAATATTGGCACCAGCCTTAACATTTTTTTNGGAAAGACAGTGAAAGCACCACCCGATTTCTGTGCAACAAGAATAACACTTCCAGTTTTTTCAACAGATCTTCCCCTCCTCCCACACACACACAGTGTGTGTCCCCTCGGTCCGTTCCCTTTGATACTGGAGCAAGTCATGATTGAAGAGAGATTGGAAAACCAAGGTTCAGGACTCGAGAAATGCAAGGGTTAAACTCAACGTAAAGAGCTCAGCGTGTGGAACTCTACCAAAGAAAACAGAAACGAGGCCAACTGTGAATGAGACCGTTTTTAAGGAACTCAAGGTTTCTTTGCAAACATAGAAACAGCACACGGGAGTAAGACAAAACTGTATTTCATTTAAGCGTATCTTAAATTTTAAGAGACCTATCTGGCAGGTTCGATCTAATTCTCACCGAATATTGGAGGATAACCATTCTGCTAGTAAGTAAGCTGTTCTGTGTTACCTGGGACAAGGAATTTACCCCATGTTTGGCTAATACAGGATCTGTGCCTACGTGAGAACCGTCGTCCGTACCGAGAACGGTGACGTTCCGCTTTTGAACCGGTCCCGTACCGTCTCCTGCCCGCTGCGGGAGCGCTGTGAAGCACAGGTAGGAACCAGCAACCGCGTTGGCATCAACAACAAATCATTTTACGGCGAGTTAGGGGGAGGAGTACCATTTTAATGAATATAGTGTAGGAATAAGATACTGTACAAGATTTTAGAGTCCATATAACGAGTATGAGATGGAAATCTAAACAAGGCATACAGCATTATGATTTGATTTCCTTTTCTACCACTAACTTGAGTAGCAGATTAGTATCTATTAAGGACTTTTAACTGCTCTAACTAACAAATGGTGCACTGGTAACTAGGCCTATCATATGCTTTAGTAGAAGGACTTTATCCCCAGAGAATCGTTTAGGTCAAGTTCTGACAGACTAATCTAAGTATTGCTAATCAGTTTAGTTGTGTGGGACATAGTAAGAGCAAAAAAACCAAAGCAAACTGTGCGGACCCCGACCGACGTCCCCAAGGGCAAACATTGTCATAATACTCGATGGACTGATCCTAATTTTCTCCACATCACAAAGCGCTGATAGAACATTACCGATTCCCTCAAGGAAGGAGACCTCAAATAGATTTTCCTGTGGCTTTGAAGGTCAGGATAAGAAAAGGAGGGTATCGGGATGATTCTCCTAAACAGAGAGACCTTCCATTGGAAATACAGTCTTTAAAGGGCGACTCAGAAGTGGTTTTTAGGCCTGCCCGAGACCCGTCTTGCGAATGGCATGGGTTTGCATACACATTTTTCCGTTCCGTTTCCCTCCATCCATTCCCCATCTCCTGCTGTCATTTGAAAGAGCGTTCAAACAGCAGGAGAAAGCGACTCTGTCTGCACCTGGGGAACCAGTGAGACTGACTATACACAAAGTGCTGCAAAGTGCACAAAGTAAACCAACTGAGCGAACGGAGCGACTCCATCCTTCAGTTCTCGTTAGTAACCTTTGGGGTTATTTGTAGCAATAGTAGATCTATTTGCAGACACACGTGCCTTCCGTAAGCACGTGTCCCCTCTAACTCCTATATTGTCCCCTTTCCTGCTCCTCAGCTCAGGTGTGGGGTGCCAGCATTTACAAAATGATAGTCAAAAACCCACGCTGTAGGACTTCCTTTTAATTGCAGTTAAATCTGGAGCCTTTACACCATGTATTCAATTATAAAAACTTCTTATCTACTTTAGAGTGTTCTATTCTTTCCCCCAGAAGCTGTACACAATCTTTTTTTTTAAGTGTCATACTAAGCAATATACATCTTTTGCAATATACAAAATAAGTTAAATTACTCTGAAGTGTTGGGACAATCAACTCCCAAGCACGCATTTTTGCTGTTTGGAACTATCTCCGTTAGTTACACCTAATCTAAAATAAGAGCTTGGTCAGTGACGCGCATTCTCAGAAGTGACTGTTAATCTTCGATACCCCAACTGCTGGGCGTCCAGTTTCAGAAATAGTTTTCCATTGATAAATATTTCTGAAGCCAGACCTTTCCACTAGGTCTCACATCAGCAGATTTAGGTCTCTAAAGCACCAAAAATGAGTCACACAGAAATTTTCTTACATCACTGTATACTTGAAAAAAAATAAGGATCGTTTCTGTCGGATTTAATTTCTGTCTTCCAGCATTTTAAGTGAGATACAATCCCTACCACAACTGTTAGGGGAGGGGAAGAAGAAAAAGAAAGACTGCCAGGAAATGTGGGCTTGATCCTGCAAATCCTTATTTCAGACAATATCCTAAATCCTTCTATAGAAGTTTTAAAGGCTTAAGGAATTGCAGAATTGTGCTCTTTCACATACATTGCTGGAGTTTCCCCCACCATATTCAACACAATTTTTTTCAGAAAGTTACTGTTTTGGTTGAAGATATTTGATCTTTTTTATATATATCTATATATATATTTAAGGATTTTATATACCCAGTGAATTGGAAGCATACGTCAAATGTAAATACATACGTAGGGTGTGCGCTGCACATTTTATCCATATTACAAGCCTGTGAGTAGTAGTCACTGCACATGTACCAAAAAGCAATTTTCAAGGCCTACATATTGCCATTTCCAACTAGACAATACAAATTTCTTCGTCAGACCAGTTCCGGGGGCTAGCTTTACTGCCACGATTTATTTAAATTCCTGTATACAAAGTCAATTAAAAAAGCAGGTGCCATAAAAATGCCTCATTTACTTTTCATAAAAGAAGTCTGTGAAAATATGTCGTTTGAAACAATTACTTGAAAGTTGAGACCAGGCCTTCCTATTGAAGAGCATTGAAAACCAAGTTATAAGCGCCCAAAAACAGAGGTATAAAATGGCCGCCCTGACAATGAACTATCAAAATTATTCAACGGTTGCAGCATCTGGATACCGATGTCGTTCGGATGACAGACATGAAGACGGATCAGAACAAGCGTACCGCTACCATACAGGTTTTCGCTTGTGAACATGCACCTTTTCCCCCCGTGAGGTTCTTTGAGTAAGGTCTCTCACCAAGAGTTCAGACCCAGCAACCAGAAAACAGAAGTGAACAGAAAACAAGTCCGACTAAGTCATTAGCTCCTGCTATACGAAGAGTAACTGAGACACTTTCATCCAGTGAAGTCTTGAAGGTGACGTCCTTCATAAATGAGCAATTTAGAGAAAAGCATCTCAGTTTCTCTCAAGTGCTGCTAAACAGAGCAATCTTTTTAACGAAAAAATAGAGAAGATGCAGTAATTTTATAATGTAACTCAACATGGACAAAGTCAAAACTATCAGAGTTGATTGTTCGGCACTGATCTTCCTACAAGATTTCAACACTAAGGGGTTTTTGGGTACTTTGGTGATGTCATTTTCCATGTTAAAATCAAGAATATGCTCAGGTTTAGAAGACTCGATAACTAGAAGACAGCAACTGCGGTGAAACCGAGTTCTTATTTCTACCACGCTTCTGGTTAGATTAACACAGCATATTCCTTAATTACAGAGCGGACAGACCCACTGTGCTCTGTGTCGCTGATGGTCACACAGGCTGCGTGCAGGAAAGGAAATAGCCATCCTTTTATCTTGGTGACACAAGAAAAGTCCCTTCCTCCACTCGATTTACAGGTTCTTCTCCTCACCGACGCTGCCTAAACCACCCAGAGAAATCAATTCACTTCCTTGCCAGTCAGTTACACTCTGAAGAGTTCGCAGTTAAAAAAGACAAAGCTTCTAGTGACAACCTGTGTGGAACAAACAAGTTTGTTGAATAAATGCTCTGTGTGTTCAGCCAATAGCTGCTGCTTCTTTTACTGTTAAATCCATTAACGTTAAGAAAATCCCTGGCCAGCTTTACTCTGTTTCGCCTACGTTTTGAGCTTCGTTAGCCCAAAGCCACATCACTATTCAAAGACATTTAACTTCTGGTCTCACAGTGAGTACAGAAGAGCACAAGACTGTATGGACACCAAAGCACCCGGAGGACATTTCCAGTCTGGAATCCCACACACATACTGTAACAGCAGGAATCCCGTGCGGCACAGTTAGCTGGCCTCATGTCAGAAAATGGCATCTTTCCAAACGGGAGCCTGTACATTTCCCACCAAGCAGGAAGCCTCAAAAATGAGGGGAAAAAAAAAAAAGTTTGAAAATGTTAAGACTTCCTTTTTTTGCAGTTTTTACTTGCACAACATTCCGACTGGTCTAAGGGGGAACTCTGGATCCTTGGGGATGAAGCTGTCTCGGGTACCAAAGGTGACTTCTTAGAAAACAGAAAGGTTGGGTTTGAAAAGTGACCTGCAGATAGTAAACCTTGGTAACAATTCATCATTCCGCATTTTTCAAACGCGATGCTCCTCTCTGCTTCCTGCTCTTCTCTGTTTTTCCATCATTCCCTAACCCAGTACTCCGTTTTTTCCTTGTTGGTATATTTGGTATCGTAACTCTTGTGTTTTCCTACGTTCACAATTACTTGCCCACTAAGTATTTAACGTGGGGTTGACTCTCCAAGCAAGAATTGTTTGCTACGGCACTGATCAGACACTAAAAGGCTCCATCAGGCAGCAAAAAAGATGATGGCACTGCCCGAACAAATGAGAAACCACCGGTGGCGCAGTGTTGCTGCACGTGAATCAGACAGTTTGCACTGCAAGTATTAAAAATGCTCAGCAGTTATTAACATTGAAAAGTGGAAGCCGCCTGTTCTTGCCTGTTTCAAAACACAAGTGCATCAGAAAGGTAGAAGCACTACATTTCTGCGTTGCCCAGGCAAAGAAAAACACTACAGTAGCTTAAAATGCTACATACGCTTTTAAGAACTCATGCTAAACTTCTGTGGCTTTTCACTACCCTGTTTTAATATCTGCTCATGAAAACCGTTAATAGTTAAAATCAGTAAAGTGGGAAAATATTTAATCTTTAATAGAATTAAGGTCTCATTTAGAAAGAGAGGGATTTCTCATTGTTTCACGTCACAAGCTTCCTTAGCACAGCAGGTAACGAGCGAGTTCCATCTTTCTGCGTCTCTGCCCATTCTGATTTTTTAGCAGGATATGTGCACTGCTAGGACCCAAATAAGTAAGAGTCATGGAGTGGTTCTGATAGAACTCGTGGAGAAAGAGGTGGGGAAACAAAAACAAGACTTTCAAGGCCAGAAGGCAGGTAATTTTTGGATCTAGGTTTTCTAGAGAGGTATTTAGTAAAGGCCTAATGCCGGTTTTATTACAAGAAAACAGAAGTGCTTAATGACTGACTAGTAAATACAATATAATGGAAGGGAATCAGGTGGGGCAGGAAAGGAGAACTCACTCCTCGGTGGCAGCAGCAGTTTTGGTGCATCCATTGCCGGCAATGGACATCAACACCAGTCAAAAATCCAAATCTCAGAGCAAAAGGATTAATAGATGTGACCTTTTCAGATTTCAATGCTTGGCAGATCTGTTCGAGCTGTCTGTGTGCTACAACATGTACAAATGCTACAGCCTACATCTTAATTCAGAGTCAAAGAGAAAACTGAATGCTACCCAAAACAAATTTCAGCTCTGCTCTTTATGTGCCCCATCTTGTTTGGTTTTCTTTATCTTTTGTCATCTTTTTCTTTTTTTTTCTTGAATAAAAGCACGTATCACTTCATGCCTATTCAAAAGTTGTTGAGATGTCTTGGAGTCAAGCGTTTTCTCTCAGAAATCCTGCCTTCTTGAAATCAGTTGGTCACATGACAATTATTAAAATGTATTTTAAGAAAATCCTAATGGCCAAAGGCCAACACTACATTCAAAACCTGCTAATACATCCAGGCAGATAAGTAAAATCAAAACAAAAACACACACAAACCCCAAACAGAAAACCTCCAAAAGGAAAACTGTTCCATTTGTTTACTTCAATTTGAAGTAGATATTAAGGACATGAATGGACCAGTCACGGTTTATTTGAAAATCCCTCAATCCTCTGATGCACTGTCATTCTGTGGTCAATGCCGTTTGTACAAACAGATTTCATGCCGAATACTCGCAACAGATGGTGAAACTCGAGTGGCCGGGCAGCTACCGCAGGGTTTTGGGGCTTTTTTTTGTCTGTAAAAGTTTGCAGCACATCAAAATGCCGTCCCAGCTTACAGACTAACTTCACATCCGTACGTCCTCCTACTAGACACTGTGCATCGAAGACCACCGGATGAACTATGCACAAGATAGCTTTAGAAATTCATGACTAGCGTGTTTCGACTGTCAAAAACTTCATTACAGTACACTTTACTGTACAAACACTTTAAAGGATGTTTATTAGGAAAGTCTGCAAGTCATAATGGATAGTAGAGTTCTCGTTTATGGTACCTTCTTGGCCTCTAATAATTCTGTTTGCCTCCAGTATTAAAATCAAACTGCTTCCATGAAGGTGATTACTAAAAGGAGCTATGGTATGTTAACCTACAACTCACAAAATGCGACAGTACAGACATTAATTTTCTTTTTAGCTGTCTGTTAAGTTGTAATCTAAGTTGTGAACATTTAAATATAATATATATCTCATATGAAAAAGCTAAAGCACAAGTGCTTCTGCACACCCGCCCCCCAACCCCTGGAGCCAAACCCACCCCAGTTCCGGTTTGGGCCCTGACCGATTTGGAATGCTTTCTTAGGCCACCCATTTCCACAAATTTGTATGCACTCAGGAAATATAAAGTCAAAAATATACAAATCTCTTGTTGTTATAAGGTTTTTGTGAGTGAAATTACCCAGGACCACGGACTTGGAAGGAGAAGGGGGGGCAAGAGAGGGAATTTACAGCAATTCATCTTCAAAGTTCAAAACTGGTCACTTCACAGAAAGACTGCAGGACTGGTGAAATTCTTGCTTCTAAAAAGTGATACTGTAGTGGAGAATTTTCTAGGAAAAATAAAACAGCTTTTAATAACTGGCCCGCTGGTATGAGCTACCGTGGAATAAATTAGCACAAAAATGGAAGTCTTATAACTGTTCACTGTTACAGACGTAATCAACAAGGTCAGTCACTCTCAAAAGTTCGTCTTCATCTTCCTCCGGCCCTACGGCTTCCTGCCCGCTCCCCGTCCCATTGGGCGCCAGGCTGGCGCTGGCTGTGCTGTCCTTGGGGGCCTGGGTCTTCTCGCTTGGCTTCCCAATCAAGTTCTCAATGGTTTTACCTGGGCTCTGTCCGTTGGTGGAAGGCAAGTCCACCAGGCTGTAGTCCAAAGGGCTCTCTACTTTCCCTACGTTATCAAAGTCATCTTCGTCATCGCTTTCTATCCGGTAGCAGTGCTTCTTGGTGTTGTCTTGAGGAGCTTGTGGTGCTGGCAGCTTATTTGCAGGAGTGGGGTTTTCTGCGTCATCGTTAGCATTTTCGCAGTTTTCTTCCTCGTCCGTTTCAATTCGATTCAGGCGTTTGCGGACAGGCCTCCCTTCGTCTTCCTCATCCTCTCCTTCTTCCTCAGAGTAGTCATCTGTACTTCGCCGACGTTTTCGAATCAATCGCTTCGACTCTTTTGTGGATTCGTCATCTTCCGAGTTCTTAGATGTGTAGCTCTCTGCAATAAGCAGCAGACTTAAAGCCATTAGCAAATCCGAGAGCAACCAAGACAATCAGACTTTTTGATTTTTCATCTTTCGCGCTCATTAAAAAGCCATCTCTCTCTCACCACACACGTTACCCTCCCCTTCCCCAACCACGTCAAAACACTTGCGTTCTTTTTACTTTTTAAGTAAACTGCTCAAATAGCAAAGATCAACAATTTTGTTGATATTCTCTTTCCAGTCTGAGGAGTACCAGAGGCATCGGAGGCAGGTGTATTCCCCCCTAAAAGTGATAACTGCGTACTGGGAATAACGCAGAACCGTATCCCTAAACTCACAGCGCCTCAAACTCAGATCCCAAATAATGGCTGCACTATCATAAAAAGATATATGGATGCACACACACACACACCCCCCATTCACTATAGCCCCGCCACCCCCAAATTATATACAACTTCTTCCAAAGCATACGAACGCTGCCTGACTGTCCCCCGAAGTTTGCTGCCTTTTAATGGGAGGCCTTTTTTTTTGGCAAATCGGAGTATTTCCTACACACGGACAGCTTTTACACTGACCCTCGATGGCTTAGGTGAGAAAAGGCGGAGACTGAAAAATCAAATCAAAAATCAAATCATCGTGATTTCCATTAGAAACGCGTGTGAATTGCCATTTTAAAGGGCATAATTTAACGTAGGTTCACATTGATAGAGACTCTGTCAGTTATTTTCAACTTAATTACATTTCCAGTAACGCTGTTAGGTATTTTATAACACACTGTGGGAACTGGGGGCGAGTACTGGAATGGTACTAAATGGCGCCAATTTTGACACGCAAAAAGCCAGCACCAAAAACACCTGAGGAAATGGGATTTCCCGGAGAAAAGACACCGTCAGTCAGGCGCCATTTAAAGTCATGAGCGCAGGCAGAAAAAAAACGCAGCCAGCATAGAGGAGATTCTTCGCACGGAGCTACACATCGTATTTCTGAGAACAGGCTGTATCGATGTAAAATACCGAGTTTTTGATATACTATACAGTCGTGTTACCTACTTGTTTCCCTTCATCTAACAGGATGCTGTAACGCTCCGTAAACTCAGGCCAGCGCTCCCAAAACTTACCTAGGAATCTGAGGCGCTCGGCCTGGCGAGCGCGGCTCGTTTGCTGAGGAAGCCTGGCATCCATTGCAACCTGTACTCTGAAAGCAGTTGCTTTTGTAAAAGCTGATCTTACATCAAAACGCACACCAGTGGCCCGTGGCGTGACTGGCGTTACTGGGAGCAGGCTTCCTCTATGCTTATCAGAGCTCCTTCAAACAGGAGATGGAGCGAGTCGTCGCCCCCAGCACAAATACAGTCAGGGCACCAGAAGTAACACCCTTTCTCTTACAAAAGAGAATCTTTAAAGACGCATGGGACGAAGTTTTGTGACCTCTTTAACACAAAAGTGGTGGAACAGTTCTATTAGGGCGAATTGTGGAATCCCAGCACTCCATGCCCGACACAGCAAATTTGGAGGTAGAAGTCAGCATTAGGGACAACGATGTCTTTGAGAAGTGACTGTAACGGTGCGTCATGAAGTACCACTGGACTGTTTCAGAAGGAAACAGTTTCTGAGAAACATCAAGGAACTCTAGAAAGAAGATTCTCTGCAATCTCTGCATATAGAGTTTTCTCTTCGTGCTAATGCTGACGCGTATCAGCTCATGCAAACGGCGGACTGTTTATTTTACCTTCACTGTCTGAAGTGGAGAGCCTGCGTTTATGAACTCTTCTTAACTCCTTCCCATATCGGACACTTTTCTGTGAGCCGTCACTTTCTGAATCTTCCTTATAATTAACTTGTCTCTTCTGATTCCGTCTTGATCTTCTCCTCCTAGTTTCCAGGTAATCGTCATCACTGTAATCTGTGTAATCGCCACTCTCTGTAGAGAAGAAAACAGCGACATGGGTTATTCCATGAAACCAAAACTGCACAATTTGGATAAGCTTTAGACCAGTAAAATCATGCGCTGTTCCAGCACAGGAGAGTCTCAGCCATCGTGCCTCATTAGCCTGACCTGTTCCAGTCTCGTGCATCGGTTCCCCCATCCATTGCCTGTGTAGAATTGCTTGATTTTAAAATCGTCTCACAAACCCTTTTCCCCTCTCCCTCAAATCCTCCAGAAGAAGGTTTCCTTTCAGTGTTTTTGTTCCCTCATCTCTACCGCTGCCAAAGACGCCTCCTCTACAATACGTGACGGTTGAAACAATTTTACTGAATCGGAGCCGATGATGCACGTTACCACTGACGCTGCAAAGATCTTTCTGTTTTTAAAATTTAAACAAATCATACTCTACTGAAACACTTTTCAGTGTCAGTAGATGAAAAACCACTGACAAGGAAACTCCAGGTAAGATCTGAGTTATAGTACTTAAATTAACAACAAACATCAGCCTCACTCCATCCTAAGTTTGCTTAACACGGAAACCATATAGAAGAAACTTACCATCATTCCCAGTTCTTCCCGCACCAGTCTACTGCAGCTAATGTCTTTAAGAATTAAATTTTTTTACACCAGTGGAAAATAGCCTTGAATCAACTTTAGCTGCTTTTTTACTGAGCTGTGCCAGAATAATTATCAAAATACATTTCTATAGATGTCACATACGGTTCCTAAGTGAGTGAGTGACATGAGTCACACATCAAAGTGACACCACTTCCTAAAATATTAGGGAAAGAATCAGAGTGGGTCAACAAGAGCAACCACCTTCACAAAGAAAATCCATCTCTGGAACCGGAAAACCAAGCCGCTCGCAGGGCACCTTATTTGCTTAGCTCAGAGTAGGGTGAGAGCAGGATCCTGAGGGACAATAACGGGGGTAAAAGAGAGAAACACATCGTGAAGACTAAACTCATAGATACATAGGGGATGAGCCGATTTTATCACAGACACGCGTCCACCAGGAAACAAAACAGATGCTCCTGTGCATTACAGAATAGATGAGCTTTAGACTTCTGCCAGTATCTTCATGGCTAACAGCTTAGGATTAGCACAATGGTGCATTCAGGACAGGGAGACAGCAACTATTTTAAGGTGTCTTCATCCCTCCGTGCATGAGCCCTCCTTTTGGAAACCAGTACTTCAAAGCAACTTTCTCCAACACGTTCATCATCTATATTCTAGAGAGACAGATAAAACGCTGGAAAGGTAACACACGCTGCGATAATTAATACTCCAGTGTACTTAGTACCTTCAATTCACAATAAAAAGAAGTAAAAATAAGTGCTTATCTATCTGGCACTTTCTAGGACTGGGTCTCAAACAAAGCAGAAACAAGGAGGGCACTCTTGGGAGAAAGAAGCTAATCATAGAATCATAGAAGCACTTGGGTTGGAAGAGACCTTCAAGATCATCGAGTCCAACCATAAACCTAACACTGTCAAACCCACCCCTAACCCATGTCCCTCAGCACCACGTCCACCCGTCTTTTAAATACCTCCAGGGACGGCGATTCCACCACCTCCCTGGGCAGCCTGTTCCAATGCTTGAGAACCCTTTCCGTAAAGAAGTTTTTCCTAATATCCAACCTAAACCTCCCCTGGCACAACTTGAGGCCATTTCCTCTTGTCCTGTCACCTGTTCCTTGGGAGAAGAGATTGACCCCCACCTCACTACAACCTCCTTTCAGGGAGTTGCAGAGAGTGATCAGGTCTCCCCTCAACCTTCTCTTCTCCAGGCTGAACAATCCGAGTTCCCTCAGCCGCTCCTCATAAGACTTGCTCTCCAGACCCCTCCCCAGCTGCGTTGCCCTTCTCTGGACACGCTCCAGCACCTCAATGTCCCTCCTGTACTGCGGGGCCCAAAACTGAACACAGCACTCGAGGTGCGGCCTCACCAGTGCTGAGTACAGGGGCACCATCACTTCCCTGCTCCTGCTGGTCACACCATTCTTGATACAGGCCAAGATGCCATTGGCCTTCTTGACCACCTGGGCACACGCTGGCTCGTGTTCAGCCAACTGTCCACCAGGACTCCCAGGTCCTTTCCTGCCAGGCAGTTTCCAGCCGCTCCTCCCCAAGCCTGTAGCGCTGCCTGGGGTTGTTGTGACCAAAGTGCAGGACCCAGCACTTGGCCTTGTTAAGCCTCATCCCACTGGCCTCAGCCCATCGATCCAGCTTGTCCAGATCCCTCTGTAGAGCCATCCTACCCTCAGGCAGATCAACACTCCTGCCTAATTTGGTGTCATCTGCAAACTTACTGAGGGTGCACTCAATCCCCTCATCCAGATCATCAATAAAGATATTAAACAAGACTGGCCCCAAAACTGAGCCTCGTGAATCGGTTTGAGTATTGCGTAGGTACTAGTCTCACACTTCGGACAGTACTGACAGAAAACAAACTGGTTGAAGGACAAGTAGAATCAAGTGAATTACTAAGTTCTTCTGTGATGCAAGAGTCTTCAGTTACTAAAGACCAAAAAGGATAATCATAGAATAGAGAGATTCAAGGTGTTATCATTTGCTTTCAAGGCTGCCAGAGAACACTAAATGCCATACAACTGAAGGAATTTTCTTCCATACAAAGGGAGGGAATATGTCTCTTTTAGAAGCTTTTTCAAAGGTATTTGGAAGGTCTTCAAGCAGCTACAAAGACGTACATTTTTGCCTCCATCCTTTCTCTTCCCTGCAATCATGTGCCAAACAGGAAGGCACAGGGTAGGTGAGACTATCCACAAATGTGACCTTTTGAATCATAGCACAAGCGTTCATTTAAATTAATTTCACTTTAATTACTTAAAATGCCCAGAACCGAGTACTCAGCACCAGTTTCCTGCAGACCATTCACAGCAGAACAAGCAGCAAACTGCTTTACAGCAAAGATGGCATCTGACTTGACCAAAGCAAGCAAACAAGTTAGTGTCACTCTTGACAGGAAACTGAGACTTCCCCAGTACAGGGTGTTTAATGTATCTAAGACTTCTTACACTCACCAGATTCTCTGCTTGAATTGTCCTCAGAATCTTCATCTTCATCATCTTCAGAATATTTTTTCTTGACTGTTTTCCTTCGTAACCGCCTGCTTTGCCTCATGGGCCTGGAGAGGTGTCGCCTGGATATGCGGGCACAGAACTCCGAATCGCTGTCTTCGTTTGACGGTGGGTCATCTTCGCTTTCATCCAGATTTTCCTCTGATATAACAAACTCGTCCTGAGATCTGTTCAAAGAGAGACCGCAGACAACAGGGATAGGTATCGGAAACAAAGGATCGCAACAGTGCTGGCATTTTCCAAGCGATATATACAAAGTAAGTATTGTCTTACACAAAAAAAAAAAAAAAATTAAGCACAAATTTTATAGTAATAATGCGGAGCAAAGATCCAGAGAGAGCAAACTGCCATCCCTGACATTTGGTTTCCGTTGTATCCTTGGGATGTAGCTTTACAGTGGCATTGCACGGCAGACTAGAAGAGCGGGTGAATATAAACTGTCAAACTGAGACTGCAGGTGACATTTACGGCGGACAGATTTTACAGTGTTCACGTAGTACACTACAACGGAACGTCTGCGTCGCAATAACTACGGATGAGCATCGCCCGTGGAGGGGGAAAAAACCACCCGCCATGTTCTGGCAGAGATGACCTCCCCTTCACGAGCCACACGCTGTCCTACGCCATTTCTGAGAATTCGGGTATCGCGTCTTAACACAAAATTGCCGCTCTCCTGCAAAACATGCACCTCACAGACTTATCACCTTGCAACACCGCCGTCATGTCAAAAGTGAGCCAGTGCTTTTTCAAAAACTGTTGAGCACTGAAGGTACAAAATCCCTTGCCGCCAGCTGAATGTAAATTCCACTCTAACATCCAGAAGGCATTCAGCAGAGCATGGAGTTGAAAGAGCACGAGCACACTTTAACAGATCAATGTGCTATTAATTCTGGGAGATTTCCGCAAGCTACACTCATCGACTGGAAATTTCCAGCACATTTAGCTCAGCTGTTCCGGGTGCCACTGAAATGGCCTCCGCATGGTCGCGGGTGAAAAACAAAGCTCAAAATTTGCATCTAGGTTGTATAGATTATCCATACACTTAGTAAATTGACTCAGTGACTGGTGTAAAGCTTTAATTGTTGATGGTAAAGAGCTTAGACCTCATGGTCCATTATGTTTCTTCACTGAGGCATAAAGGACGTCTAAAATTATTATTCAATTTCTTAACGTTAGGAATTCCCCGGACTGAACGCTGAGAAATTCCATGGAAAGAGCGTTTCTGTTAGCCAGAGCAATACTCATTTAGTATTTAAAGCTTCACATGACACGTATTTGTTTTCTACAGTATAAGCCACTTCTTTGGCTGTTTTCATACGCTGTCTCCTAGAGAGCAAAAGCCAAGAACTGATTTCAGAACCTGCATGTCAAGTTCTGTATGCTCTGAACGAGGACATTTTACTCTTCCTGTTTCTAAAAGACAATCAGGACTAATAAGAGTCGCACAAAACAGGACATAGAATCATAGAATCACTTGGGTTGGAAGAGACCTTCAAGATCATCGAGTCCAACCATAAACCTATGCCAAAACCACCCCTAACCCATGTCCCTCAACACCACGTCTGCCCGGCTTTTAAATACCTCCATGGATGGTGATTCCACCACCTCCCTGGGCAGCCTGTTCCAATGCTTGAGAACCCTTTCTGTAAAGAAGTTTTTCCTAATATCCAACCTAAACATATTTTCAAAAGGAAACAACCAGCCTTGTTTTAGCTCCACCTTTGTTATGGATTTCTGCTGGACAGTCACATTAGTCTGAGAACTGAGCCCACCTGGCTCCTTCCCTAACAGAACCGTGTTTAGAACCCCACAGCATGGCCTCAAACATTTCCAGAACATGTTTTGCTTAAAATACAGGCTGGATGATTTCGGCGCATGGATCCGGAGTGCAGTTTTTCCAGTACAATGACATTCCCCTAGGCCGGCAGGATTTTTGCTGGCACTGTGCGGTGATGTTTCAGCACCGGGCACATGCTCCCAACGATCGTTTCAGGGGCACTGCGGAGTCCCAGAAGCCTGCGGCAGTCCGTGACTTGTGGTGGAAGTTAAATTGCAGACCTACCCATCACTGATCTTGAATTCATCCTCGCTCTCTTCTTCATCCAGATTACTGTCACTGTCCAAGTCATTTAGTCGCCGTCGTTTCTTGCGTCGCGCTGCAGCAGCCCTTTGTGGTCGCTTGTTTTCTTTCCTTTCTTCCTCGAGGATTGTGGAAATGTCTTTTCCACGGTGACCTGTGATATTAGACATGTCTTTGCCTCTGCCAATGCCTGAATCCGGTAACAGAAAGGGGGAAAAAAGAGCAAGTTTATTTTTTGTTTAACTTTATACACATCTTTCGTCCATGCCTCTAGCTTCAGTTTATTTTCTGTAAAGCGGAGTATTTTTTTGTCACGCAAAACTCTGTCTGGAGTGTTGTTCCTGACACACACAGCCCCAGTGTAGTCACCTGGAAATACACGTGGCCCATGTAGAAGACAGCAGGTAAGTGTCAACCCCAACCTACATCGTATTACCAATATTAGTGCCTTTTGTGTAGGGCAGATACCAGAAAATACGTTGCCTTGATAATGCTGAATATCTTTCCTGGGAGATGAAGTGTTGAAGTGGCTGTTTGGCCAGGGAGTTGAGTTTCTGAAAAGCTGGTTTTACTGCTGAAACTTAAGTTATGTTTATTATATGGGTCTTGTGATACACACTCACAGACACTCAATTTTCAGATTGTTCGTGTACATCCACCGAGCTTCCAAAAGCTGGTGTCTTTATGGAGGTGCCAAAAGCCAAATGACTGAGGGAGAAAGTTTCATGGTGGCTTCTTCTAGCCAAGTTAAGGTGATGCAGAAGCACAAATCCATCTACATCTCTGAGATACTGCTGAAGATCTCTCCCTCGGTCCCTAATGTTGCCTTAACAGCCTACAAAGAACGTAATTTCACGTTCAACGAAGTGCTTATAGATCTGGAATAGTATTTTGAAGAGAACTTTGTAGACCCAGTCTTTAGGGGGTCCAACTGCGGACCAAATTTACAAGCTAGTTTTTTACAGGGAACAAATGTCAATAGCGCTGGCTGCCATTCCAATCTCAAATCCAAAACTTAGCAAATTAATTTTAAGAGTTTTCTTGTCACGCTCGTTCATTGCGTTCACATATCGAAACACATACAAGCTGAGTGTAACTATCAAGAGCAAATACTTTTTGGCATCTTTGCCCATTCCCAAGGGAAATTATTTAGTTTGATTCCAAAAATACAGCAGTAAAATCTGTAAACTACAAAGTTTAAGGGAGAGGATTATATTTGTTGCTTCTTGTATCAAAATAATTTAGTCCCAGTCTTCTTAGCACCATTGCAATGAAAAACAAGTAACAGAAGAAACATACCTCCTCCATCAGCTTCCTTGATATCATCTTCAATTGCCTCATCAATTGCCTCATCAAATTCATCAAACCTAAAAGCAACAGCTTTCATTTACCACTTTGAAGCAAACCCTAATTAAATTATATTCTGAAAACATACCTCAAAATCTAAAACTGCTGGGTAAGAAATCACACTGCACAGACAATGGGCTGGATATATCATAAAATAACAAAGATAATGGGTCGGATTGATGGTTAAATAGCCATTTTTTAAAAGGTGTGTTTCTTATTTCTGCTTGCTAGCAGATTATTTACCATTGCCTGACTGTCTTACTACTGATTTATGTGAACAGAAAGCCACTTTCATTTTATATGACATATCACTGAGTTTAACAATATATAATTTGGAAGTTCTTTAAGATGGTCTCAGTGGCTTTTTTCACACAAAGCATTAGTCATTTTTCCCCACACCTTCTATTAGATGACGCGCACGCTACCAATCTGCAAAACAGACTTTCTGAAAAGCACCTATTAAAGTCAAATTATTCATCCTGTCTAATATTTCCTTGAAAACTTATTTCAGATCACTTCCTTCTCCTCTTAAAGCTCACGGTAATTATACTTTATGAATTTGCAACATCCTAAGCTGAAGACATAAAACATACTGTACACAATAGAGACAAATATACATATATACAGATAAGCTATAACGTAATGTTGCATAACTAAATAGGACAAACAAAAGCAAAATATGTGAGTATGTTTGTCCTGCGGCAGCTTTTATAAAACTATCTAAGTCTCTGCACGGTGAACAATTCATTTAAAGGGAACGGCAAATGGAAGAAAAAGGATCCAGCCCTTTTCCACAGGTGACTTCGATTTATTTCTCCAGTTATGAACACAAATGCCCTGAAAAAGGATTGTTATCTTTATCACCAAACAGATGCTTTGAGATATAACATGCAAAAGTACACATTTTACTAACTATATAGGAAAGATATTTTATTTAGATGCAACTTTTTCTTCCTCTCTTTTTAAAAAACTAGGGGGGTTGGTGGTTTTTTTTAGCTATAAACAACCAGCAATTGGACAATACTTTCATTAAAGATTCAGTTTCTCAGTCACGAAAGAAAGATTACGGTTATATTTATCTTGGTCCTCCATAGTAACCTCCAGCAGAACAAGAAAAGAGTAGGTGCAATATTACTCTGTATTCCAATAGTAAACATAAACCACTTTCTTTTTTAAAAATATGATGATGGATTTCTGGTCCTTTTATATTCCCGAAGAACAACTGCATGTCATGTTCAAGGCAGCTTTACGCAGAGTGGAAGTAACTCTGAAATTATTCCATCAGTAAGACTAGTTCCACGTTACTCAAACACTATTTTCCTTCCACACCACTAAAAAAAACCCAAAAAACCCCTATTTAAAATGCAAGGAATCACTTAATGCTTTGAAATCACTGCTAACAAATAACCTGAGCTCAGGCAGGAGCTGACAGCTGCTCGTCCGTTAGGTGTAATGGGACATAATTTCTGCTGGTTTTGCTTTATTCAGAGCGCAGATTTCTGCTGAGCGGCTCACGAGAGGACTCAACAGATGATCACAGCTCTTTAGAGAACCGGAACGCTACACAACACAGATTTGTCTGTAAGCGGAATAAGACACTTAGCATTTATTTTCCCCCGCTGAAGGGAAGCGTACACAATTCCCAGTGACACCAGCAGGACCTCGCTGCGGACGCAGAAATTGGAAGTGACACACGCTGACACGTGTAATATTTTCACCAGCTCAAAGCCATGGGTATGATGGAGTCTGTATGAAAGACTTTTCTCCTTTTGTATCAGGAGATTGATTTTTCCAGAACAACGTTATATGAAACGTTATTTCCAATAAAAATTATTGTCTTTGCACAACATGTGTCCTGCTGAAGTCATGCCAGATACCTTACGGGCAAGGTTTTGTTTCTCCTGGTCAGATGCTGCCTGACCTGTCATGAACGTAACAGTAAATCTATATAATATTGCCTGGGGCATAACGTTCCTTACAGAAATACTTAATTTCCCGAAGCAGCAATGGCATTTTCATTAGTGTGACTTCTGCTGTTAATTTAAAAAGTTACTGAAAATCAACAGCTAAGCAAGGTCAGACTGAGTTTTCCCAAAAAAGGCTGGAAAACAGCATATACAAACCACCGCACCTCTCCGCCCCAGCAAAACCAGACTGACTGTGAGTTTACTCATGGTTATTTTGGTAATGTTCCCTAATTTTTGATGATAAAGGTCTACGCAGAGCAAGTATGGGAATGGTAATCCCTTTCTTTTTTTGTTTTTTAAATGTTCCTAATGCAGCTGGGGACAAAAAGCCCACAAGCTCTCAGGCAGCCGCATTCTTCTCTAATGCCAAAAGGCAGCTTACTCGTCTGCTGGACTGAAGAGGATACAGAGCATCTCGAGGTATTATTCAGAAAATAGTTTATAAAACATCTTTGTAATATACTGAGAAAAAAGGATAATATTAAGAGCATGCTGAATTTTGGAAACTTTAGTGACCTCTTCTACTTTCAGAATGCACAGAGTCTAAGTATCTTGGAATTTTAATTTACTAATTGCATTTTTATCACAATTTCTCTAAAGACTTACAGACCACTTTTAGATGTACAGTCTCATAATTGTATTTTAAGTTTCATTCCCCTTTCGCGGAAAAAAGCTGTAAGGGCCAGGGGAAAGAGAGGAATTTAAGGCCTTTAGACACAAGCATAAGTCTCCCTTTCAACAGAAAGCAGAGGTGTGGTTCACCTGCTTTAACTTGCTCCAGAAACTGCAGTAACACCAAAACCTACTCCAATATTCCTCAACAAAGCACCACATACCTTTTATTTATTTTTTATGCATCATCCCTTCACCATACCCCCTCATAGAATCACAGAATGGTAGGGGTTGGAAGGGACCTTCAGAGATCATCTAGTCCAACCCTCAAACATTTTTAGAGCCACCAAGCAAAACCGGGATGCAGAGGCAAGAACAAAGACACTTCAGCCAGGCTTGAGTCTCAAATGTAAAAGTGTGCGTGAGAAGCGGTGGGTTGCTTGAGAAAGAAAACGCCAGTATGATTTTTCTCCATTTTACAAGCTATTTAAAGAGGCTGCTGACCTGTAGCTTATGCACTTGCGGGTTCTGGTAGACCTCCTTTCAAGCAGCTTTGATTTTGGCTTTTTGGAATCTTTCTTCTTTTCTTCCTGACCTTCAGGTATTTCTGGCTCCTGTTCACGTAAGACAAAAGAAGCGTCAAAAAGCTTTATCTCCCCCCTCCCTCCACGCTCATTACAACTGAATTCAGCTGATACCGACGTTCATGCGATCTGGAAAGCTCCTACGCCCAACACAACACCTTTTGGCTTCTAATATAATGATGTATTGCAGCAGAGCTCACGCGAACGCTTCCACACACTGCGCTTACCCGCTACTTCAGTTCCCAAATACAGAGTTTAAGGGCTCAGGCTATTGTATCATGGTGTTTCTACTCCAACACCGAGATCTTGCCTCAGGTGATACCCCCAGGACTGTAAATGCAGCAGCTGAACAAACCGTTGCTACTGTCTCTATATACTGAGCACAGGGACACCTTTACATGCTGCACTTTCAACAAAGTTCCATGCAGGTTAATTTTATGATCTTTTTTCCAAGTTATTCATTAAAAAAATAATATTAAATCTGCCCCCAGGCTGAATTTTTCAAACATTTCCTCCCAGCCATAGACTCTTCGGCAAGCTTGTAAAATCTGTCATCATTTTGCTGTTAACCAGAGACAGGGAGAGAAAGTTGGCTTCGTAACAGTCAAGAGTGGAAAGTCTATGTTTAAAATAAACAAAAGTTTCATTTTAAACTCTCATGCAAGGAATAGATTACACAATTCCAGACGAAGGTGTTTGGCTAAGACACCAAGAGAATTGCTTTAAAATGTATTTAAGAAGTGAGAAGAGGCTGTTCTCCATGTGAATAAAAACATTTTCCTCTTTTGTAAAGTGAAACCATAGAAGATGGTAATAAAAGAGAAAATGTTTATAGTTTTCAACCACATGTGACTTCCATATACATTTGTTGGGGGCAAATGTTATGCTTCTAATAGATACTACATACTCCCTCTGAATCATAAGCCAGAACCATTTGTTTCCATCAGTTCCAAAGGAAAGCCATGACAATTAGCTCTGACCCAGATAACTATACAGCTGACACCGGAGTTAAACGAGCTCAATCCCACCTTCACAAACTACAGAATGGTCGAGCGCTCTGCCCAAAACCCAAGTGTCACGGCTCGGGAGGTGATTCCCTCCCTGACAGAGGACTCTCGGTGGCACCAGCTGGCTCTAGTAAAGACAATAAAGCTCCCTTGGTTTCTCTGCTAACATCAATCTCAGCCTAAACCGAAAGGTCTAGAGTTACTTCTGATCTGCACATAGATTGATTTTTCTTTCCAAGATGCTACTAGAACACACCACTGAGAAACTTCTGCCCTGAGAAGTCTGGAAAATAAAACAATAATACAAGGCAGTAACTTACCTGTGGTGGAATGATGTTCTCAATACTGATACCCACATACACCAATCGCTCTTTTCTTTAGGAGAGAAAAAATGAAAATAAGCTTACAGAAAGACTGCAGATATCTAAAATAATGCTGTAATTAGCACGGTTTGAAGCTCTTACTATCGCTAGGCAGAAGCATCCCAAGAGGATGTTCCAATTGAAAACACTTATTTTAATTGGAATTATGTGCTAATCTCATATGATTACATTTTCCTGCATGCATAACGTAGGAGATTTCCAAGGAGTTCTGACAAGCAACAGTACCTGAAGACTGCGGGCACCACAGAAATTATTAAATTGGGGTGTAAAAAGCTATTAAAAGACAACTGAAAAATAATAATGTTGTGATCAAGATTATACTGTCAGATCCGTAACTACCATCGACTTCACAGGTGCTGGAAGATAAAATGGGAATTCAAAATCACACTGAACTGGGAAAATTACGCAAAGACGGGATGCCATCCAAAATGTGCCAGATTTTAGACCCGGGCAGGAACAATCAACTCTAGACACCAGGGAACAAATAACTGCCCACGTAGGAATTCTTTGTCAGAGGAGAACGGCCTGAACAAAGATCAACAGTCAAGCTGCTGCGGAAGCAACTACGATGACAGATGGACGCGTGAACAGCAGAAGAGCCTACAGGACAACGGAAGGAAGCCCGCCAAGGTAGTCAGCCCTGTTCACACCCAGCTGGAGTACTTGGTGCCATCTGGGTACCACACGCACTTCGAGAAAGACGTAATCCAGCTGAAGAGTTCAGAGCTCACCAGTCAGAGTTACTGGAGGGCAGCAGAGGTGCCCTGGTGAGCAAGGCTGGAAAAAGAGGATAGATTGCTCTGGAGAACACTAGACCATAGATGGAAGAGAGAATAGAACTCCAATACAGGAAAGATGTATTCAGATGTATTCATGTATTCAGATGTATTCATCAATGACCTGAATGAAGGGATGGAGTGCACCATCACCCAGTTTGCTGGTGACACCAAACTGGGAGGGGTGGCTGACACCCCGGAAGGCCAAGCTGCCATTCAGTGTGACCTGGACAGGCTGGAGAGTTGGGCAGAGAGAAACCATATGAAATTCAACAAAGGCAAGTGAATTACCCCTGGGGAGGAATAACCCCGTGCAGCAGGACAGGTTGGGGGTGACCTGCTGGGAAGCAGCTCTATGGAAAGGGACCTGGGAGTCCTGGTGGACAACAGGATGCCCATGAGCCAGCAATGTGCCCTGGTGGCCAAGAAGGCCAATGGCATCCTGGGGTGCAGCAAGAGGAACGTGGCCAGCAGGTGGAGGGAGGTCATCCTCCCCCTTCCCTGTGCCCTGGTGAGGCCCCATCTGGAGTCCTGTGTCCAGTTCTGGGCTCCCCAGTTCAAGAAGGACAGGGAACTGCTGGAGAGGGCACAGCGAAGGCCACGAAGATGATTAGGGGGGTGGAGCATCATTCTTATGAGGAAAGGCTGAGGGAGTTGGGTCTTTTTAGTCTGGAGAAGAGAAGACTGAGGGGGGATCTCATCAATGCTTATAAATCCTTAAAGGGAGGGTGTCAGGAGGAGGGGGCCAGGCTTTTTTCAGTGGTCCCCAGAGACAGGAC
The DNA here is from genome assembly GCA_013398295.1 of Chionis minor. Lineage (NCBI taxonomy): Eukaryota > Metazoa > Chordata > Aves > Charadriiformes > Chionidae > Chionis > Chionis minor. The sequence goes on along the minus strand of VZSF01001910.1, from coordinate 127,017 downwards.
ACGAGGTGACGGGTACAAACTTGAATATAGGAAGTTCCATGTGAACTTGAGGAGGAACTTCTTGCCTTGGAGGGTGGCAGAGCCCTGGCAGAGGCTGCCCAGAGAGGTGGTGGAGTCTGCGACTCTGGAGACATTCCCAACCCACCTGGACGCCATCCTGTGCACCCTGCTGTAGGTGGCCCTGCTCTGGCAGGGGGGTTGGACCAGATGATCTCCAGAGGTCCCTGCCAACCCTTAACTTTCTGTGATTCTGTGAAAGATTCTTGTAAAGTAGCTGTCCTCCTTGTCTGCAGAACGTTACAGGATTAAATCAAAGGAAGTAAAATTTGAGTTTAGACTTAGCTTGCCTCAACACCAGCATCCTGTATCATCTGAATTGCCCTGGGCACAATTCTGGCTCCTGGCTTCTACTTACGGCTCCTGGAGGACATAAGTCTCCCATAGGTCTTGTCATATCTCTGAGTCCCAACTAGAGATGCTCTGGATATCCTAAGCCCATCGCAAACAGCACTGCACGCTGGTCTTCAGGGTACCAAACTCAGCGAACAGCCAGGTACCAAAACAAACCAGAGCGGGTAACCATCATCATAGGTCCCCACTAGCCTATTTCTAGGAAAACAAGGGATAATTTAAACAAATGAAGACACCAAAGAAAGTTGGTGGCATTTTTTGGGCTTTGCAAGGACTCTAAAAGTAAGCCACATCTCTACAGATTTTTAAATTATTGTGAATAACAGTATTTTAGACCAGACACTCGGATGAACAACCCTGCAGGGCAGGGGGGAAAGGTACAAACTCGACATTTGCCAGCAGACCTTCAATTTTCAGGATCCAGTGAAACATCACTGAAAGGAAATCACGCAAAAACCAACGCTAAACTCCTCTGGGTTTCTGAGCTAAAGAGCTCAGAATCAACCAGAATCAGAGTTCTGAAGTTACAGTGGGTGGCTGTATGAGCACGTATCATGTGGCACTGGAGTCGCAACAGGATGCGTCATGCGTATTAATTTTAGATACATTTACTTCATATGTGCATTATTTTTTGCAAATAGAGGCATCTATGTGTAAGAATTTTGTTTCCAATACTGTCACTAATTTCTAAAGAAGCTAAATAAATTTTAAAGGTCTTCTGCGCTCCACATTTTTATCCAAATAACCTTCTGGAGAACTCCTTACTGAAAGCATCTAGCATAACATTCTTTTCTTAAATAACACGAACAAGCACATTTCCTAATGTAATACTGACAGAGTAAAAGTGAATTTTAAGGTTTTTTACAGCCAAGAAGACCATGAACTTTGACAACTTGGTATCATTATACCTAAATTTAAATTTCTGGCTGTGTATAGAAGTAATTGATTTTGTCTCCTAATGTCAGTTCTCCAAACTGATGAATCAAAAAAAAATCTTCATCCATCTAAGCACCATGAGATTGCTTGGATGAGGAAGAATTTTGTCATACACTGTGCAACATCACTATGCTCTTGAAAATGAATTAAAAGAGCATCTTAAGGCAAGGAATACAACTGCTAAAATGAGAAAGGAACTAGAAACGTAAACAATTTAGTATTCAGCAAGTGTCTTTGATAGTTTCCTCCACTTCTTGCTTCTTGTAACGCAAAACATCAAGAGACAAGAGAGATGAGAAAAATTCAGCTGTTTCTAAACATGATCAGCGGAGCTTTCAAGATCTGCTTTTCTTCTCCCTGGCTTGAGCACACACTGCTTCAAGAAATAAGCAAATGAAACAAGCCAGCCCCGCTGAGGTAAAGGTGTTAAAATGAGATGCAAAATGGAAGTATCGGATGCATTCCTTATTAGTGGGTGGCACACAGAAGCGCAGCACTTCACCCAATAGTTTACACATTTGAACCAACAGGTCTCCAACAGGAGATGGAGAGAGGCACCGAGTGGTTACAAACTCTTCCAAGACAAATCCAGAAGAGCTTTTCTCTCATGTATTCCACTGCAAAAGTTGCTACAGGGAAGTCACAGAAGTGTGGACGAAAGGAAGTAGTTACTCCACCTGATTTGGCGAGGGAGAAGCAGACAAGTAGTCCCTAGAGGGATTTTCTATCAACATCTATCTAACATGAACTAAAAAGGGAATCCATAAAAGCTTTAATGTCCCCTCCCTCTAGCTGCTGGCAGGGCACGATTATAGAAGTTAGCATGTACATGAGAAAGCTGAAATTCAACCAGGTTGTTGCGGTAGCACCTTGAATTCATGAACAGGGGGGTGGGGAAAGAAGGTAAGACTTTCATCTATGTATTTGTAAGTCAATGTGAAACCTAAAGTTTTCATTAAAAAAAAGTCTATGGCATAACGTTTTGGGGATGCCTAAGAATGTAGCTGAGCAGCTGAATCCATTTCAATCAGTTTCCTGAAAGCTAGAGAATAACTGGAAGAGCACGACAGTATCGCTAGTTCAAAAAGCACAATATTAGCACTGATTCCAAGAATCCATCAAGCGTGCGTGCCCACGAGGAGATAGTTGGTTTCCTTCTCTTTGGCCAAAAGACAGACAACACATACTGTGATTTTACAGAAACATTACATTAAGATATTTCTGTGCCCCAACCATCCAACCTGCTTTAACTTTCACACCGAGCTGTAATAAGGACTCTGATTTCTTCTAGCATTATGATTCTTCAGCCTTTTTACCTTACAACTTGCTAAAATGTACCACCAATAAGTTGAAAGACTTCGAAATTCAACCAATGTATCGCGGAACCTTTTATAACCCAAGCTTACTTCTCTTCTTAAGAGACTTAAAAAAAAAAAAAAAATCAGTCTTATGATCTACAACACAAAACGTTAGTTTCATTTGGTATGAGGATCAGATTGCAAAAGGGTTGTTAAACATCTGTTTCAGACACTGAAAAGTGCTGTAATATCAATCATGCTCTCCTGTAATCGCTGAAAGATCGTGTATATATATATGCAATGCCAGTGATTTCATAAAAGCAAGACAGACTGGGAAAAGCGTGCATTCCGTGTAATGTTTGCCAGCAGAATATTTACTAAAGCAGGTCCAAAAATATTGTACACTAGTAATGAGTCTTCCCACCATAAAGCGGAGCAGCAGACACAGTTCCTTTGTGTCCCATACTCCTGCACAGATGGAGGCTGTGTGTAAGCTGAGCTCGCTCATAAAAATAGCTAATCTTTTTGTTCCCAAAGCTGCAAATTCAGTAGAATTGGCAAGCCATGGATAATTTTACCACAGTGCGATCTAGATCCGCTCAGAGCAGAAGTAGCGATGTTAGGAAGAGTTGGTTCCTGATCTGTCACTATCATTGTTGCTGCTGCAACAGCAATAATAAACAGGAGATTTGAAGGAAGCCGAAAACAGACACAGATTGTGCTCTGCTCTTCCCAGCACCAAAACACTACGTGCTACTGTACCTGCTACAAATATAAACCTGCTCAATTCCTTTCTTTGAAAGGGTCTCACTTTTTGGGGAAATTTGCCTTTTAAGATCCAATTCATGCAAAGTATTGTTTAATAATGCATACAGAAGTTATTACATTTTGCAAAATACTCAATATAGGTCCTCAAAGGTATAAATTATGCAGGGTGCGTTTCACGTCCCTCATTTTCAGGTCTGAAAACTGCAGAGAGGATGTTCCAAATATTGAGGATGTTGCTCATAAGTGCAGTAAATCGGTTTGCATTTAGCCTTCGGTAATGGCAGGGGCAGACACAAAATTCCATTCGAAGTTGTAATTTAGCTGAGCCACTGCACTACAGCAACTGCATAATCGTGTAAATTCGGCAAAGTTTAACAGAATCTAAAGCAACAAGACTCAAACCCCACATTTTCTGGATGACCTTTGTAACAAAGTCAGGACTTAACCTTGCTTACAGCAGGAACCTGAGGTACAGCTGGCAGCACTGTTCACACGTGCAGCCAAACCAGTGCTGAAAACCATTTCACTGCTGGTATGGGAAAGCCAAACTTGTGTGCGCCCACCTTAACCAAAGTTTAATACAAATATATTTGTATCTTTACCGATTATTGGACTTTTTCTCCCTTATTGCAAGCTCTGCCAGCGCTGCGCCCCCAATGCTCAGTGGGAAGTCAAAACTGGTCTTACCAATTCCCAGTCTCGTCGCTACTTTCCTCCCCAGTTATTTTAAAGCTTGTTCAGTTATTGCTACCCCTCTGCCTAGCAGCTGGCCGTGAATGCAACCAAACAACGGTACCTGCGCTCCGCACGCTCCTTCTTTTTTAAGACGACATCCAGGTCTTGTAATTGTTCTTCTAATTTCTCACAGAGTAATTTCTAAGGGAATGAAACACAATATTAGTTCCTTTCATATTTTCACATTGAATTAATGTTCAGACACTTCCTTCACTCTTTCTCTATCCGTCTGGAAGAAGGGCAAGCACCTTGCTACACTGGAGGCTCCTCTTCGATGCACAAGGCTTTACAACAAAGACTGTTCTTCCTAAAACACACATGCTTCGCCAGGAACTGCTATGGAGATGCAGCTTCCCAGTAACTGGCATTTACTGTAGGAAGCCACGTGCCTAAAGCAAGTATTAAAGACGTTTAGGATAAACGTACTTCTGAATCCGTACCACATTTTTGTCGGTATTTACAACTTTGCCTCAGAGAAACCTGAGGATTTCACAAACATACATAATACATACAGAAAGCTGAGTGCGTACACACACGGCGATACCTGTTTGCCCCTTATCCTAATCTTTGGAAAACACGTGAGTCTGTGGACACCGCAGTAGAAAGTAGAGTAACAATTCAGCATCATTTTCTTACCAAATGTTCTGTATCTTAGACAGCCACTTAATACTGAAGAAGCCATATGTAAAAACGACTTTTTTACGGACAAAGTGTGCCTTATTCCATGCTAACGCCCTCATCGTGCTATTTCGAAGGACGACCTTCCCACTTTTACAAATCTGTCATTTTTCATATTAAAAATTACTGAACAGCAAGAGAGCAAGGAGATGCGCTAACCACAAGCTGCCATCCCAAGTGGTGTAAAGAAAACATTCGGTCATATTCAGGATCATCACTACTTCAAAATACTCCTCAGAAGGCAACTAAAGCCCAGTGCTCAGCGCATCTGTAGCGCGCCCAGGCCAGTGTGACAACGGCCCTTTGGGCAACAAATTTTTTGCAGAGCTAAAAAGGGGTTTGGGATGAGGCAGGTTATTCTGAAAATGTGCATAAATGGTTCCCCATTAATTTAGTAAGAACAGCATCACACACTCTGCAGGTTTATCCTCCCAAATCGCGGCAGTTATCCCTGCAATCCAAAATTATCCCTGCAAATCTTGCTGGTTTAGATGTACGTTAAATGAAACTGGACATACGTACTATGGTTTGGGGTTGGTTTTGGCAGAAGCAGCTTCTGACCTTCGAAAAAGTGTTCGTATTTGCCTGTTGCTTGCCAGGGACAACACTGGCTTTCCCAGCAGAGGGAAACTACACCATGAGACTCGGGAGAAATAGCAGCTTTTTCTAACCAGCTTCTGAGCAAATGTCTCTGAAGAAGGAGCAGCCCTTCAGAAACAGCGGCTCGCTGCCTACTGCTTCCCTCTCCGGGATGAAAACATGATGTCTCTTTTGGGAAAAATTAATCCTATGTTAGTCTTGAGGTGATTTAACCAAAGACGGGAGAAGACAAGTGTGGCTGGAGATTCCCATGCACGTGTCATTCACCACTAGCAGAAAAAAGCAAGGGGAAGGAAAAACCACCTCACAAAACTCATTTTTACTAATGGGCAAGAGGGAAGATCAGCATCCCTACACTCCATCACAGCCTGTTTTTAAACAGAAAAACCATAAAAGAACTCATTAAAACTCTCAACGCATCTCCACAACCGCAAGCAAAGCTGAAATGGAGAACGGAGAAGACGAATAGGAACCGTACGTGCTGGCAAGGTGGGCAGAACCACTCTCCATCAGGGATGATCATCAAGGGAGGGCGAAGGCAGGCCGTGTGGTATCCGCTGTCACAGGAGTCACACAACAAAATCTGTGCAAACAAAATGAAGCATGAGTATCTTTTGGCCTTCGTAACATGTTAACAAGCTCCAGAACGACTTCCCCAGCCAACTCAGAAGCGCTTCATAAACACTTCAGACTCTGCCAAACCCCAAAAACCCTGTAGCACTTATCACTAGATGTTTTCAGGGCCAGGGCTGGTTTTTACAGGGAAGTTTATGTATCGCAGTTTTCTATTTTAGCACCAGATTTCCTCTTATTCTGTGTTCTCAGGCACTCCGTGCTACCGGACTACGTAGATCACGTGCCCATCTGGTAATGCTTTGCAGATCCCAGACTAAGTGGAAAATTGCATCTGGACAAGATGCGGTGTGAATTGTTTTCCCTGTACACTCACGTTCACATGAAGGAAACCTGGCCGTTTCGTCAGTTGGGATGATTTTACATCCCGGACAGTAGAGACAAAGCGCTGCAGACTCTCAGAGATACACAGAACTAGGCAATTATAAGAGTTCATACTTGGCTGGGTAAAGCTTCAGACATCCCTCTCCATTAAAACTGAGGAACAAAGCTGGCATAAGCTCTGCAAGTATCTACTGGAATATTTCTCTTGAACATCCTAAATTTCAAACTTTGCCTCAGCTATGCTAGGATATCTGTCACACACCTGAGAGTACACTTGTTTTTGTGGATTCGTGGCAGGACTGCACGCTACAATTTCCCAGATAAACAGGGAATTCATGAGGATATCTACTGCTGATGAACCAGAACCATGAACATGAGAAACAGTGAAAGCTCACTGTGTGCTTTCTGGGGGGTGCGGTGAATTTGCTGTCCCCGGTCCTCAGGGTGATGCGTAGCTGCACCCAACGAGGATGATGACGTAGCTGTGGCCACGTCACAAGACACTGGAGCGCACGCATTGCGCCGCGGGGTTGGTTTCCGTCATGTTGTGGAACGTACAATCCTCTGTATCCACTGGGATTGCAGGCACAACCTCAAAGCCTCACCCAGATTAATTCACAGTGGGCTACGTTGCGTTATACCTCATAAAAGAGGACACTTCAAAGGTGGTAAACAGAAGAAATAACTTTGTTCCCTCCTTATTAAAGAAAATCTCATCTACTCCTATGTACAGCCAACCCAAAGGGCGACGTGCCTTCAGATACCACCAAAGCCAATCCCACACACCAGGCAGCAGAAGCTTTTCCCGAAAGCCTACCAGCTCGGGGTGATTGGGAAGGCCACACTTCTTGCACGGCTCATCGTCATCCGCAGGCGCAGCTTCTTCTTCCTCCTCTTCTTCCTCTTCCTCCTCATCATCAGAGTTTTTTTCACTCTCCGAGTCCTCACTTTCCTCATTACTTGAGTATTTCCACCGGCCACGTGTTCGCGTACCCGTCCACCGAACTTTGCTTCTCTATGAGGCACGGAATTTCAAAGAGAAAACACAAAGAAAGCTTATGGGGTTTCTTCCCAGACCTTACAAAATACATTTCTCTACAGTGAAGTGATTAATTTCAATCAGAACAGTTGCAGAGAATTTATAACAGAGCACTTCAACGAACAGATAATCTTTCAAAGAGACTCCAAGTGCGACAGGATAGTAAAGGGAGAAAAACTGGTATCTACTAGTAATGAGAAATTTTCAGATACAACTTAAAAGTAGGAAGACAAATTTGTCACTCAGGCCCTTTTTTTTTCTATTTTGACAAGGTAAAGTTGCTTTCAAACACAGTAAATTCCACATTTAAATGTTCTGGCTGTTTGATGATGGCTTTCCTCAGTCCAAAGAGAATCTTTTCTTCCCGCCCCCGTACAGTTTATGTCGTTTATTTCACTTTGGGAAACATGTTTGCACTCTAACACGTATATTAACTGAAGTTCTTCTGGTGCTTTCCTCTAAGACGGGCATACTTTTCTGAAATAAAATCATCGCCCCTTTTAAGGGCATACCTTATATCTAGCTCTTCTTTCACATTTATGCTTTTCCACTCTTTTTCCAAAATGAAAACTGATTTTTTGCTAATCAAAGGGGCATCTACCCCATTGGAGCATATCTACCTCAGGAAACCAACTATCTGTCTTACCATGCGTTTACTTGGACTTTCCACCTTTTATTTTACACAGTGAAAAATGACATCTCTTACTCTCTAAATGTGTTAAGTTTTACTAGTAATTTGTTTAAAATATATTTTGAATGAAAAACAGATTTCCATTACAATTCAGAATATTGGTTTGTATTAGGTAAAACTACTTTCTGCACGTAGTATATTTTATATTTAAAGCAACACATGAAACAGAAGAAACTTTTCTTCCCATTAACTGGCTTGTTTCTTATAAATACTCTCCAAACTCCTTCCTCCCCCAGACACTGAAAAAGGAAAATAACTTTTCTAGCTTTTTCAACTTAAAACATTTTTCAATTTTGACTAAACCACTCATTGACCTGAACAAGCTGAATAAACTAAAATGTACAAAATATTTTATTTCTCCTGCAGGACAGACGTGTACCAAAGCAGTATTTCTCACACTGGTACAATTTTGTTTCAGGTTCTTAACATTAATTTCCAGCTCTTGACTGATTTTACATTCACTAAACTTCAGCAGCAAATGTACTTTAAATCCATGATTGTATTAGTTTAAGTTTGGGCTTCATCGTATGCCATCATCATTTCAAATCTATTTTTTTAAAAACCCTTCTTAAAAAAACCCCACCAAATATGAAACAGCCTATTAAAGATTTGGGTATTTTTCATCTCAGGAAAGTGACAGAAGCTTACTAGTTTTAAACTTCTTCCCCTATCATGTTTATATTAAAATCTCTCTAGAAAAATAAGTATTTTTAGGTCTCTGTACCTTTCAAAAAATGAGATCAAGTTTAAACTCCTTTAGCAACAATACTTCAAAATTAAAACTACTTGTAGGACTTACAATCACTATGATTTTATTTTTTTAAATGAAAACTTTGAAATTCATCTTTGAAGTTTTTTCCCCATTATATATATGACAGCATTTTTCACTACAAATGTTATCATTCATTGTAAAATCAGCTGTTCATTTCATGAAGGTTATTCAGCTTTGCTAAATAAGTGAATGTCTTGGTAGAAGTACAAAAAAATCAGTAAGGGAATGTGTAGCAGTGGGAAAATAATTGGGATTAGAAGACTACACTTAAAAATACAGACTTTTTGTTCCTTGTTTCTCTTTTATACTCCATATCCAGAAAAAAAAAAGGAAGATTAATTAATAAAAGGTGTTTATAATTAGATACTTAGAAGCAAACTATACACATGCATATTTAACTTTTTGTGTTATATTTACCTGACGTACTTTTAAGATCTATGCTGCATAAAGCAAAAGTTTATCATGAAAAAAGATACCTCCACCCAAAGTAAAATTTATATCCCATGTATCAGAAAAGCTAAATTATATCACGAACTCACCAAAACAATAACTTCAGCTTCACCTAGAAACAGAAGTCCTAATATTTTTATTCTTCACCATTTTTTAGTTCCTTTGTGGCTTAGGATCATCCTGACCAACCAGACACCACCAAGTATCCATCTAGTAAATCCACAGGAGCTCCAAGTCTCCTCCACTCAGCCACTCAGCCAGACTGACCCAGCTCTGATCGTTTCATTCCTTAGGAGAATTCCCTCTGGCTGACTTGGTCTACTTAGTTTAGGTTAAATGACAGATTTTATAAACCAGTAAGTCAACACTCTCTTAGGGGTTTTTTGGTTTTTGTTTTTAGATTTGTCGAGTCCACTAACTGGATTGCAAAGCCAGTTCCTTGCAAAAGCTGACCAGAGAACAAAATCCTCAATATTCCTATGTAAGCGTTATGTTCTCCTTATAAATAAGACTGTGGGAACTCTTTATTCCTGGGTAATAAAACTGTATTACCTTGTTAACCTTAGAATTTGACTCCTTCTCTTGTTTTTTTGCATCTTCTTTCCGTTCCGGTTTTGAAGCTGCTGCAGGTTTCTCCTCTTCCTCTTCCGGTCGTTTTTTGTCAGTTTTCTGATCCCGAGTCTCCACAACTTTTGGAGTAGGCTTGGATATTCTCGGAGATCGCCTTAACGTGCGGCCAATGCTGACCTCTTCTGGCGGCGTTTCCGTCTTTCTCTTCCGACTGGAGATCCTGATTGTTAATTTAATTCCTTCTTTCTGTCTTTCAGAAGTTATTTCTTTATTATCTGTTGCACAGCTTTCTTCTTCAGAAACCAGCTTATATTTAAATTTGCTCTTAGGTAGTGGAGATTCCTTTTTACTCTCCGAGGAGTCCTCTGGATTAGAAGCGTGGGCATCACCTAAGGAATCTGGCTCTGCCTTGGCAGCTTCTGGCTCCGTCTTGGCAGCTTCTGGCTCCGTCTTGGCAGCTTCTGGCTCCGTCTTGGTAGTTTCTGGCTCCGTCTTGGTAGTTTCTGGCTCTGTCTTGGCAGCTTCTGGCCCCGTCTTGGTAGTTTCTGGCTCCGTCTTGGCAGCTTCTGGCTCTTCCTCTTGTTTCTCAGGGCTGGATTTTTCTTCTACTTTGCTCTCCTCAGGTAGAGCCATTTTGCTATCAGAGCCCTCCTTTTCCAAAACAGGCTTCTCCAGAGTCACGGGAGACGTCGATGAAGGGGGTGTCTCAGCAGCTTTTGGAGGATCAGGTTTCTCCTCAGACTCGCCTTTACTTTTCAAAGTCTCGTCATCAGACAGCACGAGCTTGGGCAGTTCTGCAGGAGCAGATGCATTCGTGGACTTCTCTAGCTTCTCTGAACATTCTTTGGGTGGCGGTAGTCTGTCCTTCTTGGTTTTCGCAGCTAGCGGCTCTTCGGTTGTTTTGGCAGAGTCTTCAGAGTTCGAAGGCTCCTCCACTACCATTTCAGTAGTTGTGCTGTCAAGGGACTCTTTTTCCACAGGACTAGATTCCTCCTTTAAAGGCACTTTCTGATTAGAAACCTCAGAGACCACAGCCCCTGTCTCTTTCACCACAGTTACCGCGTTTTTCTCAACCTCGCACGCTTTTATAATTTTACTAACAGAGTCTGAAAGCTTTTCCCCACTTTTTCCATTTTTCTCTTTTAATGAGCTGCTGTCTTCCTTTGTGCTCGCAGAGTGTTCCGACTTATTATTTTGTATGACACTTGGGGTTATTTTTTCACAGCTAACCTCTCCATTTACCAGCACTTTCCCATCAGGACATAAAGCAGTAATTGTAGGGACTCTCTTAAAAGCTTCTTCTTCTGGTTTCCCTTCTTCCTTCAAGACATCCTTTGTTGGAGTAACGCATTTACATAGGGGCCCCTTTATCGGACTGTCATAGTCGTCCGTCAGCTTGATCTCTCGCTTTTTAAGCGGTATTTTTGCCTGCTGGTCATTTTTAAGTTTCTCGCTTTCTTCCACAGATTTCTCCACAATGTCTTGGGGAGTTTTGACATTAACACAAAATTCTAACCTCTCTGGTTCATGAACTGCTATTTTGTCCGTACAACTTTTTACTTCCTTCAAGTCTTTTGGTTCTATTTTGTTTTCCTTCACCTCTGCTTTCACAGGCTTGACGTTTTCTTTAAAGGAGTCGCTTTCTTCTTTGACGGTTTGCTTTTCTTCATTGTATTCTGAAGGTTTCTCTAATTTTACTATTACTGGCAATTTTATAATTTCTTTTTCTTCCACTTTCTCAATTTTCAGCGTGTTTTCATCTTCTTTGACCTCAGGAAGAGGAAGGCTTTCCAATTCCATTGACTGTTCCTCCACCTCCTCTTTTTCTTCTTTGATTTTTAATTGATTTTCTGTTGACAGAGAAAAAGAGCTATGAAACAACCAGGGGACCTACAGGATTACAAAGAGCATCCATCAAATCACAGGCCTATCTGAAAAACCTGACAACCCAAAGTCCCTTGCAAAAGAATCTTCTCTCCTGGAATTGCTAGGAGTCTGGCTTGTCTAATGCTGTCATTTAGTAAGTGCGTCCCCATTTTTTACCTATAGACTCACAGTTCAGTTTAATTATATACCAAGATAAACCTAAGTTTCAGAAGCTAGCGGAATTCTAGATCCATCCTTCTTTACAGAGACATCTCAGCCCCTTCTTCAGTAGCACCACGACACTTTCAGAGGATACATAAAACCTAAGCAGTGAAGTCTCACTTGAGTTTCTGAATTCTTTCACAAACCAGAACATGGTGTAAGATCCCATGGTCTTCAAGTGAAATTCCACGTAGAAATCAGTCCCCTGTTTGCACACATTTTTATTTCAGGAAATACTTAACTATTGCATGTCAACAGTTCAGAGAAAAGAGAAGATATTCAACATGACAGCTTTTGGCAAAATTCGTCTAGATTCTCTGGGCAATGGCTACATCTCCTATGTACTACCAAAACCCAAATAACAGACAATATTCTACCTTCACTTCACCTGCTGTTTCTAAAACAAGCACAGTGAGCAGCAGCATATCCCAGAAAAAAGCCACGCTTAAAGAATTAGGTTATGCCTACTTGGTTAAGTCAGTTTTACATCATTAGGGCCTGAAGTAGTTCCAGAATTCAGAAGAAATCACACATCTACATACTTAAATCTATTATTTATGATTGCTGCAGCCTCTCAATACCTCAGGCTTTTTTATTTTACCATACTTTTTGAGTCAGCTAGCAATAGACTCACAAGAAAAAAGTATAGCTTAACAGCATCTTCTAACGTCTGGAGATGCTATTGCCAGTGTGCCACAACTCCAAAGAGATGACTTTTCCTTCTACCTCGCCCCTCTCCCTCTACACTAGTGTAACTCTTTTCCAAGATGAGAGCTTCCCAAAGTGGTTAGAAATATAGAGGGGAAAGTACATGACAGCTAAATCAGTTACATTGAAGAAATTAAGCACTTTAGAAACTAAGAGAGCAGTGAGGAAGAATTCACAGATTTTATACTATTTTCAAGTACAAAGCACGTATCCAAACAAGTCTCAGCAATTAGTAGAGCAGTGAGAGATGCCTCGCTGAGGCACGGGAAGCGAAAACATTTTGAAGGCTCACGGCTGGTTTTTCCCCCTTCACGGAGGGGGAAAACTCTGTGAAGTTTTCCCTCCCCACTCTGAGCCCTCGGAACATAAAAGCTGCCCCTTTAAAGCCATTTGTCTGTATGGTGAGAATAAGATATTTTTACTATCTTCATTTTCTTCCACCCTCCCTTCACTTCTTCCTGTCTAAGCTTTGTTCAACCGTTTCTTCCCGTCACCTACTGCTTTCTCCCAAACTTCTAACGTCAAGGGTCACCAGAATCCCCAAACTCCTCTACACTGAAAAGCAGGAGTTGTTCTACACTTGACCTCCCCAAACTCCTAAAGCATTTCATACGTACAAAATGACTCAGTCAATGTGCAAGTTGTCTTAACACTATGCGAGTCAATCAACCAGCCTAGTCAAAAATCACGTCAGCATTGCTTCAGTTGACCTTAATTTTGTATGAACTAATTTAATGCTGTTTGGGAAGCGGCCAAAGCAAGGAGGTATCAGGTCTTCTGGTACGTTTTCACTGTACCTTCGAAGGGCTTTGAGTGCGGTCCTTGGACTAAGAGAGAGAAGTACCAAAGCTTCTCAACGGAAAGGCTCTAAGTAGTGCCACTGCCTGCGCTTAAATCACTGCGTGTGGAAATAATTCGTTATTCACGACGTGCGTGGAACTAGCGCCGAGGAGTGACTGTGCATCAATACACAGCTTAATGCAAGCACGGACCCACGCGAGGACCCTCCTCCTGAATTCAACGTAAACTAAAATCGCATCTGAAGTAGAGATCTCGGTTAGATGACCTAAGCTGGCTTGGCCAATTTTTAAGGAGAAAAAGGCCAGATCGGTACTTGGAATTAATCCCGCTGCGTCGATAACCACGCAGGTTATGTCGTCACTGACACGCACAGTTGGGTATTGGAAATGCCTCAGCCTCAAAGATAATTCTGATGGTGTTCATCACAATTCACTGCAATTTCTACAGTCGTCTTCTAATGCTTCCACAACGACTCAAATTTTAGCTAAACATTTGATTTATTTATTTATTCTGTTCTACACTGTTTGATGCAAGGAATGAGAATAAAGAGTAGCAAGTTTTCCTCTTTGATACTCAGAACCAAGACGGGCCTTGGTTAATTCCATATATTGAATGAACTTAAAGAGATTTGAAGAAACACATACTAAACACAGCGGAATCCTTAAAGCTTGTTTCTGATTGTGAAAATCTTTTCCTGTATTTTAACAAGATGATAATACCAGGTAGTGACTGGGGTAAAATTACTCAGGATAGCAAGCTTTTAGCTTTTCATAACCTACAAAAGATCAAATTCTTGTAAGAGAATACTTCAAGCTGACTGATACTTATACTTAGTAAACCCAATGCACAAACCAACAAGTCAGGTAAGTTGTTAAATATGTGCAATGACATGATAATAAGGAAAGAAAAAAGATTCTTTGTTGATAAGAACAGTGGAGGCAGTGAAGGACCACTTCTAAAATATTTTAGTATTTTTAATTGTTTTAACTTAAGCTCATGTCTTCTTGAAAAATCACGTAGATTATGACACATTTGAGGAAACAACCTGTACTTTTTGATCGAAACTCAAAAACAAAAATAAACAACACACCCAATACTGGATTGATTTCAATCATGGCATTGCACAAACAGATTATTTTTTCTTTTTAAAATTTTAATGTCGCTAGAACAGGAAAAGTTTGGCAACAGTTCAGTGCTCCACAAAAACATACAATGATGAGTATTTACAATATTATACAAAATGTACAGCAAAAATAAAATTACTTAGGAAACAATTTACACACAGCTGTCTTCTTATAAATACTCTTGAGCCTAAATACGCACTAAAAACCTCCAATAAAATTTTTAATTTCAAAGTACTCAATATTTACTTGATTTACTTTGAACAGAAACATTTTTTGTGGGGTTTTTTTTTAAGTCCTAATCTAACACAGTGACTTTTCATGAAGTTGAAAATTCTAACATCGTCACAGCACAACATTTAAAATTTGAGAAAAGAAGGCAGAAAACCTTGTGTAGATGCTTCTTCGCCCTTTTTAGCATCTTCATCTTCTATGCTTGGACTTTCACGTGATGAGTTCTCCTGCTGAGAATTGGTGGTTTTCAACAGGGCAGGATCAATTTGCGCCTTCAGGAGCTCAAGGGTCTCGGCGAGCTCGTTGCGGTTTCTAGATGACAGAAGAAAAAACATTGTGTCTGATAAGCCACTTACTCACCCCAAAGGGATTCATAAAAAATAAACAAGCACCATCTGCTTCAATGAACGCTGCCCTGAAAACCTTACCTACGAGCACAGTGACATGCCTGTCCCACCAGAGTGGCCGCAGCTTTACTCTCAGAAACCGTCCAGTTTATTCACACCAAAATAAAATCCCTTTTTTGGAAGGACCTTATCTGTCTCGCCTCAACTTCTGTTGGGTCTGGATCCAAGCTGCTACTGTTATTTTTTTATTTATTATCCTCTTACCAATCCTCGCTGATTTTTCTTTGCCCCTTCTTTTTAGTGCCAGCAGAGAGGGAGTTGTAGTTTTCTGCTCATGCGCCAAAGGAGCAACCACATCATTCAAGTGAAATTTCCAAAAACAATTAATTAATTTAGATACTTTTTGCAAGTACCCACGCTATGCACATGTAGCAAGCAATAAGCAGTTGTCTAGAAAACGCCAGCTACTTGAGTTTTGATAGCGAGAAAACATTCGTGTATCTCTACGCTGCAAATCTCAGTGCACTGAAATTCCTTATTTAAACCGGACATCCCAATATAAGAACCAACACCTCAATGTACAACGAATTTAAGCGATGATTAAACAGAGTCACAGTTTTCCTAACGGACCGGAATAATAAGGTGCTCACATTTCTTTTTTCAAAGTCACCGTTCAGCAATGCGTTTTGCCCAGGTTTACAGAAAAAAAAAGGAAGCCTGCAAGTGCAACAGCCCAGAGATGTGGAATCTCACGGTTTAAAACCATTTCAGATTTTACAACGCATTACTGGGTTTTTCTGCTGTGAGTGTGGAGTGTCAGAACTTTCTCAGTAGAACCTCGATTTCTTCTGCTCTTGGCATCGATCTCTGGAGTCTATAATGCACGAGGAGAGATAAACACCGCTCAGCGCTCCGTCGGTTTGTTTAGCTACATTTACTTCCTTCACCCACACCAGCTGTGTAAATTTCCCTAGTGGCAGCGCTTACCATTTTACGGCCCATTAATAGTGGTTTGAACAGTTTTGTATGACTCCCTTGGTTACTAAAGTTATCGATATGTAAATAAGCTGCAGATAAAAAAATAAAAATTTACAAACAGTAGAAAATCCCATCCTTTGACTTCTTCTTGATCTATTTTTACACCTCTACGTATTCTTTAAGTCAGAGTCGATTCTGCTGAGTCCAGTTTAAAATCCACTTGGAACTAAACAAATTTTAAAAAAAAAAGACGTTTACATGGAGATAAACTACAAACGGGTAACTGGTAGATATGAAACAAATTTCAAACTATTTTTTTTTTCCAGGAAGAAAGAGCACATAGACTTTGCATAGAGCAGGATAGCGAAAAACGAAACGTAACAAGAATCGCAAAACCCCATAAATCTGAAGCTAAAATATCATTAAAATATTAACAGGCCAATCTGCAGCAACTGAGACCCAGAGGCACCGAGCCACGGACATATGTCAGTGGGCATCAACACACCCGCCTCATCTTTAGCGACCTACAAGTCCATTTCTACTTCAGAAGATTTTTTTATGCCTATTTGTATCGTCAATAGTTTTGTAGTCCCATGAAGCTAAAACTGCAACGTAATTCCCCCAAGAACAAAACTGTCTACTCGTAACTGTCTTAACAGAGCAGCAGTTAAAGCAGCAAGAATCCTCCTCCACTGCCTCTGTCACCCAGCTGGCCACTGAGCAATACGGAGCCATCGTCCCCAAGAGTCTTCCTCTTTGTACCCTTTCCATATACCCATATCCATAGCCTGATTAAGCAGCAACAAATTTCACGTTGGATATTACCAACAAATCAGGGAGTTATTTCTGTACATGGTTTTTCACTAAAATACACAGGCGAAGGCAGAAAATCCCACTGTCACAAATCAGTGGAGATTTATTGAAATTAATTTCTGAACCCCAGTCACAAATAGCAAAAGAATGAAGAAAATAAAAAGGAAGTACCAAATAAAAAGAAGGAAAAAAAAAAAGGAATACCTAACAATGCACTTCCACGTGGATCCATCCTGGTCATCCTGTTCTTCTATGTACATCCTGACATTATGCTCTTGATCCAGCTGGTACCAATACATCAGTCCATCCTTGTCTCGACCAATGGGCTGAAGACGCATGGCATCGGCATCCTCCTCGTTAATTATATTCTTAAACTTTAGATTGTCATCAAACTGACACTCACAGAGATACTGAAAAAGCCCGAAAATAGAAAGACTGTTAAAATATCAAAATATAAACAGAAATAAGAAAAGCAGCTCATTTCCTTTCAGTGTGATTTGGAACTTCTTTTGAGGCCTCTCGGTGGGACCCATGAGTGAGCCATAGCTACTGGGGTTTTTCCAGATCATGTTGTTTTTAAACAAGACACATTTTTTATTTCTTTTGTTTTGTTTTCCTGGCCAGCTTAGAAAGTTTATTTTTAATTTTTTTTTTTTTTTTTTAAATGTAAAAATAATCTTCTTTTAAAAATAAACACA
>VZSF01001910.1:80581-109281 GCA_013398295.1 Chionis minor | reverse complement strand
GATTTTTTTTTTTTTTTTACATCGTACAAATGATCTCATTCTACAATAAAACACACACATAACTTGGAACCAACCCTGAGAGTCTTCCCAAGACTTGAAAAGATGAAGTCCCACCTTTGCCTTTAGAATTCAGTTAAGCTTATCTAATTGCAGGCTACTAAACAGTTTTAAAAGTGTACTGCACAGGCAAAAACCTACTGATGAAAGTAAGTACAAAACAATTGTCATATAAAGTTTCACACAAAGGGTGAAAAATATGCAAAGTGTTACATTCAGTTTGGGCCCAACCAGGAGCACCATGCCTGTTACCGGAGCAGCTCCACGTTCAATACATCTACTTGTGGTTCGGTCAAGCTCAATTTGCAAGACGTTCAGGTGAGTGAGAAAGCAAAATCTCCAATATATTTAAGCGAGTGCAGAAAAAGTCATTCAGAACCTTAGCTGATGAATGTGTACCTTCAGAATCCCCAGTTTGCATTCAACACTCATTTCTAGGTATCCTTTTTTCTCCATCTCCCAAGCCCAAGTGCTGTTGAATTCTTGGCATATCTGTCACAAATGAAATAAGATTGCTAGGGTTAGTGGATAAAAGCAACTTTAAACTTTTATATTAGTAGTACAGTAGCTACAGTAGCAATTATATATGATCTTTGCAGGACTGTAAGTCAGAAAGCCTCACACAATAAAAACCCCCAACCAAATGGGGTAGGTTGGGAAGCACTGGCAAATCTCCATGGAAGAGTACCTAGCATTGAGGTTCTGGCCACCAGCAACTTCCCTAAACCTCTGAAACTCTGAACTGGGAAGGTATCCTTGTCCTTGCTGTGCAAAAACCCCCATTCTTCTATTTCTGACTTGTCAATTTAGAATATAAATTCTCTCCAGTAGATGTGATTTCTTATTACATGTCTTTACAGCACTTAGCACGCAAGCTGCCAAGCTCTCTCGGGGACATTAAGTCCCACAACTCTACGGCAAATAACAAACGCAACGGATGTTCACTCCATGCCGTGGAATTATTATTCTTTTAGAAAACGCTAAATATCTTGGGCCTCAAGCCATTTGATAAATATTTTAAAACATTCTAAGTAGAGCCAATTTCAGTTCACTTGAAGCAAATGAATTCAATGACACCAGTATGGGGGAAAAAAACCCAACAAAATACACCAAAAAAAAAAAAAAGTGGCAGTAGAGGACACATGGATTGGATCAGCAGGAGCTGATAATAACGATGGAGAGGGAATTCCCTCTTCTCCTAAACAACTGACATGCTTAAGACAACTCTCCTCAACAGAGAAGAGCTGCTTATCAATTGAGGACACATAGTGGGATCTCCCATCGGTGAGGCTATTCTAGTGGAAATGCTCATTAGTTGGAGACAAAAGCTAATCACAGCTACGGCTCCAATTAGTTTTTTTTATTATTTTGATTATTTTGAAGTGCCGGTGTTGAATCACGACTGTCCAAATTAGCACACAAAGTACTGCTGCCCTTCAACCTGCAAGGAAGCAAAGCCCTGCCGAATGGTCTCAAGCAAAACAGCCTTGTCTCTCAATTACCAAATTATTGTTAAACACAAGATACGGTCAGTAAGCTACTTAAAAACTTGCAAATCACATCTAAAAGAAACTTCTTCTGGAAACAGCAGCCAAAATAAACCTAAATTTCACGCACCAGAAGTCGAGATCAGCTGATCAGTGTTGTAAAACGTCATGTGGGTTACAACCAAGAAAGGTTCCTCTGTCCCCACGGCCGTACTACCTACCCTCAACCCTTCCTCTGTCCCCATGGACACTACCTACCCTCGACCCCTCCTCTGTCCCCATGGACACTACCTACCCTCGACCCTTCCTCTGTCCCCATGGACACTACCTACCCTCGACCCTTCCTCTGTCCCCACAGTCACACTACCTACCCTCGACCCTTCCTCTGTCCCCACGGCCATGCTACCTACCCTCCACCCTTCCTCTGTCCCCACGGTCACTACCTACCCTCCACCCTTCCTCTGTCCCCACGGCCATGCTACCTACCCTCGACCCTTCTTCTGTCCCCACAGACGCTACCTACCCTCGACCCTTCCTCTGTCCCCACGGTCACACTACCTACCCTCCACCCTTCCTCTGTCCCCATGGACACTACCTACCCTTGACCCTTCCTCTGTCCCCACGGTCACACTACCTACCCTCCACCCTTCCTCTGTGCCCACAGCCGTGCCACCTACCCTCGACCGTTCCTCTGTGCCCACGGCCGTGCCACCTACCCTCTGCTATCCCTAGTACTGACACCAGCTCTTAAGTGAGCCAAAGGTAAGCCTGCAATTCCATCGGCTCAGCCACACCATAAATCACACTGACTTTACACCACAACCTCCAGGGAACAGTGAAGAAAGTGCTCTCTGGTCACAATGCTTCCTGCTGGAGAGCAGTTTTTCCTGCTCCGAGCCTAAGGAACATTACACGTGTACCTCTCTGACGCAAAGCCAAAGCTCCCAGCGAGGAACAATCACTCCTCACTCACAGAATGAGGTTACTCTGCTTGCTTTCTCATTTTCAATGATATAATTTGAAGAAAACTGGGAAACTGGGTATCAAAACCCTTGCTAAGGGCACGTGCCAGTCGCTGTTCATTACTTACTCATTAAGTATGAAAGCAATGATGAAAAGTTTCATGTGCTGCCGAAGTGTGTGATTGTCAGAGCACTAGCTCAGAGACATCAGAGCTGATGAAGCATCTGTTCAAACTGAAGCGACTACATTTTGACAATTAAAAACCACATGATCGTGCTTTCTCCTGACAAGTCCTGTCACAACCCTGAACTACAGATCTCGTTGATTCGGGCTCCGCTGCAATGTCAGTCTCTGCCATCACAGTGCGGGACGTTTCACACTCATCAAAAAACCTGCTGCTTGCGGGAGCAGCTGGCTTCTGCCTGCTAAAAAGCAGCCAGCACCTTCCCACCCTGCAGGAGAGACCGTGAAATGTATCTCTCTCAAATATTTGCAAAGCAGCTACAAGGGCACCCGACACTCACTATTACCACGCTCCAAATGTTCACTTTTGACACCAAAAACAGGATGGTGAGAGACACAGCGGAGGAGTCCGCCTGGGTGGGACGATGGACACCTGAATTCTAACAATCAGAAAAGGCAGCGTGTTTAAAACGTCCCGATTTCAGAGTTGAAGTTTCCAGACAGGCCAGTCCAGAAAAATCTTATCTGTACCAAACTGCAAAATACGTTTGACAAAAGTCAAGTAAAGCATTTTGTCAGGAGACAGGGCAGCCTGAATTAATTCAGCTACGCGTTTTTCTAAAAAACAGCTAAGCTGGACAGTCCTTCTTAGTTGTTCAAATGTTTAGGACAAGCCATTTCTTTACCTCTGTCATACATGACCACGTACATTATTTGCATAGAGGAGAAAAGGCAGATTCCTGGAGCCTTATAGCCATTTTCTTCCAAAAAAGACTAGTGTGTACACTGGTGAGCCAGCTTGGGTGGTCCACCATCAAAAGAGGGAAGGAAAAGAACTCTCAGCTGCCACTTTCTCTTCCTATCCCAAAATATAATCATCTGTCAGAATACCAGCCACAGCTTAAAGACAATTTTTTATGATGCTCTTTATAAGCAGGGCAGTCAAATAAAGCACAGCTTATAAACAGTTGGTATATAAACAAAACATATTAATAATATATAGATGCGTAACTATTAAGAGCACCGAAGTGTGAATGTCCTCCACTTAAAAGTTTCATCCTAAATAAGAGAAGAAAATGGTGACATCTAGAATGTATCAAACCTTGTTTTATCAAAGCACCACATTAGTAGTTCCTGACAAAAGGAAACCAGGTCAACATCGCCTCGGAGCACGTCAGCGATTCGTCGAACAATACTGCCGGCATCTAGGAGGAATGGTCTCAATGGTACCACGCTTTCCCAGTTTTTCCTGGCTTGTGTGTGGCATTTCCCAATACTCTTCGTTGTTTTTCTAAATTAATTATACCCCTCTGAAACGGGGACAGCATTAGCATACCTCTTTAGTTAGCTATATTCAAATTCCTTTGTTCTTCAAGGTTCCTTTGAACCACTGGCTGGAATAAGCTTCAAGTTAGCTCTGGAGACTGTTAAATGAAGTAGAATTTATTACCAGTTACTTGGTCTTAATGGGAGTGCGTGGGAGGGCTTCCTTGCCACTTTCCCATCCTTTCAATGCCTGCTGAAGGAAGATTTTTCCAAACTGCTCCCTCATAAACTTGTTTTCTCCCTGTGCTTACCACACAAGTGCCCAGTGGCTTCAGTGGGGTACAGACATTCACTAGTTAGAGTTGGGTTTTCTCAGCTTGCTGCAATGGCTTTTCGGTATATTAAGGAATTTAACACAATTCAGTAACCACGGTACTCGGTAAAATACAAAGTACATAAAAGTTACAGAAATTATTATATTATTATTTTACAGCACCATCATAAATACGTGACAACTGATTAAGAGGCTGGATTTAACCTGAGGCCCCTCAGCAGGTTATTTCCTGATACATTCCCAGTCCTAAAAACATCCTCATTTTAAGACTACACAAATCTCAAGACAAATCCCGGTCTGTAAAGCTGACAGATAGCACTTAAGGGGGCAAACTGTCACTGGATTTGCCAAGTACCATTATTTGTATCATTGCCATTACCATAATGCTGTTATTGCGAAGTAAGATGCGATCGTGGCTCTACAGACAATACCAAGACTACGCTTTTGTGGATTAAAAGGCACATGGAACATAGCCAGAGGGGAAATGGTAAGCTATTAATTTTGAATATATGCATATTTTTATTTTCTGAAGCAGTGTAAATCCTTTTAAACGGAAAAACATTTGCATCTAAAGCGCCAACAATGGCATAGCCACAATTAAAATACCGATATAGATGTAAAACAATGGGATGCTGTATTTTTACCAATGCAGAACTATACTTCCATCTCAGCTGTGCCACTCTGAGCATGCAGGTGTAAAGAGCTGCAATACTTTCGTTTATGAACACGTGCTACAAGAACTCCGCAGGGTTAGTCCCTGTATGAACGCCAACCAAATCACAATAATTAAATCATATCCAGGCAACTGATAGAGAAATGAATTGTCGCTGTGTAAATCTCTCCTCAATTTAGCCTGTTCGCAGGGGTACTAAATCTCCTTCTTTATTTAAGGTCTTAATGTTCAAAAAGGGTATTTCGCTACCAGGTACGAAGCTGTACATTTTTTTTTACAAGCAGGAGATATTGTCTATTTTTTACCCCAGCCCAGGCAGACTGGAAGTTAGTTATCTTACGCCACTGAAGTCTGGGCACGCACGTGGCTGTTGGCCCCACCACCGCCCAAGGCTCAGAGCAGGGACTGCTGACACAACAGCTCATCGCAACCGTCTTCCAGCACTGCGGAATAATACAACGCGCATATTGTACCTTGATCAAATATTTTTCCCATCTGTCTGCTGTGACAGACTTCCCAATCTTTCTCATCAGTTTCAAGTGAAGCTCCACCAATTCTTTTGGAACTGCAGTATTGAGAGAGAGAGAGAGAGAAAAAAAAAGAAAAAAAAAAAAGAGTTATGAAGTCTGGTGCAAATATACTTCAAGGCTAAACACTGATAACACCAAAACACTGTGATAAATTGAGAAATTTTATTAAAACATAGCAACTTAAAGCCTGCTGAAGTGCAGCCCCGCAACTGAGAGATGGAAGAAGGTTAATTTAATCGCATGGGTCTTTTTGTTTAGAATTACATTTACAATGATTATTGATTGCCCTTCCTGTGCCCTTCCTTAAACTCAAGGAAACACACCTCAGGGATAAATATGCAAACATTTTGGCAGGATTAAAACAACAACTGGGCAGGAACTGCGCCAGTCAAACACCTACAGAAATACTACCGCGAGCAGCGCACCTGCAGCTGCCTCCAGAAACTCCGGAGCCATCCTCTGCACCGTGCCTGGAACATCGCTGGATATCCAAACTATTTTTGGCTTGGGCACATGGTATGGGAGAAACGTTCCAGAAACTTTGTCCTCACAGATGCAGCTTTGCCATATTCTTCCTCTCTTTTGTACTGGAGGGACAGGGAGGGACTCGAGAGCCGGGGCTTGAGGGATGGAGGCCAGAACTGCTGCACCAGTACCATCACCATCACAGAATTAAAGTTTTTAGACAAAATTTTACTTATTTCTCAGCGTACAACATCTCCTCTGAGCTCACAGCTCTGACTTATAAATCAATCTGGCACCACCAAGTGGCAAATTTGCAGAACATCAATTTTGTAAGCTGGAGAGAGTAGTATGACGTTTTAAAAATATGTAACTGAAAATTATTAATGCAACTTGACACGCCCAGTGACGCGAGCTTCCGTATTTGTAATTTGTTGAGAAAAACCTAAAGAAATGAACTTTTCAAGTATTTTTATTTCTATAATCTTTGCATACAATTTTATTTACTGAAAGTATTTTCATTACTCCATGCACACACGCTTTAAACGTTTAAAACCCAAGAACGTTTACGATCGTAATTTATGATTACGGTTTTTCTGCTGGTCCAGTAGCATTACTTGACACAGGATAAACAGCCAGGACGTCAAGTGTGTCTGTTCTAAACTAGACATTACTCCGATGTTATTTCTTTATACAACGTTTTAGTATCTGTGTGAACCTTTCCAACATTTAACTTGAATTCACCTTATTTGGTATTTGTCTTTCAATCAAATGCCTCTATTTCCAGGTGAACACAGCGAGCGGGCAGAATATGAGTTTGATGAAAACGTTTGCGTCGTTTGAGAGTGTCCTGGCTTGAGGTAAGGCAGAACCAATTTTCTGTTCAGTAATTTCACTTTGCAGCTAAGCCTCTTCTCACTAACCGAACTCTCTGAAATTAATGGGGTATTTTTAAGACTGTAGTCTGCTCCCAGAGTGATAAGGCCTGATTGTTCCTAATTTACGCCAAGGAATGGGATGCAGAGAGGCTCCTGCTTATCCTTATCTCTGTCACAACCAAGGGCAGCCGACTTCATTATTTGCCCCGTTGGAGGGTGGGGAGCGGAAAAGCGCAGAGGGGTCCCACCTGTGGGGAGGAGGGACAGGACAGGGTGTTCCATCCCGTCTGCCCCAGGCTCGGGATAAAAGCTGAGGGATCAAAGGGTCAGCTCTCTCCTCAACGGCCGGCGTCCAAGGAGGACTATGTCTGTTTGTCTGCCTTTGATCCTGATCCCTACGTTCCTGAATCCAGATCCGGAATACAGCTCCTGTCCATCGCTGAGTTCACTCTGGGATTTTCCCCGTGCCTGTGGGTGACGTGATCTCATCCTGGGAGTTTGATATGGTTTTGTATGTATTGTATGTATTTCCTTATTTTCTTTTATTTTTATTATTTTAATTATTAGTATTTCATTAAAGTAGTTTAGTTTCTTTTAAACTCGTAAGTCTCGTCCTCTCTCCTCCTCCTCTCCCGGGAGGGAGAGAGGTCAGAGAGCATCTGTCATTCCTTCCAGTGGCCACTCCGGCCCAAACCACGGCACAGAGTAGATCACCTCTGCTGGTCTGCAACCAGAAATTTAATACACAAACTCATTTCTTCAAAAAATACACAAAGTAGAAGCCTGGTACCCTAAAAGAAACCTCCTTTAAATGTAAATAATTCCCAAGCAACTCTAAACTAGCCCTAACTTTTTCTCTTTTATTCATAGTTTGCGTTCCCATCGCATACTGAAAAAACCTAACACACCCCTCCTTGGGTTTCCTGAAAATCGATGCGTTTCATGATTTTAAACTACCACATATTTTAAAAGGAACAAGATCAAAGGTCTTAACCCTGATAGGCGTCAAGCACTTGGCACTAACAAAATGAAGCACAAAGCACTTTATACACATGAGCAATTCTATCAAAGTCAACTCATACAATTAAACCTCAGCTCGTGTTTGTGTGACGTGGAACTGAGCCAGAGTATTCAAAATCTTGCTGGATCAAAGGTCTTGTTCTGCACCTTTTTTTGTTTGTTTGTTTGTTTTTAATCAGATCTCTTTTTAATGGGTATATACTGATTGGAATCCTAATTTAAAGACACACGGGTGATTTGTTTTGACTAATCAAATCCCCAGTCACCACAAAAATCTTTGCTAGAGTATTAGTTCTTTGAAGAAGCCAGAACGTTAAAAAAAATCAAAAACTGGAAAGTAAGTTTGCGCACCTTCGCTCAGCAGTTACTGTGGTTTGTGTTAGTATCTATAGAAACCTCACTTCCTTTCTGAGATTCCACCCTTTCACCTCTTGCATTTCTAGGATCTGGATGATGTATCAATGGGGTTATTTTCACAAGTAAACTTCTCAAAGCATTTCAAATCCATTCTCTGTTTATTTATTCCTCCTTCCAGAAGTTTTTCCTGTAGCATAACAATATTAATGATATAATATTAATGGATCTCTAGGCCAGCTTTTCACCAGTAAGTGCTCAGAGGAATCACACACTATCCTCCTTCCTCTAAGGGACCAGGGGGGAGTTTCGGAGAAGAAAACGGATGTCGAGTTCGCAGGCAGAAACCAGGGAGTGTGGGAAGCGCAGCCTGACCAGCCAGGGTGCCTGAACTACAGCAGGAGCCTACAGGACTGAGAAACAAACCCTGTATTGAAACCAAAATAACTGTAAATAATGCCTGGATCACGTGCAGCCACGTACACCTGACTTGCCCAGAAATACCAGCTCAGGGAAGGGTGGTAGGAAGGCTGAAGGGTGGTAGAAAATCCATCCTTTCCCAGAACACTTATTTGGCAAGGAGTAGAAGTGCACTAGTAAACCAGACAAACATTTCAGCCATCTCAGAAACGCATTTGAACCTGAAAAAACTTGAAATTAACTTACTTTTGTTCAGAACGTAGAGAGAATTCTTCACAAGAGTTTGTTGAAGTGGGACATAAATAAGGATCATTTTTACAACACTCTTCTAATCCTACTTGTAACATTCATAATGATAATGAACATGAGATATAATTACTTTTGGACGGTGGTGTTTGCCTTTTTTTAAATAACAACGGTAGACTATCATCTATTTTGTGAAATATCTCCATTCAAGTGGGACCTGCATCACTCATTTCAGGAACTCGTATAATAACCCAATAACATTTTGCGTTTTTTTAAAATTTCACATAAGGAAAGGAACAATACATAGCATCTTTCTGGCCTAACAGCATCACGTTTTGGCCAAAAAAATGTGATGGAACATACACACAAAACCTTAAATCTGAATTACATTCTCAAATTTCTATGAAACTTGGATCTCTGGAAAGTAATACAGTAGCTCTCTAAAACCTTCATAGAATATGCTTAAGTGGTGGAGAAAACGGCAGGAATCTGTCCACAGGGCTAATAAAAATTGTACATCACTGTCTTAAAAGAGAAACTATTTCAAAGAATCAAGGGTAATTAAACTGCGGTGCCATCTGCTAGATATTTGAAAATATAGACTTTTCATAGGAAGAAACCATGAGTCAGAAAGAATGAGTCACTGTATATGCAATTATAGGGCTTCTGGTGGAGTTTAGCCAATTTGTGAAGTCCTGCACTTTCCTGGAGGGCAGGCTCTTGTCTGGGCCTCGCGCAAAATTCTTTGAGCGCTGTTCCATCTACTCCAGCATTTCAAGGAATGTCCCATCCGTCAGTCACACATTTCTAAGAAATTTGGGAAAGCGAGAAAATTGAAACGGAAGGGAAGAAGTACGAACACGTGGCAAGCCCGTCACCTGGTTAGAAAAGCTGTAACTTTCAAATACCTGCACAACCGCGGCTTAAAGACCCGGTTGTGGGTACCTATTAACACCTTCCCATAGAAGCGTAACCCTGTTTCACCTCCGCTTATTTTCCCTGCCAAAATGAATATGCTCACAGCTGAACACTCAACCTAAGCAAAAATGAAATAAAAGGAGGAAAACAGAAAATGTAGATGACAGAAAAAGCCCTGGGTCTGGAGGGAGGAAAAGGGGGGGGAACTTGCAATTTGGAAAAGGATTACAAATAAAAACCCTTCCTATCCGAGCAGATGTGGAGCGCTGGACACAGTGGGGAAGATGAGAACCACGATGTACGGAGAGTCGCTGGTACCGATGGGGATTGCAAAGCCTGTGCCTCTTCTTCTCCTCATGGGATAAGGGAAAGGCACGCTGAATCCCTCCCGCTGGGGGCACTTAGGGAGAAGGAACACTTTGGGATGCAAAGGCTGCTGGCAGTTTTCATGCTTCGTGAACACAAACAGGTCTTCCCAGTCACATTAGTAAAACTTTTTTCCATGCTAACTTGTTTTGGAAAGTGGAAGAAAAAAAAAAAGTGACTCATAAGATAGACAGGGCAAATATTTCCGTTAACAGTTTGCTCTTTTTCATCTTTCTCCCTTGACCAAAATTACCTCCACACGCTATGACTTCACTGTCAAATAAACCCATGCCAAGCAGGTGGACAGCCAAGACTGATAGGACCATTAAGAATCTCCCACTGATGTCTTTCCTACCCCGATGTGTGCTACCGGCACCCTGCGCAAGCGTCTAGTGGCAAGCAAATATCAGATAGCTTCCACCACCTTCAGCTCCTTCCCCTCTCAGGGCTGGAGGGAGCTGAACTAGAAGCACATGCCAAGGCAAGAGCATCCAGTCAGCCACTTGATGACGAAGAGTTGCGAACTACGTGACAAATGTGCCCCTTAGCCCGCCACACACCAACCATGCACTTAATTCCCTTTACAGACAAGCCCTTACGCATCAATGTGTCGGGTGCGTCCCTCACGAAAGGCACAAAAGTACCCAACAGACAAGCGACCGCATTTCTAACATCTTTTATTATTCTCCTCCATTTTTGCGTGCAAGTCTGAAGTCCCCTGAGCAGTCTGAGGCAGCAAACGCTTTGTCTTCTAGATTAGTTTCAACCAGTTCCTCATCTGGTTCATTAAACAACTACCAAAACACTTGGGAAAAGAAAGAGGATAGGATCTCCTTCAGCAGCGGTGCTGGTTTATGGCAACATAAATATTCTTCTCTAGGAACTAACTCGTTTGTTATCTAACTCTTACTATAAAGAAAATGGGAGATACCTTTAGTTGGGATTAAGAGGTTTATAGATCACAGAGAAAAATGATGACCTTGGTATGAACCTGGTATGATAAGTAAGTGGAAGGATAACACCTCTAGGAAGAATCAGGCAAGAAGTTACAGTGAACCTCTGACAAAAAATGATGATAAAAAGGACCCCATATTCATGGGGCAAACTTGGCATTAAAAAAAATTGAAGCATTTGACCTCTATAGTGTTTCCCAATGTGAAAAAGCAGTAGCTCCTCTTCCAAAGGACAATCCAAAGGTCCTGTCTTATGGCTGAGTCACTTGAGTATTATCATCCTACCAAGTTGTGTGTCCATAAAAGCAAAAAAACCATGCAGGAAAGGGGAAAAAAATGTAACCGCTCCACCTCCCCAGTGAACGAAAAGAGCAATCAAACGCGCTGTCATTAACCAAAGATCAAAACAGAAAGAACAAGTCACCAAGTAGCGGTTTTATATCTTGTTCCTAGAAAGATTTTGGCAGGCATTAAGAAACAAACAAACCACGCTCACATTTAAATGACACTTATCCTAGGAAAGTACTTGGAATTCTGGATGCTCAGCAGCTAGATCGTTTTCATACAAATATCTGCTCACCTTTATAGCTCTTATCTGTACAAATACCTTTTAGAAGACCCTCCGCTTGCCTGGACTAGGGAGCACACACGCCTTTCTAACATTATTCAGCTCAGTTAAGATGATCTTGTTGTAAACGCCCTCCCAGCCGTTCCCACGCAAGGATCCCAGCACACCACCACTTTCACCGCCCCTCGCGGATGAATTGTGACCAACGTGGGACCAAAATGCCTTTTCCACCTCCAGTTCTTCTAGTAAGTTGTGTCACCAACCTATGAACCTGGCTAGCAGAGTTGCATACTGACCCTACTGCACTGGTCCTTGCTGCAACCGGGATATGACCTTAAAATTCAGCTCTAATGTTAGCTATGAGATTATTTCCTAATATTCAAATTTATCACCTTGTTCTCAAAATTGT
Organism: Chionis minor; assembly: GCA_013398295.1. Lineage (NCBI taxonomy): Eukaryota > Metazoa > Chordata > Aves > Charadriiformes > Chionidae > Chionis > Chionis minor. The sequence continues at coordinate 97,194 of VZSF01001910.1, read as the reverse complement.
TATTGAACACCTTTCCCTCACATTTTTCGGGTTTTTTTTATTCCATCCTCTTCCATTGCCCACAAATCAATCTGATTATGCTTGTGCTCTCTAATGCCCCCTCTACTATCAGTCACCTCACTATACCTGAATCTGAAATTAAAAAAATTATATGCATTGTCATCAGCATAACTCTGGAAGCTGGAGCTAAAGACCATACTGATCTAACCAAAATCCCAAGGCAGCTGTTTTCCAGCAGCCCTCTAGCAGTTAGAAGATGGTTTAATCTTTCACAAGTCCCCTCTGTTTCATTCTCTGGCTATTAGGTTCCTTGCAGTGTTGGGGGCTTTTTAAGCTAATATATTAAGCAACCGCAGAAAGCTTAACAAAAGCAAGACTGATGTTAGAATAAAGCATAAAATTTAGGTAGAAAAACATGCTGAACTGTGCAATGAAAAAGAAACGGAGGCAGAAAAAGAAAAAAGAAAAATTACTTTGAAAACAATGCAGGAAAAAAATAGTACATGATCTATTTTAGAAACTGGAAATAGCCCAGGAAAGGAAAGACAACAAATAAAAGCCCAGTTTACTGCCTCAAAAAGTGTACTGAATAAAAAATGGGCTCCAGTCCACAAACTCTAGACACGTGAACAGCAAGTGAGAAAAATCAGGCTGCGGCAGCAATGTGGAAACAAGCAAACTGCGCTGAAAAACAGGTACTGAAAATTTTAACAGATTGCCACCGTTCACAGCTAAATCACTTGTAGTGACCACACCGTGCATTTCAACTATCTAAAGCCAAAGGCACTTGACTTGCTGACCCTTAATTCATGCATAGGCAAGCACTCGACTCAAACTGCTGGGACAGCAGCCTGTAAGAGTGAAGACATGGCAGCACAAGCATCGTTCATTCTGGTGAGTAAAAACCAGGCAGTAAGATCTTCTGAAATGACTCTGGGATTCTCTTGCCTGCTGAGGCATCTCAGTCTTCAACATAATCAAGACTATGAGCAGAAAAACCTCATTTCCTTCCTTAGCACTGAACTGTGCCATTGCAATTCTCAAACAAAGAGCAGGTGTGACAAAGGGAAAAGGCAACCACCGAGATGACACTTTAGCAGTGGACTCTGGAGAGCTTCACAGCTCCTCGGTGCCAGTATACACCCCCATGGCTTCCCGATACACTGGATTAAGTCAACTTCAGAAAGATTTTAGCAGATTGTTTGGTTTGTGGGGTTTTTTTTTTTTCACTGGAAGCAGACCCAGGCAGAGAAGAGCTGCAGTGGACGCCATCAGCGTGCCCGTTTCAGGAGCCAGCCTTTGGAGCGCGTTGCAGAATGCACTTACCCACGCCGCAGAGATGTAAGAAGGTGCAAGGTGCCCTGTTTTGCCTGTGTTAGGCACCAAGGTGTCTTACAGAAAGCACAAGCAGAGTTAGGAGCCCTAGTGAAAAAACAAAAGTGGGTTGATCAGATGGAATTCTTCAACCCTACAATAGGAAAGAGGCACATATTCGGAAAAGCAACCCCCTCTCTGGAAAGATCAGCAGCAAAATGAAGATTTCCACCCAGGTTTCAGTCTGGACGGAGGCATCTGCTGGCCATTAGAGTAATGCCAAGTTCACACTCACCAAAAAGGATGTAAGCGAAAGAAGTTGAGATGGCAACGCTTACCTTTTGATCTAACACTAAGTAGCTACATAGGCATTCAAGAAAAAGGAAAATTTAATTCAATGCCTTTGATTACTCTCAGAAGGATCAAAATCACATCTCCCACTCCTAGGAGGGCGGCCCAGCCACAGGGCGAGAAGCTAGAAAAGAAACGCAAGATTCAAGGGCCCAAAGAAAGGAGAAGAAAAGGAAGCACGAGTCTAATTCCTGTGAAAAAGGTGCCTGAGCCTTAGTCCCTACTCTGAGCTCCCAGAATTTTTTAGGTATTTTGCCATTAAATTCTTGGAAAGGGCAGCGGCACAGCAGGAGGATTCATCTAAGCAAATGTAGATATTGACGCCTGAGCTCGTTCCATATAATCCATTTATAGCCCACGGAGAGAAAGCCACTTTTAGGAAGAGTCAGCTCATCCTAAAGTAAGTATCTGAACTCTACTAAATATATCTGGCGAGAATAATTCTGTTGCAGAGCATCTGGCAAGTTTTTTCCAGTGAAAACCAATGCATGTAACAGCTTGGGAATACAGGAGTATTACCAGGTCCTGGGGGGTACATCTCATTACTTGAGCTCTTGTGCTCCCCTTTAGACACCAAATTACCATCACAGATCTGACCTCAGTTCATAAAGTTTATCCATGCACAGACATCTCTGGCAAACAAAATCAATTCTCTAAGCACGGCCGCATTTAACTTCAAGGGAAAGACCTTGTATCCTGTTATATTAAACTAAATCAAAGTATCCTCAGTGCAGTGAAATAAATGAAAATCAAGATTAAACATACAAACACAGAGTTCATACATCAGTACTTAAGGAGGCTTCAGCTTCATTTAGTTTTATTCACATAACAAATGCAACAGGCTTTTTTTAATGCGTTCTGTTAGAGGACAAATTGAGTGCAAGTCCTTTTTTAGTTCATTATATGAAAACAAGGACAAATGTAAATGCATTTAAATTCCTCACTTTATTTAGTTACTAAAAACGCCACTGCTGTCAATTTGGCTAAATTTCTCAGGTACTGGCTGAGAGTTTTCTTTGTCATGAAGAGAAGAAGGATGTTGATCATACTATAAAATCAGTTTCTCCCACATCTCTCACTTGAATAAATAGACAATATTAAAAAAAAAATAATAATAAATCAGAGCAGACTGAATAAAAATCACTTTTCTAAAATAAGTTTCATTCCCAAGGTTAGAGATTATCATTTGTCAGTCTTCAATGAGGGGGAAAAAAAAAAAGATAAAACTGAAAGATTTATGCTCTTTCATATATCAGACGAGATCTGCTACAAAGATATTTCTGCCCTTTTTTGGATTCAGCTTTAAAAATAAGTGTGTTTTTTTCTCCAGTCACTGGTGATCCAACCTGCACATCAAATAAGCCTCATTTATACTCTGGGATTTACCAGATTTCATCTTTCATTTGCACAACAATCTTACTGAATGGTATCAACAGGTGAATGTTTCCTGGCAGTTTCTCTGTCACTGTCAAATACCGCAGACACCTCCTCTTGAAAACCTCGTCTTGCAAACGTAGGTCTCCCCTTAAAAAAATGTATCTTAGTTACTGAACCCTAAAGAAGTGCAAGAATGTGACCGTGCTATAAAGATGCACATTATATTTTGCAAAACGTTCAGCAGCGACTAATTTCTGTAGAAAAATATTGTACTACTCAGTAATCATTCGGTATTTTACAAACAGCAGCATTATGTGAACACCAGTTTTCTTTAAGGATCAGCACAAGCAAACTTTGAAGGTGAAGCCAACACGAGTCATCCCGCAACGTGGGACACACTTCCCCGGCAGCCGGGAAGAAGTAACTGCACGTTTGTTCTGCTCTAGAACAGTTAATGTCAGTAACTGACATTAGTCAGTTCATTGATTTATCAGCGGTGCAAATGAAAATCGAAAATAATTTAAAGAAATACCGGAGCTCCAGAAGAAGACGCGCCACATCTCAGAGACTTGGGCTAAACAGTCATAAGGGAGCAACGTTGCTCATAGCTGATGAAGAGCCCTGTGAAAGGCGGCAGCCACGCAGCTGGATGGAAGTCATTCTACGGACAAATTCACAATCACAAGCCTACAATTTTACAAGTTTAATCCAATTAGCACAGAATTTGAGGCTTCTTTTAAATGGTTTCACAGCTAGTAGCAACTTTTTCTCCATTATTTGTTAAGAAACCCAGGAAGCAAGTGAGAATAGAAATTTAAGAAGCAAAACTCTCCAAGACAATTGCCTGACAAAGCGCTAGCAGTCCATAAAAACATGGTGTGGTTTTTGAGCAACTTTATGATGCTTAGGTCTAAAATAAAGGCTTCTTTAGACTTAAAAGAAAAAGCAAACCACTTCTGTCCTTGGGCGAGTTGATATTCGAACCTGATACAAAGTGAGAAGTTTCGTTCCTTGAGACACCCAACTCTCAAGTATAAACTTCCACGAGCAAACTCGTGTTTTGACCTGCTACCGCTATTAAAATATCTGCCCCCGTGAAGGTAATTCTTTTAATTGCAAGAAACGGTTATAACTTTGGGGCTGGTGCAGTTTCACAGGGGTAGCCAAGACTGTTAGCTTTGGGGTCGACATTACTGTCTGTCTAGGCAGACTCAACGCCCCAGACCAGTTTGCCAGACTGGAAGTGCTGGCAGCAGCGTTCCCTCTCCGTTACTCGGGCTCGGTTGCCGCCAGCCACCTTTTACACAACTTTTAATCTGAGCGAGAAAGAAAGATGAGTGTAACAGCCTGAAGGGACGCTGAGTTTCTAGCTACCATTTGCATGTTGACATCACTCAAAATTCGTGTTTGAGATATAAACCCTCCAACCTAAACAACCCTGCGTAGATGCTATCAGGGTGGGGAAGAGCCTGGCAGCTCCCGGTGCCGGCAGAAGGAAAGCGCCGCAATCTAACGCGCACCCGAATCTTCCCACTGAACCGGCTGCCCAAAAACGCAGCAGCATCTGAAAAACATTAAAGCTGGTGAGATCAGAAGACCCTTCCCTTGCTGTACGGCACCAAACAGGTAGAAAGAAAAGAGAACAAACCTTGGCAGTAGAAAACATGTTTACGCGTAGCCATTGGGAAAAAAAAAAAAAGATGAGCCACAGTGGGTATAATCCAGGACTCGGTTTGACAGTGGCCACTATCTGCTGTTTCAGAACACGGGTAACGAAACCCCACAGCACAGGTATGAAATTACCTGCCACCAAGTTATCTCTAAATTCCCTTTTTAGTTACAGCCTGGCTTCACTCAGAAGCAAGAAACTTCACGGCTTTAGTTTTATTTTTAAGTATTTTCACTACAGCTCAATATTCATTAGTATCTAAAACTTTCTGAGCTGCGGCCTCATTTGCAGCAGTCAACCATAATTACGGAACACGTGAAAGGCATTTAAATCTCAATTAATTTTAAGTTTCATCCAATACACCATTTTTCCAGTTTTACAATATAAAAGGAACACAAGTCTCTAGTAGTTTGGCTTTGTACCCTTTCAAAAATTTCCTCCAAAGTTAATAGTAACCCTTTTTAAAACTTCCCCCCCCAGAAACTTTCATAAAGTCCTCCTTGTTCTACAAGATCTTTCAAGATGGAGCAGCCACAACTGAGCACTAAAATCAAGGCAAAAAGTACACAATCAGCAAAATGGGAGCTAGGTACACATACCCAAAATAAAATATCCTCCAAGTTCTGCACACGATTCTCAGTCCACACTTCATGATATCCGGTATTTTGTTAATTTTTCAGCTCCAGCTCCATGTTAATAGAGGTCCTTTCCTCTGACCGATCCCAATACCACCTGGAATACTGCGTTGAGCTAACAGCTAATTTTAAATATTGTGGGATGTATCCATCATGAACAGTTTCCCTTTAACACACACTTACAACCGTGTTTCATTTGCAGTTTTGTTGCCCATTCTCAATACTGTTTTATCCACAGCAGTGTTTTGGCCAGATCAGCCATCTTTCCACCTTGATCTTTTTTAAAACAATTCATCTCCTTCCTGTTTTCTTGGCAAATAGGATTAATTACCTATGCCTTAAAGAAAAGTTGAGGAATTCTACTTTACTTACACCACAATGACCTCCCAAAATAATCTCTTTTTCTAACTAACTTCCCGTTGGTTTATCAGTTTAAGGTTTAAGATGATGTCTCCCTCTCAACCGATGACCACTTTGGATGCTGACTCGCGTCCAGCGGTTGACTTAGCCGGAATGGTTGGGTGCTGCATCCCTCGCTGGTCCTCTAACCCTCTGCCAGGGAGGGTTATCAGGGACGAACATAAAGCAAATCCACTCCTCAGCTGGTCCTAACTTAAAATCGACAGCACGAACACAGACCACTGGCAACATCAGTTTGCATTAACGTGTTGGGCCGTAGACTGCAACGGCTAAAAACATACTCCACGGCTCACCCAATTCCTCCTGCCACAAAGAATAATGTCAAAGAAAGGGCTGGGCACGAGAGTTACTATTTTGGTCGTATCAGGTAAGGTTGCTGTGGAACACGAGTCAACCACTCGAATCAGTGACCTCCTTCAAAGGCTCTGCATCTGTATGTAAGTATCTGTCTAGCACGATTCATCTATCCATGCTGCAAAAGAACTATCCACACTTTCAAAAGGAAACAGCAGAGTATTTTTCTTTGGAGAATAAGTAATACGACTATCAGAACTATGAAATTACAAGTTCATAAAATCTATCAAGAACAGATGTAAAAGCTCCTTGCTTTCAATTCCCTAAATCTTTGTTAGACTCTTTAAAACGTGCTAGTCACTCAGTCTTCCACTTCTGTACTCTAATACGAGTTTGTCTATTTTTACCAGCTGTATTTCTAACTTTTTCAGAAAGCCGAATGACTATTTCGATACTCACCCAGGCTTAGGCCTGGCAACTCAATACGCTTTCACATTATTAGCGTTTTCCAGTACATCATTTCCTAACACGTCACTTTTATCATATTTCAACTTTGCTTGCCAGAAAGGCAGTGTACTAGAATAAAGATAACACAAATTAGCCTAATAATGACACCTTAGGCAGAGCAATGTACTTATTTTAATCCCTGTATTGTAGCTGATGATTTTAGACACCCGTGTTTCATGGATTATTTTTTTTTAGTTTTTACATAAGACAATTCTCTGTCCACACGCTCTCCAAATCCGCCTTGGACTTTTCAGCTTCCTTCTTTCTACTGCCAGCTATGAACACATTCTCCTGGACTTCACCAGGGTTAGACTTCCACCTTTCAAACAGCTTCTACTTGGCATAAAAACTTGGGACATTTAGGCCTTACGCTTATCTTCACCGTCCTACTCCCATTTGTCAGACAAACACGCATTCAGGGACCTCTACCAGTTTCGCAAGCACGCTGCATCTAGGGGACAGTCAGCAATTTTATTCCTTGACTTACAACTAGTCCTTCTGGCCTCCTTTCTTAGAAAGGTTAGGTCTTCCAAAACCTCCCCTCTTATCCTATCGGTTTTTCTCACCTGCTGCTCACCTTTCCTAGCCTTCATACAGACCGCTACCATGTTATTTAGGAGGTCAGCTAAGACGGTCTGCTACAAAATTTGCTTAAATACGCATTTCAAGAGATAGTTTTGCCACTTATTGAAGGATCTTCACGTAGCCACTTCAGGCCCAGCTCCAGCTGGTCCCCCTTCAGCTACCGGCAAACCTGGAGGATTTTTTGGGTGGTTTTTTTGTTGGCGTGGAGGGTTGCCACACATCTCTCCACCTCGGGTGCTTTCTCGCAACGTATTGTTGGTAACAGCAAAACCACCGCAAGCTCTGGGATCAAACTAAAATTTCCACACTTCTATCATCCACTAATTAATAGGGCTTTTGTGAACCATTGCCGTTTGCTCTCCAGAGGAAACTATTATAATCCTGGTAGTCATTAATACTAAAAGGCAATGAACGTGCCCTGGCACTTGTGCTACTAGATAGCTGTAGATGAGCTGGAAAACAGCCAGGGCAGTACCAGAGGGACACTGAGCAGAGCAGAAAATCAAGTGATTACTCGCACACAAACTTTAATAACCAGTTTCATTCAGTATAGTACTGGTTCAGGACTTTGCCTACCAGAACTGACTATTCGGACAGAAAAACAGCGCAACCTAAGACAACCAAAAAAGCCGCAGAGCTTCAGGCTGATCACCACCACTTTCCTGGAAACAAGGATTTGCAAAGCTGGGGCTGGTGTGGTACAACTTGCTCGTTACCCATTCTTCGAATATCACCAAAGCCCGCGAGTTCAAGGGTAAAGCAGTGCTTTTCTCCAAGGTACTACGAGATCTAAATGATCATAATGGAAAGAAATTTCATACTAACGCACAGCTGCTGAAACACAGGAATCTTCAGAAACAGGCCTTCCCTCACTTTGAGAGATTGTTTGTTTTCCCCAGACCATTACAGACATCAACGGGGTCACAATTTCTACTGTAGTTCTGAGAAATTCACTGCTGCTTGAGCTTTAAGGGCTTTGTTTGGCTCTTGGGAAAGAGAAATAACTGTATCAGGCTGACAGCAAATTGCATATATGAGAGACTGACAAATGCTAGAGGCTACTAAGAAATACTTGTTCATGCTAAAATGTTTGTCGAGCTTTGTAGAACAACTGAAGGAAAGGAGAGTTCATTGATTTGGGGAGAAGGGAGAAGAGGATAAAGGGTAATGAAACAGGGTGGAAAGATCACCTCAGTGTTATGAACAGCCACAGACCTTGCTATTCCACAGCTGGAACAAACTATTCTCTTACTGCAAAGCTGGAGGAAACAAAAAACATACACATCTTTGTATGAGTTTTATTATTTCTCAATTATTTTAACATTTGGAACCAACCAGATGATTTTATTGAACTCCCCAGCCAAATCCATTGACTCATCACTGATCCCAAGCAGGGAAGACTGAAGAGAGCCCGCAGCGCAAGGGGAGGGTGCTCCTGGGTGGGCAGCCTGGCAGCTTCTCCGCCACGGGATGGGCAATCCCTGCAGCACACCGTGCAGTCCCGGTGCAGATCATCTGCATCAGGAGATACTCCTGGAATGCAACTTCAGCTCTCTCGCCGGCCGTACACCTGCATCTCTTCCCAGAGGAGCACAGGAGAGGTTGTCCTATGAGGGTACCAGAGGACACTTGTCTCAGCTATGGCAGATACACATCAAGTCCTGAATATCTCCATCAACTCCAACTGCCACAAGCCTGGAGGAACACAGCTGTGCCACCAAGGTGTTGTATGGCCCAGAGAGAGATCTTATGTTAAAATGGACACTTTCAAAGAACTGCAAGACGACTGGCATTGAGGCAGCAGTCAGGACGTAACCAAAATATTCTTCAGCAGGATTTATTCATCATCCTCCCGTCATCTGCCCTTTCTTGCCAGTTCAGTCCTTCAGTAGCTCCTGTCCTCTCCTTCATCCCACACAGAAGTCGTCTTTCTGTCACTGTCTTCTGCCTCCAGTAGGTATTATTGCCAAGTCATTGAGCAGGTTATCTTCCCCCCCCCCAAAAAAAAACCTACCAGGTTTCTGCGCAAGGGATGTAGTCTATCAGCTACTGAACAGCACAGAAACACCAAAAATAGTTCTTCTGTTTTAATCTTCATATCAACAATACTATGAGTTTTCCAGAAGTTCCCATGAGCTTCTCAGGCCATAAACAAGCTAATCTAAATGTCAGCTTTGGGACGGGTTCCAGAGTGGGTGTACCGGGCAGTGGGCACTACTAATGGCGGACATGTATCTGCTAACTGTTCTTACACTAGGACAATACTACCTTGAAGTAATCCCAAACAAGAGAAAAACGTTGCATTCATGGAAGGCGTAGAAGACTCTGAAAGCCCTTGAGCCAGAAACACAGATACAGGGAGAGTGTTCTGAGAAACCTTACAGCTTCTGCAGCCCTCTGAAGTTGGCCAGGGCCAAGGACAAGGCACAGCGCTGCTGGATTGCTGAACAAAACACAACTTCCAGCTCACATGCGATGATGGTGTCACACAGAACTCACTTCCACGTTTATAATGTACCACAATATACTTTCACTCAGTAAACAGCATCTTGCACTGGCCAGAGAAACTTCCACCGGCATTCCCGGATCTTACACGCTTGTCCTGAAATAAGCCTCAAGACTGTGACTTGGAAGCATTGTCCGAAGTTTTTCCTCCAGTTCCGTACCACCCAAAGCGAGCTGGAATTCAGCAAAGCCACATGGCAAAAGCATAATGCCCTTCCTCGATGGAGGCACGTGGTCCAGCAGAACCTGCATAGCCTCTAGGAGGGCTGAGCTTTGGCAGAGGGCTGGGATGTCCTGCCACGGCTCATCTGTGCCTGGAAAGCAGCATCCTGAGTTTTCCATTCCACATGGCATTCTGTCATCTCTTTCAGATGGGCAGTGTTACTGCAAACAGACCGAACCGTTTGTCTCCCCAGAAATACAGTGTTTTCCTGTCTTCTATGCGGGATCGTAAGGCGACATGGAGTCTAGTTAAAACTGGCACTGGCAGCCTAAATACGAGCGTGCTCAGGTGAGTTGACGCACCAGCTCAATGCATGTAAAGGTATGAAGTCTCACCACAGAAAAACTAACAAAACAGGAATAGTTAAAGATATGCATCCATGCTCTATTATGAACTAATTAATTCCAAGGTAAACTTTATTCACTTCTTAGATGAACAGCTGAAAAGTAGAATTACCGAATAGAAAACTTGTCCTGTTTTACCTCAAACCGGGACAAAAGCACGTGTGGATAAGACATGTTGACCTTAAACACGTACTAATCTAAAGTGACTGAAATGTAGACAAGAGGAGTTTATTGTGCATCAGAGCCTTATTTGCCATGAAGTCTGCACAAGAATGATCACATTTGCTACTTACTTTCTCAGAATTTAACCGTGTTAGGCTGTTTGAGAGTTTCAGCTCCAAACCACTGGAATCTACCTTCAACAAATCAGTTAATTTGATGGTCAGAAACATTAGAGGTGTAGAACTTCCAGCATACTCAAGAATGAAACAAGCACAGAAGTAATACACCGCGTTCTGAAGTTTACTAGATACGCTTTTATTCACCAATAGTTTGTTGCTAAGTTAAAAATACTGCATTTCACTATGGCTCTGACATAAATGTTTTAGTTCAGTCCCTAGGCGCAGCAGAAAAGCAATGATCAATGTGTATATGTCGAATAGAAGTAGAAGTTCAGCCTGCATTCAGGTGATAACTACTTGACTGATTCAAAACAGCAGTTAAATTTCTTACTCATAAAGGAAAAGGGTGCGAAAAGATACCAACAGTCAGCCCTGCAGAGCGGGCGAGAAACGTCACCTCTGTGACACAGCTTTACGGCAAAGGCAAGGTTGCAATATCAATATAACCACACATTTGTTTGATTAAGAAGATTCAGCAATATATAGTGTGTGAATAAACTCCACCCAGCCAGCATTACAGGCACCACCAACATTAGATGTCAGAACTTTTTCTTTTATGTAAAAGGACACCACATGAATTAAACTTTCTGCATTGAAACCAGTTAATAAATCTCAAGTACAGTATCAATTATTAACTTTTCAGTGAAACAGTGTTTGACACTACTTCCATATCACACTTATCGCCTACTTTTAATAGTAACCAATTTACTGTGGATATTACACATTACTGCAACATACAACGACTTCACTTAAAAGTCACATCAAACCCCGTAACTTCTGATCAACAGTATGCAAACGTGCTTGATATCAGACATTAACTACAAGGAAAATCAATCGCGTTAACAGAACACTCTGCTTCACCACCCTCTTCATTAGAAACATTCCTAATCTTGAGCTTGAAAGTCTGTCAAATTCCTTGTCATTAAGCACAGTTGGCTTTTGCTTGCTATATAAAACAGCTACAAAGCTTCAGGTATGCTTCTCCCATACAGCTATTCAAAAGCAGTTTAAGTCAACTTTAATTGTTAATTTCTTCAGAGAACGGTAAGAACCCTTAAGCTTAATGCTGTAAAGCTTTCCAGAGGTATTGGAATGAAAAAAAAACACCAAACACCCAAACAAACAACCAAACTTGACATAACCCAGTGAAATGAATGACTTCAGCATCCAAATTCATTTGAAAAGAGAAAAGATGTTAGGCATCTAGAAGATTCAGAAAAAATACAGCAGGTTGTAAAACATAACTTACTGCTTTGAAGCGTGGTAGCTCCAAAGACTATTTATTTTTTTTTCAGTGCTACAATGTAGTATCAGGTATTCTCTACTGAAATTAAAAGGAACTATAAATGGCTTGCACAGGATTTTCCTCGAGCTACCTGCCGTTAACCTCAGTTCTCATTATAAAAGACAGAAAAGGGGAAGGGGAGAAAAGATTGACAAAAATGGACCTACTACCAGGCATCTGCATCTCATCATGTCCTTCTTTACACCGCTTAAATCCGAGCCAACACCTGAAGAGTGTTTTTATTATCAAACACCAAAAAAAACACAACATACTCATGCTGTAATTAAGCAGCAAACTTCTAGGCTGGCTCAATCTGTCAGGGCGACTGTCAAGAGTCAAAGGAAGAAAAAAGAAAGTTTTGCTTTCTTTCATGAAGAAGTTTGGGCTGCGGTGAGGACACAGAAGAATGCCTTGGACAGGAAACGCACACACCAAGAGCACCTTTAATACGACCATTTGCCAGCCAGATTTTGACGCACGTTCACTGCTTTGCAGAAGGAATAGGCAAAGCACGCATACTTGTTACCATTCCAATCAGGAGCAAATCCAACCCCTTACTGCTAAGAAAAGGCTGCAAGAATCGATGAGCCAACACAGCCTAACGCTCTTCAGAAGATGCCGTTCACCTCCGCGAGAGGTTCTCCCATTCACACACCAGGGGACCTGGCAAACCAGCAAGTGTTTTGCGTAGTCATGTGTAAAATTAGATCTCTGTTGTGCAAGCTAACATCCTACTAATATTTTCATTCACAAGAGACCAAGTGCTTAATTAACATTTATACCGATTCACGAGCTATTTACCCACACAAAGGAGGTGGCGATTTGATACCGTAGTTCCTTAAACACAGCCCTAAATACAGATATAGTTCTTGCTCCCCTCTATCACATACATTGAATATTTAAGTTTGCAACTGGTCTTCTGTAGCAAGGAAAACTCTTAGTCAAAAAGACAGCATATACGCGTTAGTTTTCCTGTGATGATTTCTTCCAGCTTGCACAATTTTGCCTTTGGAAGCAAGCAGCGACAAAAGAGATACAGTACTGTGGCACACCAGAAGATGATCTGTATATACCTAAAATTACACTAATATGGGGGTAACGACAACTCCCAGCCCTCAGAAGTTCCAGTTAAAATCATATATTGGGTTGTTTTTTAAGAAATCTTAGAAGAAACAATTTACTTTGAGACATACAAGCTAGCAAATTTTGTGAGTTAAGAGCCACCATCTTGATAAACTCGGCTTTATCCTTTCCAACGAACTTTAAGACTGTCACGATTGCAACCCAAGTCACAACATTGTACATAAAGCAAGGATAACCACTCTCAAAGGGAAGAGAACTGTTCCTTCATAAATAAAATCTTCACCCGATAACCACAGATCTCATTACAATATTTGAACAGTTGCAACTTTCAAATGAACCACCAGCAGGAAATGTTAAGCTCTTTTACTGTACAGCTTTCCTATGAAATAGACTATTTCCACAGCTACCAGTTTATCCCACCATTCAACAGAGACGGGCAAAATCAACACCGCACATTCTTATTTTCCTATTCAAGCATGATTCACGTTACCCACCAAATCCCAAAGAACATTTTAAATTGGTTTGCGCATTTCAAGACAAGACCATACCTGTGTATGCACAGTTAAAACATCTAACCCGCTACTAATACAGGTAAATTTGATATCTAAACTAGTCAGACTACCAAGGAAAACTATTCATACCCGAGCACTGCTGTCATTACTATTCGTCTTGAAATTCTCAGGTAATATGGCAAAGTTCAAGCTCTTAAGAGCATTTAACAAAAATCTAAAATCCCTCCAAGAAATATTTGATAGCTCCCTAGCTGTCAACATCTGCGCAGCATCCATGCAGCATCCCTTTCTGCAAGGGAAGGTTATACTTTGTTTCCTTAATAATGAACAAGTTCTTTATTCTGATTATTAATAGGAAAGAGAATGCAACTGTTATACAACTCCCAAACAACGTTCGGACTTGAGCTGCTAGTTCTCCTTGAGGCTCCTGATATAAAGAAAATAACTTCTACCAGCATATTCCACGAGCAACTCTTCAGACAAAAAAATATAGGCCATGTTTTGTTTTGTTTGGTTGATTTTAAAAAAAAAAAAATACAAAAACAACCCCAAACCACTTTTGGAACTGCTAATCATCAAAACAGTCTTAAAGGTAATCAGCAAAAAACCCCAAACTATTGATTTCCTTCCTTGATTGCAAAATGAATATGGAGAGGAGTTCCAAATAGCCATTACCTGGCAGTTGAGATTTAAAACTTGGTCCAGACTGTAAGAAGTTCAGAAAAAAAACCCCATTTTGACGTTCTGTAGCTCTTCGCATAGATTTTGTTATGTATTACTGTCAGTGCAAATCCACTGTCAAGCAATGCTGGTATCAAAAGCAAAACTAACCGTATATAACTGAAATCATAATCCCTTTTGCAATCCAAGGAAAACTCCATGCAGTTGGTAAATAACAGATGTTCAGGGGAAAGAAAAAAAAAAAGACCACTTCACTTTTCAATCAATGTTTAGCAACTTTATGACATGTACCCTTAAAAACACCACTTTGGGGACTAAGTATAAATCATGTAGAGAAATTTAGTCACCGCTACTGTTTTTCCAAAAGCATAAAATATACCAGGTAACAGCTACCAGCACCACAAAGCAAGCCCAATGAGTTGGTTCTATCAAAGGAAAAGAAAACCCCTGTCACGCAAGTTATCACACAAAGCCTCAAGAATCACCCCAGTTTATTTTTCACACCCGCACACTTATTTTCTTAAAAATGAGAAAATGCAAGCAAATACATCACGACACGAGCGAATAATCCAACTAATTTAGAGTTATACATTTCCAGAACCTAAAACTGCTCCNCTGCTTTCTGTGTTTGTTGTGGGGGGGGGGGGGGGGGGGGGGGGCGCGCGGAGGGGACACCGTTCTAAAGAAGTGAGAATAACCTGCCCCCTGCCAAACAGGAAGGGCAATACAGAGAAAAGTTTAAGAATTTAGCAAGTACCAAATCAACCCGTAATGCAAACTCCATAAAACAAGTCATTCGAAAGCCTTTCAGAAAACCGTTGTGCAGTAATCATTGGCCTACTGATAAATGCTCTGTCATGCAATTAAAGTTGTCAGAAAGCATTTATTTTTTTTAATCAAAGGCATATACTTAAAACACAGGTCACTCTCATCCTTGCATTTTAATTTATTCTGCAGTTCACACAAGAAAATTACTCTTACACACCCACTTATGTTGTGTCACACAGTAAAAGCATTAGTTTTCGTTACAGACATCACTTTAAAAGGAACATTTTCATTAAAAATTCAAACTTTTAAGTGCGTTGGCTTTTATGAATAAGTTTTGCAACAGTTCAACAAAACAACGCTTTTTCTAATAAGTCCTCTGTATTTCTTTTGTACTCAGTATCAATATAACATAAGTAGTACAGGAGTGCTGGGGGAACTGCATATAAATATCTGTCTTCCAGAAAAGTTAACCCTGTTTTCAGAAGTCGTTTCCACACTGATGAGGCACTGGACAGCACAAGGAGACAGTACATTAATCTTAGCTCGTTATATTTCAGCAGTGGCTGTTGCGAACTCACAGACAGGACGCCTGCACTCTGCAAAAAGCGACTTCCTTTATATGAGGAAGTACCTACACGCCGATTTAATAATAGTAATAAAAAAATCCAAACCAAAACAAAACCTATACTGGGGGGGGGGTTTGGTGGGGAGGGAGGTGAGAGCGAGCGCATTTTGGGGGAAAAGCAGTGGCTCTTGGACCAAAAGCAGCCCTGAGCTGGGCTTCTCCAGCAGCAGGAAGTTTCTATGGGGCCTGACCGAGCATGCGCTGTGAGCTCCATGGTCTCCCTATGTGGCAAGAGTGCAGAGGCAACAACCAAACCAATAATAGAGACAAGAGACCAAGAGCAACAAGCACCTTCCCCTCTATATTCCTACCGCCGCCTCCTCACAGCCCTCCCCAGGCTGCTCTCTTGGCCCGGGGCCTCCCACATCCATTGCAGGGAGCAGGAATTAAGAGAGTCTGGCAACCAAATCTGCTGCTGGAGAGAGAGAGAGAGAGGGAGAGGGAGAGGGGAGGAGAGGAGGAGCAGCTTGAAAGAAAACAGTGGAGTGCACAACCCATCCCTCCACCTCGCAGAGCTCAGGTGGTGGTGGTGGAGGGGGGGGGTTAAGGAGCAAGCAGGGAGGTTATTCTGCCACCCCCCCTCCAGCTACAAGAGGGGAGGAGAAGAGAGAGATGGAGATGGCACACAATGGCTGGCTGTGTTTGTGGGGAGGAGATGGCCTACAACAGCAGCCCTGGGGAGGGCTCAGGGCTCCTCTGTGCCCCCCGCCATTCCTCACCCCCGCCATTCCTCACCCCACAGACACAGAGAGGAAAGGGGGGGGTGGCGCGTGAAAGAGGAGCAGGATGTCGCCTTGTGTGTGTGTGTGTCCCCTCCTTGTTTCAGGGGAGAAGTTAAAAAAAAAAAAAAAAAGACACATACCCGGGGGGGAGGAGAAAAGGAGGGGAGGAGGGAGGAGAAGAAGGGGGGGCGACCCCCAAGCTGTGGGAAGGGGATGGAAGAGACCCTCTGCCAGCGCCAGGTTGAATAAAAATAGTTATTTTAGCTTTATTTCCCTTTCTGCAGGAGTTTCGCCCTACCCCCCATGCCGCCCCACACAGAGCTCGGAAGCAAATCGGGGCGGAAAGGGGCGGGGGGGTGTCAGAGCCGGCAC
>VZSF01001910.1:25548-79669 GCA_013398295.1 Chionis minor | reverse complement strand
CTGTCCTCCCCCCCTCACCTCTAACAAACACCCCCACCCCTCCGTGACAGCCCTCTCTCTCCCCTCCATAACTCGCCTTCCCCCAGCAAAACTCGATCACCGCGTTCCCTAAAAATGTGGTTTGTTTTGTTTTTTTTAAACTTGCCACCTGTTCTCTCCCCGCCCGGTTCACTTAACCTTTCTGCTTGCCTTTCTGCGTGCCTGCCCTGCTTTTCCAGCTGCTCTATCGCTTCCGAAGTGGCATCGGCTGTGGAGAAGTCACCCGCCTTCGCCCGGTGACCCCGCTCCAGGCCGCACTGGAGATCTACCTTGTCTTTTGATACCTGACGGCAGTTGTTCTGCCTGCAACTTGACAGGCACCCGTTTACTCTTTCACCTTTATCCTCTTTGAGCTCAGGTTGCGCCTTGGATTTTATGAAATGTTCTTTCCTTCTGCAGTCTGGCAATAAAATATTCTCTGGTGCACTGCTCTCGTTCACCTTTCTTATTATATTTGTTGCTGATGAGTACTTCTCTGAAACAACGTTTGCCTTCACAGGACACAGTAGCGCTGGCAGTTTTAAAATCCACCTGCTTGCCCGACTGTACTTCAATCTCGAGTTTCTTCTGTTTCATTCTCAGCTATTCTTTTTTATTCTGCCACCCGTAGCCACTGCTTCATTTCTTTCTTTCAGTGTAGTCTCTTTGCATAAACTCTTATTTTTGCCTCCTTTTAAGCTCTTCCGCTTCCTTTATTTCCTATGTTTTTTAAACCCTCATAACTTTGCTTATAGATTCCTGAGCCATTTCTCCTCCTCTTTGTGTTTGGACCACTGTGATTTACAGAAATTGCTATTTTGGGTTATACTTGTAACTTGTATAGTTCGTGCACGAACTTTTGGTTCTCTTTTGATCTTAAGTGGTACCGTCTATTTTGGTCCTGTACATTTGTCATAGTGAATAATGAAAAATACAGCTCATTTGTTGGGGAAATATTTTCCTACTCCCTGCTGACTGGTGATTGGACCATGCCCTGTGCCAAGAATATCCAAAGTTCCTGCTAAAAAGTTCTTTCTTACTCCAATTTAAGATACCCTCATTAATTCGAATAACCTAACCTTACTGATATTTGCTGGTAGTAATATGGGAAATAGGTTTAGACTGCAGATTTTTATTTGTGGCTTTGAAGTTTTGTTTCTCTGTTTCTGCTATTTACTTTTCTATGTGCTGTTTGGAAAAGATAGTATGGAACCCTTGCTCTCCTACTTGCGGTTTATACCTGTTTGATTGCACAGTCCCAGCCTTGTAATACTATTTGGATTGGGAAATCCAATATTCCTAATCATTTTATTGTTTATTCACCTCTGTCTAACCTCCACGTCTAATTCTGCCGTTTCCTCTCAGAACTAGCACAAGTAAAAATCCTTTTTGGTCTTCAGAGTTGGGTTCTGGGTGATTTGTTCAGCCTTTACTCTTTGGTTGATGGGTGATGTCATTCTGTTGGGACCACTGCTGGTTGTTTCTTCTGCTACAATCTCCCCTCAAGCAGATTTTTGGAAAAATAGTCTTACAAACCTTCATTTGAATCCATCGCATTGTGGATGTATAATGAGAGAATCTAGAATACATGAATCCAAGCAAGTTTTGCTCCCCTGTAGCTGCTTGCCTGGCTTCCTATTTGGCAGGGCACATGTGCCGCTAACTTCAAAAAAAGGAGCAAGCAAGAAAGAATCGCACCGTTATTCCGTGGAAGAAGCAGGTCTGGCAGCCCTAGTCCTGTGCCAAATCCAATGTGACGCAGTCTCTACTTCGTGTGACGTTTGAAACGCTTGATACTGAGATCCACTGCTGGCAATCCGAGAAGAGCGTGTCCTGTCTGGCCATACTGTGTTTTGCTGTAGCATGTGCAAGATGGGAAGGGAGGCTTCCAGCAGGACTGGACTGGAAGCCTGATAATCTGAAGATTTTTCTTTTGTGAGCGCTCTTTCTTTAATTCATGCCACCAGGATTTCGATGATTGATTTTTTTTTTTTAAAATTGTTTTTATTATTGTTATTGTTTCCCCTGTGAATTTGAACAATTAAAAAGTAAAGTATGAGAAACTGCGTATCTGGAAGGACCTGCCACTGGGGTTTTCTGGATCAGCCAGGAGCAGAGCTCTTTTTACTGCAGAAACAACCAGTTTTCTTCATAACGCGGATTTCAGACCATCTTCCTTCCGAGTTGGAAGGGCGGAACGGTGACTCTACCCTTGAGGCGCATCAGTTGGCTGCCACACCAGTCTCACACCTTCCCAGCATATCGCCCTGGGATTCCTCTCTTGTCGTCTGCTGCTGGAATCCCACCGGCAATCGGACTGCAGTAACGTGAGGGACTGCGAAGAGGGTGTAAGCTTTCATGGTGGCACTTCTGAGGCAGAGTCCCTGCCCTGCTGATGCCCAGTTGCGATTGTTGTAACAGATCTAAAAATGACTGCGGTTAATACCAAAAAAACCCCCAACGGTTGGTCGATAGCAGCGCTGATAAGGCCTCACCTGGAGCACACTGTCTAGTTTTCGGCAAAAGACATCGAAGAAAGATGCGTGCCAATTGTTGGCTGCCAGGGAAAAAGAGGAAAATAAGCAGAGATTCAGAAAACGGGACTGAAAGGAAGTGAAATTTATTCAATCTAAAAGAAAGGAAAAAAGAGTCAAGTCCTCAGGAAAACCAAGGATGGTGGAAAAGACTACGATTAAGCTGTTCTCCTTGTCCACCGGATTAGAAATAATGATTTTTAAGTTGAAACAATCACTGTTGAGGTCAAACATTAGAAAAGACATCGTTTGGGTGTTTGACATCTTGAGATGTTACACAGGGGGACTTGGCCTCTGTAAGGAGTGAGTAGGGAAGCAAGGCTCGGTCTCCAAAAGTCTTCATTTCTGTAGCAATATGGCAATGCCATTGGTTTTGTTCATGGCTTTTGTAGTGCGTTGGTTTGTTTGGGATTTTTTTTAACCTCATTTACCACTTTAAAATAATAAAGTGGTCAAAGAAACAGCGTATATCTCAGCTATTTTAGGAAATTATTATCATCTTCATTGTACATTTTAGGGAGAAGATTAAAACCCAGATGTGAGAGGATATTCTGGGACCTGATCCCTGTTGATAGTTTTAAAAGTTGAGCACCCAATACTGGTACAGATTTAGCGTGTAAAATGATTTGCCCCAAATCCTGCCCCAAATCCCCAAGAGGACTGGTAATTCAACAAATCTGCTGATCCTCAGTCCAATTCTGTTGTCACAAAATCACGTGGATAAAGTCTGTAAGAGCGTTTCCTTCCCAGCTCTTCGGGGCAAGGACAGAATTTTCTGGTTTTATTAACGTGCTGCATATGTTAGCCTGATGTTATGTATTAAATATCCTTTTTCCAGACTTTCCTTCAACTTTGTGATGTCTTCCCCTGAAATTGCTTCCCTTTCTTGGGGTCAGATGAAGGTGAAAGGCTGCTCGACAACCTATAAGGACTGCAAAGTATGGCCGGGAGGAAGCCGAACCTGGGATTGGCGAGAAACTGGGACTAACGTAAGTTTGGCGATTACTATCCGTCCTGCATTTCGAACGGGACTCTGGGAATGGTCCAGAGAACAGTTGTTAAAGTTCTAGCCAGTATTCAGCGAGCGGCCTTTTCCTTTCTTTTAACCGTTAGACTTTTCCTGGTAAAAACTGGGTGTATGTTTCAGGAGTGACTGTGCGCAGAGGACAGCAGGCACACAACGTGCTACGGGTGACAGGGTGTAGCAGCCACTGCCACCAGTCCTCCCAGCTGCCCTGACCAGGCCGCTCTGTTACACCTGAGAGCTCTCAAACAGCGTTCTGCGTTGCACTAAGAGCCCAATTGTCATATGGTGCCAGTAACATCCTTTTTTTCGGACTGTGTAAACAGAAGTTGTCTTGAGCGAGAGGAGAAAAAAAATTATGGGAAGTTAAAACGACAGAAACTGACCTTATGTGCTTGGAAGACAACGAGGCATGTGGTTTAGTTTATAGCATTTTCCTTGGGGTCCCTTGCACTCATTTCAGAGGAAAAATAAGCAGATAAAGTGTCATATGCATTAGTTTCTCTGTGAAAAGCTCACAGTCTGGCTAACCACACAGTGACTTCTCTCGGTAGCCATATATTAAGCGGTTGCCCGCACAATTTTTAAACTTTATCTGTAAGTGCTATCAGAATTGTGTAAAAGTACACGGAATAGTATTAACGTTCCAGATTTTAGAAGCGGCATAATGTCTGTTGCGTTAGGAACTTGATGATAATTCTTCCTGTATTAAGGCTTGCATGAGGAGAGCTGTATTGGCTAGAAAAAAATCCATACTTTCGAAGGAAAAATTAAAGCGCGAAAGAACTACTTACTGATCGGGTCTTAGACCCAGCACCTGCACCCACACAGAGGGTGCAGCTCTGTTGAATTCATTTTGACGCAACGGAAGGGCAGAACCTTTGGGTTTGGAACTTCATCTATAATATTTGGGGGAACAGAACTTTTTTAAGCTGTCAGAGTTCAGTTTATAATGAGCATATAATGCCAAGACAAAGGTAGTGCTGCCATGCAAAGGTATCTGTACCTTGCAGCGAGAAAGATAGCTGCGTATGTATCTATTTTTAAATTTATTTATTTAATTTTTATTTAAATTTTTTTAACTTATGGTCTGATTATAAAAACAAATAAGTTTTCACCGGCTGTTTGGAGGCGTGGGTTGGTTGGTTGACAATATTGTTTTCCTGGTTTATACGCGCATATGACTGGAGAAGCAGAACAGCCAAAAAGTTCCAAACTTGTTCCCAGCTCCATCGCACTTTGATATTCGTTCCGACCGCTTGAACACTTTGATTTGGAAGTATAACCACCTGCTAGCATTTCGGAGGCTGTGCCTTCCCTTTAAAGTTTCTAACAAGGGATATTTTCAGGTGACAGGTAAAAGCTTTAAGTCTGTAAAAGTAAGAGGAGTCCTCCAACTGAAACAAGAAAAAAAGGAGACTCTGGTAAATTAAAATTGGGAGGAGAAAAAAAAAATAGTTGGGTTATTTGGAGAAGTAGGTTTTCTGGCATCCTTTGTATCAGGAAGTAAAAAATACCTGTATATAGGTCACCTGTAAAGCTCCTGCTTTAGATCAGTCCTATCCCCCTCGCAGCTATGAGGAGTTTAGTGATTTGGTTAAAAATTGAATAGCAAGCAACAAATATGAGACTAGAACTAAGCTTTTCTAGGCTGCACCTCCAACTCTGGAAGAACTATAGAAAAGTGAATCCAATCCGCGCTGGAAATAGTAGGATTCACCAGATGAGTTTTCTGCACGTTTCTTTACAGCGGACTGCAGCGTGCCTGCTTTCTTGGAGCATGTTTTTCCTGGGGGCAGGTGGAGCTGGAGTTTGGGAAACAAGCAGCGCTGGTCATGTCCCGCACTCTAGTTGGAAATAAATTGCTTCCTTTCCTGCTCTGCTCTCAGGCTGCTGTCTAGGACGGAATTCTTTCATTGGGAAAATGGCATAACTGGCTCTGCAAGGTTCTGTAACTAGGCAGTAATAGTTCTTACGGCCTTAACCCAGGGGCATGACAGGCAGCCTCCCTGGCTGGCTGCATTTCAGTGCCATCGGCTAATGGGAGAAAAGAAATAGGAATTCTAAAGGAAGAGCAGGGAACAAAACAGACCAAAAAATCCTGCTGCCCTTCCTCTTTCCCTCCAGCTGTTAAATCAGCAATGATACACTTATTCCATCATGTTACATGTTTCCTTTAAGGACCCAAATTTCCTACAAAACACAGGGAAGCCCCCTAGGCTTGTGTAACCCAAGAAAATCCTTTTGTTCCATGGTTTTAATATCTCAGGAGTACTTATCATATGACAGCAACCCTTCCCCAGCAATCTAATTATCCTAATTGCAGTAAGCCATACCAGTTCTTTTTGTCGAAGTTTTGAGTCTACTTTAAAACCCCCAGAGGAAAAGCATTATCTACTCTGTCATAAACATGTACGTGCAGGGATTTGGTCTGAGAAAGCTCTGCCTATGGAAGTGACCTCTGCATCCTAGGCGTGGATATCAAATGTAAACCGACTAAGGGGAACACAACTCGGAGAACCGGAAAGGTGAATTGTTAAGCCGGTGCTTTGTCCTTAATTCATTGGAAAAATGTAGTATTTTCTGAAAGTATAGGGGATAAAGATGCATAAGCATCTCCACAAAAATAACATTCTCCAGGAGTCCACTGTGGTGTTTGGTGTTGCCTACTCCAAGTGATAAACTCATCTCAGTCCTCTAAAAGAACTTAAGAATTCTACCAAAAAAAAAAAAAAGAAAAAACAGAGGGGGAAGGGAATAGTATTTATGGATCAAAACTTGCTCACTAAAAAGCCACAGGTGGTACAGTATCTTACTCTCAGCCATGTAGAGATACATAGAAATTGAATCCAGGAGGAGAATTAGTGTGACATAATAATGTTTTATAGTAACATTACAGGTATATTTGTGGATTCATATGTTTAAAGCAACACTGGTAGTAAATGGGTGTACTTCTTTAAAAACTCAGTCAACATACTGCTAAAGATCCTTTTTTTTTTTTCTTTGAGGAGTTTGGTTTCAAATATTCCTTTCTCAAAATTAAAAATAGTGGAGAAATTGAAGCTGTTAACTGCGATGAAGCTAACCAATATGTTTCAGCCCTTTTTGGTAAATGAGATTTGCAATGTAAACAAGAAAAGAATTTAATCATTTTAATTACTTGAGGAGCTCTTTGTAATTAAAGTGAGTAAACTTTGGCTTGCCACAATCTTTATTACAGAAAGGGTTTGCTCATTTGAAAACAAATGGCAATATGTTGCAATGTATTGATTTCACTTTAACTTTTTAATATTTATAAAATGCTAGTTGTTAGACATAGGTATTTTCGAAATGCGTAATGCCTCTTTTTATTTTTTACTGTTTAATACAGAGCAATAATATTGCCACCGAGTAACTATCATCCTTCATCTGCATATAAAAGACCTTTTTTAATTACTAACGTTATCTACTGTGTGTGCGCAGAAAAGAGGGTCGTGTTACATTTTGGTGCTGCTAATCTAGGGACGGTTTCAAAACCCACAGATGAAGCTTTCCTGGCGGTTGCTGTCAGTACACAGACTATTATTTTTCCTCCCCTGACACTCAGCATTCGCCAGGAGTGCAACCAGCTGACCTTGAAGAAGTTGTCAAGACAGGTGTTAAAACCATGGTCATCGGTCGCGGCATGAGCGAGGCTTTGCAGGTAGGTTTTTGTTCCGTGATAAACATAGAATCATAGAATCACTTGGGTTGGAAGAGACCTTCAAGATCATCGAGTCAAACCATAACCTACACTACCAAAATCACCACTAACCCATGTCCCTCAGCACCACGTCCACCCGTCTTTTAAATACCTCCAGGGACGGCGATTCCACCACCTCCCTGGGCAGCCTGTTCCAATGCTTGAGAACCCTTTCCGTAAAGAAGTTTTTCCCAATATCCAACCTAAACCTCCCCTGGCACAACTGGAGCCCATTTCCTCTTGTCCTGTCACTTGCTCCTTGGGAGAAGAGATTGACCCCACCTGGCTATAACCTCCTTTCAGGGAGTTGTAGAGAGTGAGAAGGTCTCCCCTCAGCCTTCTCTTCTCCAGGCTGAACAATCCCAACTCCCTCAGCCGCTCCTCAGGAGACTTGTTCTCCAGACCCCTCCCCAGCTCCGTTGCCCTTCTCTGGACACGCTCCAGCACCTCAATGTCCCTCCGATACTGCGGTGCCCAAAACATCAACTAGAACTCTTTGTTTTCCCTCTCCCTCCAATTGGGGGGCAAAAAGAATCTATGATGCTTTATAAAAAGGGGGAAAAAAAAATTCAGGATGCTGAATGAGCGTGACTGAGCTCCTGCCAGGAGTCACCCTCTTCCCGAAAGAAACATCACTTGGGCTCCCCCGTATTAGTGCCAACGTCAAGCAGCAAAGAGGTTTACGTTCTGCGATTAAATTTAAACAAGGAGAATATTTTTACGGTGTCATTACTTCTCCCTCTTAGAATAGGTTATGAACTAGCTCTCTAGCCTGCTCTAAATACTTTCATAATTAGGCATTTTTGTTCCTGATGTTGGCAGGGTGTCATTGCAGTAGATAAACTGGCTTACGGAGAGCTCGGAAATGCTGAGCTTCGCTTTGTGAGAAACAATTCTTAAGCTTTTTGGTGAGGTGGGTAACAGCCTATTTAGCTTAATTACCTTTAGCTCCAGTTCTCTTTGTAAGACAGGGCTGCGTTTTAAACCACGTTAAGGAGAGGTGAGAGGTGTGTATATGCAAGTTGCTTTATTTAAGAGAAAAAAAATTCTATCAATCTTAGAATTACCCGAGCACATTATCAGTTTGGCTGCTATCAATTACTCAAGTGCATCTACTAACAAATGCCGTCGGTACCTATTTTTCTCCAAGCCTTATGGTGTGAGGGGGGAAAAACGAAGCTAATATTTGCCCTTCCCGTTTCCTTTTCTCTTCTGAGGTTCCACCGTCGACCGTGGACTATCTGAAGAAAAACGGGATTGATGTGTTGGTCCTGCAAACGGAGAAGGCTGTGGCGGAGTACAATGCCCTGGCTGCTCGGGGTGTCAAAGTCGGGGGAGTCTTCCATTCCACCTGCTGAGGCCCTGCAGCTCCTTCCCCCTGCCACGGCCGCAGCCAAATCACGGACACACCTCTCGGCTGAATCAAATTACAGTCAACAGGGTGTGGGCTTACGGGCCAAGGCATTTCTGCGCTGACAATCTAAAATGCAAGGACAGTTTATTAGTTCAGGATTTCAACAAATGGAGAGCTCACAAAAGGGGCTGTTAAGGAAATAATTTAATTACAGAACCATTGCCATACGTTCTTGAAATTGACCTAATTGTCCTCTGAAGACTGTCCGTATCCTGGTTCCTTAATTTTTCACCTGTTGGCTAAATTAAGATACTAACTTTTGAATACTTTTATTAGGAAGTGGCTGGAAATTACATTATTGGCTATGGGAATGCAGCCATAAGATACCTGATGAGTACAAACAAGTGGTAGATACCAAGCGGTGGTAAAGCAGCACTTTACCACCACTGTATAAATAAGTTAAAAATAAAATAAAAAGCAGAGCCAGAACGTACAACTTTGCCTCCTGCTGGTGACCTCAGTCAGGATATTGGCTGTGGAGATCTCTTTGTGAGGATTCAAGACCGTCACATAATTTAGCACTTTTAAATATTACATTGAACCTGGAAAAAGGAGAAAAAAAAAAAAAAGTCTACAGGGAATAAACATAAACGCTGGGCCTTAAAGAATTTTTCTATTAATTATGAATTGTGAGGATTGAATTGTGGAATACGTATCTATTGAAAAGTCCCCATGTGCTTAAAATCATTAGAAAGATTTGTCACAAAACTTAAGTTTGCAACATAAACTGTTGATCTTTAGGAAATCAGTCTAGATTGCCACTAGCAAGCTGGGGATGGGTACGAGAATTCGTACTGGTCATCGTTATCTGATGATTTAAACGTTGTGCCAACAAGCCTATTGTTACACAGAAAATTGAACAAGTTCTCTTAGTTGCTGGGGTTGGTGGGCTTTTATTAATAATACTAGTTACAAGTCACCTACTGTAGAATTTATTTTTTTTTTCCCCACCAAGCTCGCTAATTCTTGATCTGTGTATATTAAGTCTGTGTCTATTAATGATGGCACAAAGGTGTCGCTATGGGAAAGCTCCGAGTGCCTCAGGGTTATCCGAGCAGCAGCGGAGAAGCTTAGATTGCCAGGAGAACGCACCGGCTTTCCCGAGACCCGAGGATAACCCTTCACAAAATACTATGTTCTTTCTCTGTTTATTTGCTCTAGCAATCATTGAAAACCTTTTATCTGATGAAATACAATGCGCTGTAAGAGCAAAGCGAAAGCGAGTACTTGAATGTTTTATCTTGCAATCTCCTAATTACAGCGATATTTTTCTATTAGTGGAGCTAAATTTGAGGCAACGTCTTATCTCAACCGGCAAGAACTGCCTTTCCAGCTGCAGCTGCGTCCTCTGGCGCAGCAGCCGGCGGAATGCTCGTCGCAACTGTCGTGACATCACTCTGCGAGTTGCATGGTGTGAAGTCGAGGGCGGACCACCGACCCAGAAGACTGCCGTCATCCCCACCAGAGTGCCAGCACAACCAGTTCCTACCCATCCGCGCAGCGGGAAGACTTTTTGCATTAAAGCGTCGTTACCTCATCGTGGAGGTGGTTTGGTACTCTTGATCACTGTCCTATATTTGCATTATTTCATACGCTTTTGGGCCTTACAGCAGCCTTAAATAGCAAGAAGGCTTTGTAAGGCTTTTGCTGAGGGGACAATTCCAGTTTCTTCGGTGCTGCAGCGTCCACATTATGCTGTTAGGCGATGTCCAGCAAACACCTTATCTTTCACCTCCAGGTTTTGGGGTTTTTTCCTGGGTGGTTTTTTTTTTGGTGTGGGGTTATTTTTTAATATTTTCATATTAATGTGGTAACTGCTCAACCCAGGTCCTGCATTTGAGGAAAAAATACACCTCATGCTGGTGCTCTGTGTTTTGTCCTCCCAGAAGGCACGGGAGGAGCACAGCCCCTTTCGCATTGCCAGGTGACTTTTAGAGGTGCGCCCTACCCGGCTTTGTGCTGCAGCCTCTTAATTGTTCCTCTCGTTTGGCAACTGGTAGGATACAGAAGATTCCACTTCTCAGACGGGGACCTGCAGCCTGCAAAAAAAACCCCCCAGATTTCCCTTTTTAAAGCTAAACTGCAAAGTTTCGCTGCCATCAGTCCACAATGTTGGTGTTAGCAAGGAGATAATCTGCTGCGAGTCTTCTCCATCCGTATTGTCTACTGCTGCTCTCCTCACAGCTTCCCGCGTCGGCTTTATCAGTTCCCGCAAAAGCACCTGCTCCACTTGGGCTGCTCCAGTCACTGAGAGCCCAATTTCCTTCTCGGGGCCTGAAATTGCTTTGCTGGAAACAGCTGGGACTGATTCATCAGCAAATTCAACCGGAGCTCAAAAGGGTATCTTTATTAAAGCGCCACTTTCAGCTTGGAGCCATAAATAATTCGTTAAAATAACGGGCTCACTGCCTAAATCATGGGAATGCCCTTTGAGAGGGCAGGATTTCTCACATACGCCGCTTTTCTGCCTCCCACTGGGAAAAACGATCTCCCAGTCAGCAGCGAACTCCCACCCTGACACTCTCATTAAAGCCGAGCGGCTGCTGGGCCGGGTGCCAGGAAGATTCCACCCAGCTGCTCCGCCGCCCAGCCCCTCCGTCCCCAGCCCTTATCTTTGGGAAGCAGCACGTGTGAGCTGGCAGCCAGGAGAAAAGAAGCCGTGAAAAAAGCTCACAGACGCACCGAACGCAACGCGACCAGCAGTTTGGAGGGACATCGGACAGCGTTTGCGCACGGCCCGGCATCTATGAGCCTTCAAGCTTTATTTCAAAGTCCCGCTAATATCCCGTTAGGAAATTGCAGGCTTAAAAAGTCAGCCTGCTCACACATTCCTGGTGCCTGCTGCTAAGAATAAACTGGAAGAGGCCAGGGAAATAAGATGAAAATAGTGATTTTTTTTATCTCTGAGTTGGTCAAAAGATTTGAGAACTCAGACAAGCAAGACAGGAATCCAGAGGAAACCCATCTCCGTGAGCTGGAACCCAAGATGATGTCATATGGTCCTGATTTTCTTCCGTCTTCCCAAGAACTTGCTTTGTACTTTTGCAGTGGCTGTACCCACCCACTTAGGTTTTTTTCTGTACTTTTAGAAATAAGACGCATGAAAGCCACACCAGGTTTGAGTTAATAGCTCATAATCTCCAACTTCGTTCCAAACAGATTTATATGTTGTTTTAAGCGTTCTTGACTTGGGAATTGCATTATTTACTGGCAAAGTTCTAAGAAGTGGCCGAATGAATTTCAGTGGACTTCAGCAACCTGACTACGCCTTCCCTGTTAAAAGCAGTCATGTATAATTACAGCTGAAACAAACAAAAAAGGGTAAACATGACAAGGCATTTTCAAGCCACTAAGCCCCACCCCTTTCATGTGGGTTCAGCCGCCTTCTCTCTCTGCCAGATTCTTGACCCTCTTCCTTTATGTCTTGCGCCCTCAGCAAGTTTGCCGACGACATCAGGCGGTGTGGAGCGGAGGACACGCTGGAGGGAAGGGATGCCATCCAGAGGGACCTGGACAGGCTGCAGAGGTGGGCCTGTGCCAACCTCGTGAAGTTCAATAAGGCTGAATGCGAGGTCCTGCAGTCCCAAGCAGAAATCCAGGCTGGGCTGGGAATGGCTGGAGAGCAGCCCTGAGGAGAAGGACTTGGGGGTGGGGTGCTGGGGGGGAGAAGCTCAACATGAGCCGGCACCGTGTGCTGGCAGCCCAGAACCCCCCCACCCACTGGGCTGCATCCCCACAGCGGGGGCAGCAGGGCCGGGGGGGGATTCTCATCCTGTGCTCCGCTCGGGGGAGACCCCGCCTGGAATCCCATGTCCAGCTCCGGGGGTCCCAATGGCAGAAGGACACGGAGCTGTTGGAGTGGGGCCAGAGGAGGCCATGGAGATGATCAGAGGGTTACAGCATCTCCACTGGGAGGACAGGCTGGGAGAGCTGGGGCGGGGTTCAGCCTGGAGAAGCAAAGGCTCCAGGGAGACCTTAGAGCCCCTGCCAGAATCTGAAGGGGGCCTACAAGAAATCCAGTGAGGGACTTTTTCCAAGGGCATGTAGTGATAGGAGGAGGGGTGATGGCTTCAAACTGGAAGAGGGGAGATTTAGATTAGATCTCAGGAAGAAATTTTTCACTCTGAGGGCGGTGAGTCCCTGGAACAAGTTGCCCAGAGAAGCTGTGGCTGCCCCATCCCTGGAGGTTCAAGGCCAGGTTGGATGGGGCTTGGAGCAACCTGGTCTAGTGGGAGGTGTCCCTGCCCAGGGCAGGGGGGTTGGAACTGGATGATCTTTAAGGTCCCTTCCAACCATTCTATGGTTCTATGTCTAACTAGGAGGTAAAACGCAGAGGTGAAGGATGTTTGAACATTGTCAGTTTTTAGCAAACTATTTGCCCTTGCTTGTAGGTCGCTCGCTTTCCCGGCGGCTGCGGCTCTGTCCTGGCACCACAGTCCTACACTGGCAAACATCAGCAAGAACAGAATCTCCCCGTACTTGGGTGACTGTGATCTGACGTCCTCTGCTCCCTCCTCACCAGAGATGAAAGATGCAAATTATCTCTGCGCCCGAGTACAGCCCTTTCTGAGATAAATCGTCTTCTAGGCTCTTGCAGTGCCGAAGTCCAACGCTCATCCAAAAGGAGAGGACAACGGGTGAACGGGCGGAGATGCTTCTGAGGTGACACAAAGTCCTGGAGCTCCACAGAGAGCATGAACTCCAGTATTTTTGCAAGCAGAAAAGCCTACACGTCTCAAACCTGGAAGTGGGAAGGAAAAGTCGACAGGTAGACTTAAACAACTACAGCAAAACCTTGGAATATTTCACTATTATACAAATTGCCTTTCTGATTTCCCCTAGGTTGGAACGTGGGGATTTAATGCATTTAAAATAGCATTTAAATGCATGCATTTAAAACGGAAAGTAAGCTAAAATAAATTGGAGATCGAGGTTAGCGGTTTAAAATAAAAACAACACAAAACACCACCACAAACACGACAAAAAAGTAACAAAACCCAAACAAAGATGTGTTAAATAAGAGGGGAAAGAATGTGGAATAGCAGCAAGAGAGCAGTAGGGTGCTGTAGAGAAAGACCTGCCAAAATAACGTATTTATAAGGGATTTTTTACCAGGGTCTGCAGCGCCAGACCGAGGGGCCTTGGTTTTAAACCGTTTTAAACTGAAAGAGCGCAGCTTTAAATGAGATATTGGGAAGAAATTCTTTTATGCTGAGGGTGGTGAGACACTGGCCCAGATTGCCCAGGGAGGTGGGAGATGCCCCATCCCTGGAAACATTCCAGGCCGGGTTGGACGGGGATCTGAGCAACATGATCCAGTTGAAGATGTCCCTGTTCATGGCAGGGGGGTTAGACTAGATGGTCTTTAAAGATCCCTTCCCAACCCAACCTGTTCTACGTATCTACGTTTACAAGTCTGCTTATCCACACAGTGGGGAAATCAAAGGTAAATTTGAATGTCGGAAATAGTACAGTATTAAGGAAACAGCATTTGACATTGAATTTTAAGATCATCCGTGTTACAGAACACTTGAACACTTTTTTCCCCCCCCCCCAGCTAAAATGATGATGAATTAGTCACCTGCTTGAATAGATGACACCTAAGAAGAAAAGGAGAACCTAGGATTTCCTCTGTGAGTCAAACTAGGAATCAGAGAAAAAAACTACAGGACACTATCCAGAAGAGAAGCCAACTGTAGAATACTCCCATCAGGAGACTGGAAATGTTTGTAGGAGTGTCCAGTTCTGGGCTCCCCAGTTCAAGAAGGACAGGGAACTGCTGGAGAGGGGACAGCAAAGGGCTATGGAGACGATTCGGGGGCTGGAGCATCTTTCTTATGAGGAAAGGCTGAGGGAGTTGGGTCTTTTTAGTCTGGAGAAGAGCAGGCTGAGGGGGGTCTCATCAATGCTCATAAATCCTTCAAGGGAGGGGGCCGGGAGGAGGGGGCCAGGCTTTTTTGAGTGGTGCCCAGTGATAGGACAAGAGGTGACGGGCACAAACTTGAATACAAGAAGTTCCATCTCAACACGAGGAGGAACTTCTTGCCTGTGAGGGTAGCTGAGCACTGGAACAGGCTGCCCAGAGAGGTGGTGGAGTCTCCCACTCTGGAGACATTCCCAACCCGCCTGGACGCCATCCTGTGCCCCCTGCTGTAGGTGGCCCTGCTCTGGCAGGGGGGTTGGACCAGATGATCTCCAGAGGTCCCTGCCAACCTCAGTGATTCTGGGATTCTGATACTGCAAATGAAAAAAAAAAAACACAACCAAAAAAAACTCCAGAAAAAAACCACTCCAGAATGGGGTAGCTGTTTGCTACTTTGGCCTGGGAAGAAATGATAAATCATAACAAACACTGATAACCACGGAGCAGCCATGCTACCCTGAGGAAAGGCAGAGTTTATCCCAGACAGCTGCTCACCAGGGAGGGTTTAGCTGTGGGCCCGCAGGAGCACAAAAGCTTCGCTGCGCTGCCCCTCACCACTGCGCTGCGCTGCAGGAGAAGGGTGGCCTTCAAGACCAAACAGGAGCTCCCTCAGCCCCCGGGCTCTGCTCCGCACCAGCCCTGGCCTGGTAATGGACACCATTTCCAATGTAATGGACACCATTTACACTAGAAGTCTTTGTTGGGATGAGAGAATGCAGAAAGAGTGGTGAGGTGTAAAATGGAGAGGGGGGTGGGGAAAAAAAAGTCCGTAATGAACAAGCTCAGCTCATCAACCATCTGCAGAAGAAGAGACATACATCAACCCTTGTCCACCGGGAACCAAACTGAGGATCCCAACGAGAAGTCAGACCTAACACCTCAGCTCTTACACGTGCAGCAGGTTTTCAAAGCAGTGCCCTAAAGGTGAAACACCAAAAAACCAGTTGTTGAGAGCAGCAGCACTAAAAGAAAGGCTATTTAACTCAAGAATATCTAAAGCAGCTGAATAGTTTTATGGTTACAAGTCTTTGGACTGCAACACGTCAGTGCTAAAAAATTAAAAGAAAAAAAAAAAGCACAAAAAAACCTTGCTGTAACCTGTTACTAGCCTAGGACCATGCAGGTATGCATGTCCACTCAACGCAATAACAAGGGAATAGATTAGTAGGAGTTTTCTAATTTTATTGTAGGAAAGCACATAAAGGGTTATTATTAACACTAATCTCTGTCCAACTGGAACGTATTTCTTCACTGCTTTGTTTACTTGCTAAAAATACACCTTTTTTTTAAAAAAAATCAAACGATTTATGAACATGAGTAACATTTCGCAGCTGTACTATGAAGTGTCACACATTAAGTCCTGGAAAATCCTAGGAAGTTTGTCGTTCCGTAGTCCCAGCTCACCTCCATAGGGGAACACCGACACGCTGCCCGACTGCTGCTTAACTGAGAGCGTGTTTGGCTACTTCAGCCCATCAGAAAGACTTTGATGGTCAAAACTGCTGCTGAATTGAAAAACTACACAGATTTTCTCACCTCAGTAAGATCGGTTCAGGCCAAGATCGGTTCCGGCCAAGATCGGTTCCGGCCAAGATCACGTCCTAGAAACAGATTCTGTAAAACTTAGTGGGATGGAGTTAGTCAATTTTCAACCCATGGTATTTAACCCCATTTTTCCTAAAGGCACACAAATGCGCGAGAGACTTGGATTACAATTCAGAGATGAGTGCGTTTGCCTCCATTTTACGTGAACAAACAAAATAACATATTGTTTTGTTGCTAGAGCTCAAACTCCAGCTAATTGGGAGTCCTGCTGCTTACACTAACAGGTTCCTCCTCCCCCTGCATCACAACGTGAACGACCTGTGCCCTCCCCAAAACAGTACCAGCTCCAGTACAGCCACACAGGATGTAAAACAGCTCAGGATTTAGCCTACGGCAACTGGCACTTTCACTTCGTGATGCGGTTCCTACACAAGAACAACAGCGCTTTAGAGATTTTTATTTTATTTTATTTTACTAAGAATTTAGGTTCCAATGCACAAATAAAAGTTTTGGACATTTCAAAAAAAAAAAAAACAAAAAAACCAACCAACCCCAAAACCAAAAAACAACAAACAAACCCAACCAAAAAAGCCCCCCACAAAACCCCCAAACTCCTTGGCTTCATTTCAGAGTGCTGTAAAAATAACATCGATTCATGTGCCTAAGTGTTTACACAGTAAATACCTTAGTAAATACATCGCAGAAAACCTAGACGTCGTGAAGAGAAGCTTTTGCTAAGTGAAAACTGAAGATACGGCCCAATGAAATGCTACTGGACGCCTTGATTTTGTTGATTCAATATAGAAACACCTGCATTTTCTTGAAACTAGGTAACTCCTGTCCTGCTCTAGCTGCTTCTTAACAGAGGAGACCAATTGCTCTTCGGCAGCTCGATTTCTGTGTTGACTTTTGTCACTCAGGTGTAAAACTCTTGTGGTTTGGTTCACTATCTCGGAACACAGTGTATTGTTCTCGCGTAACCCAACAATCCCATCCATATATTTCTTTTTAGCGCCAGACTTCACCGTCTGGCAGGTTTGGGCATGATGTAAACTTTGACGGGTTTGCTGAAGGGTATGGTCCCCTCTATGCCGTTTTCGGATTGCGGGAGAGCCTCCAAGCTCTCGTTCCAAGTTGCTTTAGGAATTTTAGCAGATGCTTTGCTCCTGTTGGAATTGTAGGCCAGCAGCAACCGCACCTCAATCTGACACGGCTCTGCAGAAGAAAAGAAAACGACCCAAACGTGACTGTCATCGCACAGAGAACAACCAACAGAGTGACACTTTAGCGCACGTACACTGGGCACAGCGTGGAGCCGTTCTGGGCTGACCAGAATCCAATCCCCGGGTTGAAACCACAACTTCATCCTTACGGTCAAGCACAGCAACACTAAGCACCGTTTTAGATCCCCCCCCTCGCCTTTGTCACAGCTTAAAAAAAGAAAGAATCTCACAACTAACCAACAAATGGCAACTTTCCAAAGTAAGTGTTAACAGTTTTCCAACCCGATAATAATAAACCCACAAAAGACCGTAGAACTAGCAGGTCTTGCTACCTATATTTTTACGGCAGCATCAAGTAACTCCAGACGATGTTGATAACTCACAGCAGAGGAGATTACTTGAAGATTCTCTTCTGTTGGAGGGTTGTTTTTTTTTTTTTTTTAACACTGCACGACAGCCTCTCCCCCTCTTTTACCATCTCAGCAGCTAGACAGGTATTTCTACTGCTGGCCACAAGATGATTTCACTTTGTTCTTTCCCCAGCGGTCATCGTGAAAACAGACATTCACTCTACGCTGTATGACTCTGAGCAGCACGCCGGTCTACAGCCCCATCAAAATTCTCCTTTCTAGACTGAAAAACGTGATTCCTTTAGGTTTTCTGTATGGACTTGCACTGCCTTCTGGCTGGGATAAAGTTAATTTTCCTTTGTAGTAGCTCGCATGGTGCTACGTTTCGGATTTGTGACTAAAAGAGTGTTGATAACACCAGGATGTTTTAGCAATTGTTGAACAGTGCAATAACCACAACTTTTCTCACTTTTCCCCTTCTGATTCTCCTCCCTGTCCCACTGGAGGGAGAGCGAGCGAGCAGCGGGTGGTGCCTGACGCTTAATTGCACCCCAGCTTAACCAAACCCAGGGCTGCGTTACTGAAACCTAAAAGAAAACTGCTGAAACCCACATAATTTTAAGAAGCGATGCCCAGAAGTGCAGCTGTTCTCCAGCCGAGACATCATCCACAACAGACATAACACAAGAAACAACCTTTTTTCCACAGTTATCCCACAGTCCAGCTAACACCTCCCCGAGACTCACCTTCTCACCATATTCTCAACTCTGCTTTTTTTTTGGTAGCCTGCGACCTGTTGCTTCTGCAATACACCTGCCAGTTAACCCGTGCGTTGGATTTGGGTGTTCTCCTTCCTCAGTACACACTTTTTTCCTGGCCTTCAATAAGTTTAATTGTCTCACATTCAGGCGATTTCTCCATTTGGAATTCCAACCTCATCCCCTGGACCCCTCCCAGCTTGGTGTCGTCCCCATGTTTTATACTCCCAAGTCCTGATGTGAAAGTTAATAGTTAAAATAATGGTAGAGGAGACACCGGAACAGAATCCTTTGGGATCATACTTAAAATGTCCTTCCAAGTCAACACTGCAGAACCAGAAATAAGGACTCGATTCAGCTCCCTCTGGTACAGCAGGAACCTTTAAATCTAGACACTTCCAGTCATAGAAAGAATACAATTTTTAATTGTCCAAAACAAAAGAAAGGTCACAGGATGAGCGAGCACACCATGGAAGTGCTGCGTAAAAAGAAGTACGTGAAAGAACATCGCACTAAACAAAACTCTGTGGGGTTAAAAAAAAATATCACCAAGTCCTACTAATGACTACCCAGGAAAAACCCCCATGTTTGAATAAATGTGAAGGGATTAAAAGAAAACGGGACAAAAGGAGCTGCAAAAAACACCCTCTCTGCTTTTGTTGTTTGAAGTCCACGAGCCAATTACTGAAACCCTTTCACGGGGAAGTGCGAGTGCCGACCGAGACTGAACCTGAATGTTGGAGTCACGTATTTCACCAGAGCTAAAAGGTTGGGGTTTTTTTTAGGGCATTAAAAGAGCGAAAGTTTAATCATCAGTGAAATAATACTGTTGAGTACACACAGTTCCAAAGGTTCTCTGCCCTGCTCAAATACCTGTCAGATCTAAACCAAGGAGTTATGACGAGGCAGTTTACCACGACTCCTTGCCTTTAAATAAGGATGCAGACCCAACTCCCACAGCTGATCCTGCTTTCCACAGAAACGGGGGACATCTGCTCCCCGTAAAGGCTCCCAGGGCCAGAAGGCTGCACCCACAGCCCCCAGGGCGTACCAAGCACCTTCCCTCCCAAACCAGCAGCCCCTCGAGTCACCTACGGAGCGGCGGCGCCCTGTCGAACAGGGAAATGTAACTGCTCAAAGGCTGCCAGAATGTGAGCAACGCCAAGGGCGGAATCAACAACTCCAGGATCCTCAAAGCCCCCAAGACTTGGGTGGGGGGAATGCGTCTTATGTGCAGGAGACTGGGATCAAACAAGCCAAACTCCTAGAAACGCGCAGCGACGCAATCGCACAAACCGGTATCATTAAGGTTACCTGTCCAGGCTGTGTGCGAGAGGTAAACCTGAGTTATCAGCCTGTGCCTTCCAGGACCGGGATTTCGAAAGTCAGCCGGTTTAGGATGGATTATTTGTGCTTGTCCATCTGGATACAACACCTACGGAGGGGAGAGGGGAAGGAAACAACTGAATGACAACCGGAGATGTGCACAGCGTGCTTTATTTCGGCGTTTTCTGGTTTGAGTTCACCAGTTCATCCGCATTTATTTGTGCTCATGTCCATACCATGCCCGGTGAATGCGAAAGCACCGTGTGAAGCACAGAACAGCATCAAAGCGCTCAAAGCTTCTTTACCAAAAGGGTTATCAAGCATTGGAACAGGCTGCCCAGGGAGGTGGTGGAATCGCCGTCCCTGGAGGTATTTAAAAGCTGGGCAGACGTGGTGCTGAGGGACATGGGTTAGGGGTGGGTTGGACTCGATGATCTTGAAGGTCTCTTCCAACCCAAGTGATTCTATGATTCTAAAGCAAACTCTCAGGAACTGTGGGCAAGTCAACTCAGCGCGCTATACACAAGCCAGTTTCAGAATGTGGGGTTAAAACACCGAAATCCAACGCTGTTACTAATAGAACGTACAATTATTTACAATTTAGAAGTACTGACATCCTTAAACAAACTCCCCGCACGGCACAATCTTGTTCGTGCTCACGTCAAGGAACTGCCTACCTGAACTTTAACGGTTCCTTGGGGATCCTGCACGTGTTCCAGCGTTGCGTCAACATCCAGTGCCACTACCAACCCCGACGTGAACCGCAGGGGATTGTCAGATTCCCCGGTGGGCTCGATGATATTTGCAGTCGCTCTGTGGAGCTATTAGGGGCGAAGAGGTTGGCAAAAATAAGGCGGGGAGAGGAGGAGGGAAGAAAAAAAAACCACCCCAATCATTACTGTTCTCAACGGGTAAATTGTACATCACCTTTGAATTCTTTTACATACTGACAGGAATTATTAAGTCTTCTGTATTTTTAGCAGTAGTGGTAAGGATGCTAGGCAAGAAGAAAGCCTTTGAAGAAATAATGCTTGCCACTGACCAAAAACCTGAATCTTAAAAGCTTGATGGCATATTAGGAACTAGTCTGATGCCGAGACAGCCTGCGAGGATACTGCATCTTAATCCTCTGTGTTAAACTGACCTGCTCTGGAAGAGGAAGGTGGAGGAAGGTACTCTGTCGCAGTGTTGTCTGAAGAATCTTGACCACTTCCGAAGGCTTGGATGTCACAAGCCTGGGCATTAAGTCCAGCAGTTTATCTACAAAACTGCCTTGCATATGTGGGAGCTCAGAGATGAAACATCTGCGTTTGGAATAAATTAAAAATCAAATACTTTTTTTCCAACTTTTTCAACAGTATTGTTATTTTCAGCCAGCCTACTTAAACAAGAGGAGCGTGGCCAGCAGGTGGAGGGGGGTCATCCTCCCCCTTCACTCTGCCCTGGGGAGGCCACAACTTGAGTCCTGTGTCCAGTGCTGGGCTCCCCAGTTCAGGAAGGTCAGGGAACTGCTGGAGAGGGGACAGCGAAGGGCCACAAAGATGATGAGGGGGCTGGAGCATCTTTCTGATGAGGAAAGGCTGAGGGAGTTGGGTCTGTGTAGTCTGGAGAAGAGCAGACTGAGGGGGGATCTCATCAATGCTTATAAATCCTTCAAGGCAGGGTGCAGGGAGGAGGGGGCCAGGCTTTTTCCAGTGGTGCCCAGTGACAGGACAAGGGACAATGGGTATAAAATCAAATATAGGAAGTTCCATCTCAACATGAGGAGGAACTTCTTGCCTGTGAGGGTGGCAGAGCCCTGGCAGAGGCTGCCCAGAGAGGTGGTGGAGTCTGTGACTCTGGAGACATTCCAAACCCGCCTGGACACCATCCTGTGCCACCTGCTGTAGGTGGCCCTGCTCTGGCAGGGGGTTGGACCAGATGATCTCCAGAGGTCCCTGCCAACCCCTAATGTTCTGTGATTCTGTGAATCCTTCTATTTAGTTACAATGACAGAATTATATAAGTAAATTCCTCTTCTGCTGAGCGTCTCATACATAAGATAAAGATTATTTTGCCTAGTTACGTTGGGACCGCACTTTGTGCTCAAACAGACAACACCAAGTGATACGCAGATCTCACTTCTTACATCCTTCATCAACACAGAGCCTAGGAGGCGAAGGAACCAGGATTCACAAAACGGGAGCTAGAAGTGCTGAGGGGCCCGTCAACACCACGCTAATGAGACGCAGGTATCATAGGGGTTCGTCTGCCCAGATGGCACGTGCAGCTGTAATGCTATTTAGATAGTAAGAGCGCTAATTAAATGAGAGTATGGGCGATTCCAGTTCAATCTCAATGGCTCAACAAAGAACCGCAGCTGGGTGACAGACCCATTCCCGCTGTAGTTGCCTTGCAAACTTTGGAAACTGGGACTTCTCAGGGAAGACATGCGTATGCCCAATTCTTTACACTGTGCGCTTTCATCTGGCTGACTAAACAACTGGCTCGTTACAGCAACTAACGTACCCACGCAGCCAACACTCGAGCTGTCTGACCTTCTGCTGCAGCAAAGCTTCCAGAATGGTTTTCCTCTACCAATATTTATGAGAGTATTGATTATTACATCCAAGAAGTGGAATTTTAATAATAAACTACAATCAGTAGCGGGGGNNNAAAAATAAGCGGGGGGGGGGGGGGGGGGGGGGGAAGCTAGTTCTAGCGGTGAAGAACAGAGAACAGAATCCCTTCTGTAGTGTGGGACAACAGCCTCTCACAGGAAGAGCATTTAGTATTTCTTATTCTTTATATAGAAGTAAAATTGGGCTACCACCCTACATCCCCGCACGCGGAAGACGCTTCGTTAGACTGAGTCATTGGTGACTTATCTGTTATTATCAGCAACATTCCTGTTGGGTTCAGCAGGTTTTTTTAAGCCCAGCAAATACAATTCGGTGAAAAAAAAATGCACCATTTCTGCAAGCGAACAGGCTCTCGAACACCGGGCTCTCCTCTCCCGTTTTCAAGCCCGGTGTTGTGCCGTATCTTCACCTACAGCAGAGTCTATAAAGCCCGGATAGGAACACTGGATACGCCCAAAACAGCTGCAGGTCCTAAATCCCTAGAAGTGAGATTTTCTTCAGGATTCTGGTGGCGCTCTACAGGAGCCAATAATCCATAAACGGAAGCCTCTAGCACCAGCTTGGTAAGGGCGGAGAAAAGCCGCGCTCCTCTGTACACGCTGCGAGGGTTACGCAGGAATACACATCCTTGTGTTCCTACGCCTGACACTACATGGACAGC
This sequence comes from Chionis minor, assembly GCA_013398295.1. NCBI lineage: Eukaryota > Metazoa > Chordata > Aves > Charadriiformes > Chionidae > Chionis > Chionis minor. The sequence goes on along the minus strand of VZSF01001910.1, from coordinate 56,551 downwards.
AAATTTCAACTCTTCTGTCGTGGGATGCAGCTAAAATCTGGCTGCACAACCTAAACACGGGGATTTTACATGTCCGAGCATCTAGAGGTGACCTTACAGCTACCTGACAACACCTACCATCGTCCAGATTGCCTTCTGTGGAATTCATCACTGCCTGTAGGAGCTGCATTCCTGGGAAACAGCAATGAGTTTTGCTGATCCGGAGACTCAGTGCAAGGAAAAGTTAGAAAGCAAATGAACAGTTCTATTCCTCTTCTATTCTGAACCTGAAAGGAGGTTATAGCCAGGTGGTGTCAATCTCGTCTCCCAAGGAACGAGCGACAGGACAAGAGGAAATGGCCTCAAGTTGTGCCAGGGGAGGTTTAGCTTGGATATTAGGAAAAACTTCTTTACCAAAAGGGTTCTCAAGCATTGGAACAGGCTGCCCAGGGAGGTGGTGGAATCGCCGTCCCTGGAGGTATTTAAAAGACGGGCAGATGTGGTGCTAAGGGACATGGGTTAGGGGTGGTTTTGGCATAGGTTTATGGTTTGACTCGATGATCTTGAAGGTCTCTTCCAACCCAAGTGATTCTATGATTCTATTCTATGATTCTATTCGCCAGCTACCAAACGAGCTAAGCGTTAGGGAACAGGTAGATTTGGTTCCCTTGTCTCATCACTTAACCAGCCACAACTGCCAAGCACACGGACCACGAATAAATGGGAATTTAATCAGAACTAGAGATGGAATTCTGCTCAGCCAATTCCAGATACCTATGTCTCTGGGCTACCTATCCAATTCCCTTCTGAGTCAATGGAATAAAACTGTGCATCCCTAACCCGACCTATTTTAGACATCCAGATTTGGATAAAACGAAAGAAGCAGCTCTGCAGTGAGAAATTCCATTTTTGTTATACTTCCGGGAAAGCTCTTCCATTGATCTGACATTTAGAAGGGAGTTTACTTCTTGCTGATCCTGACTTCGCGTGAGGGAAAGAGACAAAGCAAATTATCTCATGATAGCAGGGCAGCACCAGGGGAAGGGAGATGTGAAGAGATGTAGAACAAATGGAATATTCCCCGAGGAAAACAGTGGGGAGATTTTCATAGAGTCATGGGATAGTTCAGATCGGAAGTGACCTTTAAAGGGTATCTAGACTTTCTAACAAAGTGACGCAGCAATGGAGTTTCTCACCTCTGAAAGGAATCCACTTCCTGCAGGAATTTTTCACACATCCCAAAAAGGGGTTCCACTCTGTAAGGAAGGTAACGTCCCTTGTTTCAGTGTTACACAAAGAAAACCGGTTCTATGGCTAGAAGCATTTAGGTGTTTTGGAATCCGGTTGAGGCTCTTAAATAAACTACAAGATCTTACAATTTTGAGGCCAGAAAGGCTGAGTCACACAAGTATTAGTTGCAGATCAGTCAAAAAGACAATTCTTTTCTGATGGTAAAAACTCAGTAACTAATACTTAATGAAGCAAACAAAATTAGCGCATTTTTTTGCTACATGACTTCCTCATTTACGTAGGTCTCAAATATCAACTCTAAGACACACTTGATGACATTTTTAACCTCTTTATATGTTCATAGCTGAGAGAACTCAACCCCCTAAATGTGTTTTCCCAATAATTTTGTCATCTAATTTTGTATTGTGCCTCTCCACAGCTACACAAAAGGCAAAAGATGGCTCTTCACACCGAAGTACTTTAGCAAATGGTTATTGGCACGCCGTGATGTTTTATGTGTTTAATTTTTCCTCACTGTTTTTTTTTTTAAACAAAGTTTGAGGAAACTAAGCTTACAGTTAACCCCGAGAAGGTCCTTTTACCACCTCATCCTTACCCTCTCGTGGTTCGCGCAGTCACTATGAGCTGCAATGCCTTCGCTTGCAGTCGCATGTGGTGAATAATGACCACTTGTCTACTTTCCACGCCGCTGTACATGAACTCCATTTTATAAGTTTCTTCCAAGATCTGTCAGACAGACACCACAGGGGTAAAAAAAAAACAACAAACCAAACATCAGACTCTGTTAAACTCTTGCACGAGCACGATCACAAAGATTCTGGTATTCTTCCTCATACTGAGGAACGTATTAATCCAGGAGCCTCGTTCTTTTGGTGAAACTCTTCACCGCGTGAAGTGGCACCTCATACTAAAGGTTATCTGGGCTGTATTAAAGAAACAATTCATGAAACTTGGCCTCAAATCAAGCCCTCCCTCCACTAGCAGCCTATCTTTTGCCACTGCGTTTTAAATTCCTAGGGGTAGAGAGCGCTTGCTGTCTCCCACTGGCTACTCCAGAACACAAAACGTGAGCAGCACAACAGAGCAACCTCAGCAGTCCTGCTCAGGTTTACATTTTTGGAGCTAGATTTGACAAAGGTCTCTTGAAAACAACTTTACATTCAACAACACATTGCATATTGCAGCTGGAGATGCACAAAATAAGTATCATTCTGGGATATTTTAGATAGGTGGTAAAAAGCTTAGACAGGACATTGCCCAGTTTTACTCACCGTACGTTATCTGTCGAATAGATTGGCTTAAGCAGACAAGAGAAGCGCTCAAACCAATACAGTTGAGTTCACTATGACACCACAGAAGCCCAGAACTCGCAAGTTATTTAACAGGAAATATTCCCTCACCTTGCATTGATGGGAAGTGATCTACATTCACAATCACAACAGATAAAACTCCTCGGGGGGCATCACATGCTACTGAGAAGGGCGCCCAAGACAGACAGTTCAATTAGAGAAGACTTAAAAAGCTGATAGGCTTTTGTTTCTACTCATCCCTGGGGACAGCTGTCAACAGCATAGAAGGTTCTGATGCACAGCAGTACCTGCCTCTTATGACATCTTAATTAACTGAAGACTCAAAATGTCAGCATAGTTTCCCAGCAGATCCATGAACTTGTTTTTACCCTAGATTTGTTTCTGGATTATTTAATAGCTTGTTTTCTCCTTTACCATTTCTTAGGGCTTAGCTTGAGTTTTTATATCATTTATATATCACAGAAGCAGAATAACTCAGATTGGGTGGAACCTCTGGAGGCCATCTAGCCTGGTCTCCTGCTCAGAGCAGGGCTAATTAGATCCAGTTACTCAGGGCCACATCAAAATGTGAACACTTCCAAGGACGGAGATTCTCCCCATCTCTCTGGGCAACCTGTTACAGCATTTAACCACCCGTATGGTGAATTTCCCCCCCCTTTATATTTAATCAGAATTTCTCATATTCCCATTTGTGTCCGCTGCCTCTTGTCCAGAGCAGTCTGGCTCCGTCTCACCTATATCCCATGACAAGGCAGCGGCAGGCACCAATAAATCTGCCCTGAAGCCTTCTCTTCCCCAGGCTGGAGAAGTCCAGTTCCGTTCAACGTGTTGTCCACCACGATCCCTATGTGGAACACCACGAGGTTCCTGTCATCCCAATTCCCCAGCCTGTCCAGACCAGCCGGAACAGCAGCCATGCCCTCCAGTGCATCAACTGGCTCCTCAATTTGGAGGAGCTCTATCACCCACTTCGCCAGAATCCTGCCGGTGGGGTGAAAAGGAAGCAACAGTAGACGGCATCAAACCCTGTGCTAAAGGCAAGAGACGCAACATCCCCAGCCCTCCCCTTGCTCACCGCCCCAGTCCCCTCACCACAGAGCAATGGTGCTGCTCAGGCATAATCTGCCCTTGGGAAATGCATTTTGGCTGTTCCCATCACCTTGTTGTCATTCCCTTGTTTACAAATGGCTTTTAAGAGGAGATGGTCCATAATCTTCCCCAGAAGTGAGGTGAGGTCAAGCAGCCCATAGTTTTCCACATCTTCCTTCTTGTTCTTCTGGAAGATGGGTGTGATGTTTGCCTTTTTACAGTGGTCATGAACCTCTGCATGCCTCTAATCTTTTGAAGATGAGAGAAATTACTCCACTTTGGGGAACTAAGGCTCTGGAACAGGTTGCCCAGAGAAGCTGTGGCTGCCCCATCCCTGGAGGTTCAAGGCCAGGTTGGACAGGGCTTGGAGCAACCCGGTCTAGTGGGAGGTGTCCCTGCCCAGGGCAGGGGGTGGAACTAGATGATCTTTAAGGTCCCTTCCAACCCAAACCATTCTATGATTCTATGACAGACTACGGCAGTGGAAGGTCAGAAGCGTATTATTGTTGCGTGGCCAAGGAAAGGCCCATATCCGAGGACTCGCCTCCACGCAGACCCAGCTGCTCCTGCCTCACCTGTTTGGCTGCAGCAGATGCCAACGCGTTCTGTTTCAGGTACAGAGGGGCTGCCACGTTCCACAGCTTCTCCTGCAAGGCCTACAGAAGAAAACCATGAAATGATGATAAATACCCAGTTCAGTCCAAAAGTCTAAACATCATAACGAAGCTGGTGAGGGGTCTGGAGAACAAGTCTTATGAGGAGCAGCTGAGGGAGTTGGGATTGTTTAGCCTGGAGAAGAGAAGGTTGAGGGGAGACCTTATCACTCTCTACAACTCCCTGAAAGGAGGTTATAGCCAGGTGGGGTCAATCTCTTCTCCCAAGGAACAAGTGACAGGACAAGAGGAAATGGGCTCCAGTTGTGCCAGGGGAGGTTTAGGATGGATATTGGGAAAAACTTCTTTACCAAAAGGGTTCTCAAGCATTGGAACAGGCTGCCCAGGGAGGTGGTGGAATCGCCGTCCCTGGATGTATGTAAAAGACGGGGGGACGTGGTGCTGAGGGACATGGGTTAGGGGTGGTTTTGGCATAGGTTTATGGTTTGACTCGATGATCTTGAAGGTCTCTTCCAACCCAAGTGATTCTATGATTCTATAACCCTGTGCTAAATGGGCTTGGGAGCAGGCAAGATGCTGTGTCTCTCAGCTGTACACCAACAGGCTGGTTGAAAAAGCCGGCCAAAGGTGTCTTCTGTGCTTTCAAATACACAGGGAACCAAGGCCCGTGTTCTAGAAATATGGTGTTGTTCCAGAAATACGCAGAGATACCTATACAACTATAAAATATAAAACAGATGTTGAGAATAATATTAACAAAACTATGAATTAGAGACCGGCTGAGCCAAACTCTTTGTACTTTTTAAGTCAGAACTTTATGCAGAAGGCAGTCACTTATTAGAAAAACAATAGCCCACGGCGTTATCACCTCCCCCAGACCAAGATCAGGGGCATCTCAGATTGCAGGCCAAAACATGGAAACTAGAACTCTCCCCAGAAACACACCTACACAGTCATATTTCTTAACTTTTCTGTTGATGGTCTCCACCTCACCGAAGACCACAGAATCACACAGAATGTTAAGGGTTGGCAGGGACCTCTAGAGATCATCTGGTCCAACCCCCCTGCCAGAGCAGGGTCACCCAGAGCAGGTGGCACAGGATGGCGTCCAGGCGGGTTGGGAATGTCTCCAGAGTCGGAGACTCCACCACCTCTCTGGGCAGCCTCTGCCAGGGCTCTGCCACCCTCCAAGGAAAGAAGTTCCTCCTCAAGTTCACATGGAACTTCCTATATTTGAGTTTGTGCCCGTCACCTCTTGTCCTGTCACTGGGCACCACTGAAAAAGCCTGGCCCCCTCCTCCCAGCACCCTCCCTTGAAGGATTTGTAAGCATTGATGAGATCCCCCCTCAGTCTGCTCTTCTCCAGACTAAAAAGACCCAACTCCCTCAGCCTTTCCTCATCAGAAAGATACTCCAACCCTCTGATCATCTTCATGGCCCTTCGCTGTGCCCTCTCCAGCAGTTCCCTGTCCTTCTTAAACTGAGGAGAATGCAATTCTGCAGTCCCAGAATACAATTTGTAATTGGACGATACGATGAGTTTCATTTCAGCCACGTTACTGACTCCTCGACATGGCTGAGGTACTGTCTGTTCTACAGCTCAAGCCAGGCACAGCTGGCGTAGCGTTTATCCCCTTCTTCCAAACACAGCATTCCTCCTTGCCGGACACACAAACCAGTGCCACTGTTTCCCTCCAGCCAAACCGAGGAGAAGGGCAACAAAGCCACCTCCAAATGCTGCTCCTCTGCCTGGACAGCACATTTTGTTCTAGAAAAAGTTTTGGCTCTAGCTAGGAATGTACTGACCCGTAACACTGCTCCTCTAAAATACCTTCTTTGGGTGATAAATGTATTCCAAAGATTTGAGGGCTGCCATGAGATAGGCCAGCTGGCAGCTACGCATGTAGCAAAGAAATTGAAATCCCTTCTTGGTTTTACATAACAAAGCTTTTACTGAGCCCCTCCTGGAAACCTGTTTGTTGCTTGCTTTAGTTCTTGCTTTACACGTGTATAAGTTACGTTCAACCACCCGGAATACCAGCTGACAGCTTGAGAAGCGAAGCAAAAAAATAGTTCCTGCTTATAGCAAGAAGCTGACTTTGAAAAGGGTTGCTGCCATGATGTCAAAGTAGCCACTTCATCTGCTAACACCAAACACATCGTTTCAGCACCGTAAAAGAAAGCACGACTGATATTTTGCTCAATCAAGTCTAAAGAATTCATTCGGACTGGGTGCCAAAAAAGCTGTCTACAAAACATCGCCTATAAAAACTCCTCTTGCAGCAGCAGTTTGGCAAAAAGCATCCTGGTGGCCACTAGAAAAGAAAAGTTACTCTCATAATGTAAAAGGCTACACAGTAGTTGTGGTTTCTGTCAGAAAATAAACTCTGCGCTGCCAAAAAGCGCATGAACCAACATAATCCCTAGCTACAACAGCAGAGCTCTGCGCTGGCACGCTCACTGGCAAAGCCACTGCATAAATTGCCACAGAAGGGAAGCAGGAATATCAGAAATCCGTGGAACCCGCGCTTTCATCACACACCAGTTTTCAGCACAAACATCAAAACACGGAAGTGCACCGCTAAGATGGACTGAGGGCATTTTTGAAGAACGGCCCAAAAAAAAAAAAAACACCCCAAAAACCCAAACCCCCAGATGACGTCAAACCTTGATGAGGAGCAGCTGACACTGAAGGTAAGTTGCGGTGAAATCTGCCATCCCTGCCAGTTCCGACTGCAGTTCTCCAAGCCTCTGAAGGTCACTGAAGCATGTGGGGGGAGAAAAAAACCAAAAAACAAAACAGGAAAAAACCCATTGAGACAGCAAGTTAATCCAAACACACTCGGAACACAGCAACGGCGAAGGCAGCTATTTCTGCATCTTGCTTTTTCCTGTCTGTAGCACCAGAAACAGGAGCGAAACCCGCACTACAAAAGAGTCTGCACCTTGGGACCTGGCATCTCCTTTCTTCCCGGAGGCTGACACGAGCACAGCAGTGGCAGCAGTAAGTCTGTCAACCCACATTACTCCGCAGCCCGCTGGGAAGCGCATGGCACAGTGGTTCCAGATTTAACTTCAAACGCTCCAGCCAGCCTTCTACGGCAGCTACTGACCCATTCGCCTTGCGCTGCGGGGAAACCTAACTGTTCACGTTGGCTAGGAAAGGCTGTTTGGAACACGTTGGGCTCAGGCAACCAAGTCTATCTGAAATACAGCTGCCTTTTTGAAAGCAAGCTGAAATCTGATGTATTTGCCCAAGAAGCTGTTGTGTGCTGCCTGGTGCAAGTACTGTAAATCACACAGCAAGAGAAGTAGCTTTTCACTTCACATGAAAAAAAAAAGACAGTGGAACCCAGAAAGGCTTCAGTTCTCTACTCTTAGACATGTTTTAAAATCAAAAGTGTGTATTAAGAAAACAAAACTCATTTTTTTGGTTATAGAACTGAAAACAGGTTGGATGATGTGGATTCTGCTCTTCTCTGTATTTTGCTTTGATCCCAAGTGTACTCAAATTGCCCCTCTACTTCCGTGTTTCCTCTGGTATCACTAAAAAGAATACTTTTTTTTTCCCCCAGATGACCCTTTCCTCTTGTTTATTTTAGATTTATCCTTCCATTTCTGATGCAATTCTGAAACTTTGGTTTCGCCAAACCTGAGCACTCCCACATTCCAAAAATCAAAAAAATCAAAAATCCACGAGATTATCTGTATAATTTTGCAGCCAAAAAAAAAAAATTTGCAAACCTCTCGCAAGCAGAGGGGCTGTGCCTTCCTTCAGTGCAACAACAGTAAAGCCCCAGCTATACACAGTGATTCAATTCCGTCTTTTTTCTCAGAGAAAAAAAGAACAGACTCCTGGGTGCTTAATTCCCACGTCATGCTTAATGCATCGCAACACACTAACAGGGAACAGGATGTCATCTCTCAGCTAACAGCTAGGCAGATATTCCGTTTCCCAGTCTCCTACAGTTCCCAATTCCCCTAATTCTATTTCCTTACAAATCTTAAACAGATTTCAGCATCCCTGCAAGACAAAAAAAAAAATAAAATTCCTGCCTTATATAGATGGGAGAAACTAAACCACAAAAGACCGATGTGCTAAAAAGCCTGTCTTGCCGCTTCAGCTGCGGAGCCTGGGGGAAGAGTGTCAGGCTTGAGCGTGGTTGGAAACGTTAAGTCCCACGTAGACTCCGCTCCACGAGGTCTCCTCTGCTTCCCCCGATGACAACAAGGCTAAAGGAGGAGGGAGTTATGTCCCACCGCAAAAATCCATCGCTGTCAGCTTCTTCTACCCCTTTGCCTCTCAGCAACCGAACTATCGGTGCAGGAAACTCTCGCCCTATCCAAAATAACCTCTAACACTTTTGTTTGGTTGGGGGTTTTTTTGTCTTAAATCCCCCCTTCTCTTCAGGTGGGAAAACAGCAGCTGGTTTAGTACAGTTCCTGGGTGGTGATCCCAGCAGGAAAAAAGCCAAGCTAATAATGTCCATCAGCTCCCAAGCATGACTGCCCTGTACCGCATACAGGTCACACACGCAGCCGCCTCCGACACAATTCCTACACGCAAAATCGAAAACATTCACAGCCTGGGAGGTTTCCAGACCTTCACCGTGCCTCTGAGATTCCGGATGATCTGCCAAAAGATTACCTTTTTCAAGCGCTAAGTGCATTAAATGCTTTGAGACTAAATGTTTTAGGCTGCACATCGCAGCTTCAAAACAGCTGAGGACGAACCATCTCGTTTTCCCAGCTGGGTCTCCGGTGAGGAGCACGTTGGTTATTCGCCACCGCAGGTGGGCGTGAAAGCGATTTAGGGCGACACATACAGAAGAGGCAGCTATTTTGGAGGAAGGAAAAAAGTAAGAGCTTTTCAGAATTCTGTATGCCAAGCAAAGCCTTTTAGATTGTTTTTCCAGTTCTCAAAATAAAGCTCTTCTCCTCTTTCCAATCTTATTGAAAGGATCCTTTTTGAGTGTTTTGTTTAAATCAGTCCAGAGATGAAACGGAAGAGGTAGCATAAAATCCACGTTCAGACGCCACAGTTTACACCCGTATCCACACAACAGCAGACAGCAACAGGCAATAATATTGTCTGTTCCAGGAAAATCTCTCTCTGATTTTCAAACTGATGAAGAATGCCAAAGTATCCCAGGACTGGCCATAAGAACCCAACAAAGCACCAGAAGCAGGTCCTCTCCTGCTGAATGAAAGGCCCCAGGACCTGGAAATTTGAAGAGCAAAGGGAACAACCTCTCTCTTCCCACAAAAATGAAACAAAAAAAAAACACCCCTGAGCACGTGCATTAAAAATAATCAAAACAAGGGACTCGTACAGGGACAGAGAACTAAGAATGACACACAAGGCTGTCATCCATAAAAACTGAAAGTGTATTTTAACTAAGAAAAAAAAAAAATATCAAAGACCTTACCACGCTCCAAACAGATGTTCTCCTAAAACACACACTAATTATTCAGTGGGCAGAGCCAGAGCTGAGACCATCAGTTTTGTTCCAAACAGGCCGCAAATAACTTTTTATCGCAACGCTCTCTAGAAGGCGGCTCAGACTAAGCACCCGATGGCAAAGTACGACACGATATTCAGAAGCAAAGCAGCCGCTTCGGAGAAAATTGGGAACCCTCACTGATCTTCCCATGCCCAGGTCAGCTTGCAGCCTTACCGGATGGTAAATTCCAGCAGTTCCTGTATGCCCTGCGGGTCAAGGTGCTGTAGGTTGTAAACTCTCTCCAGGCTCTGATGCAAGAACTGCTGGGAAGGATCTTCATGCGGTGTAATACTGGGAGAGACGGGGGAGGACAGCAGCTTTCTACCTGGCAACTAAACAAGAAGAAACACACACATACAGAAAAAAATCTAACGCAAGCAACAGCACCACAAAATGCTGCCGCCTTATTTAACAACTACTGGTTGAGAGCTGTGATTTATTTCTCAAATTCAAAATTTCTACCGAAGATTTCAAGCCTACACCTTTTATCTTTGTTAGTTAATGCTCGCCATTCCATAATGCCGCACACAGCTAGAGATCTTCAGGTTAAACTTCAACATCCCTTGGAGGGAAACATCCTCCTCATCTACTATGAGGCCGTGAAGCGAAGGGAAGTCCAAGACCACACAAACTGCAATTCATTTTACGAGCTGCATCAACTTAAGTCCCGCTTGTACTTCCACGCAGGAAAAAACACGCTTCAAAGCAGCAGAAGACATCTCACCCGTGAGCAACCCCATCAGGTAGGACACAAGTCAAACATTGGAAGGTCTACAAAGCTCCCCTTCCCCACACAGTGAGAGCTACAGAAAGCTCCCAGGAATCCTGCCCTCCCAGTATTCTTTCCTAACCAGCAAATCATGTGCTGTTCTCACTTGAGAGCAATAATGTTATTATTCTCCCCCAAATTACAAAATCCATATTGTAATGATTTACTATTTGGCTCTCCTTACTTAATGTACATTTCAATATTTATTCCCTTGGAGCTTGGGAGGAAAAAAAAACCGTTTTGAATCCGAGTGTTAGACACAAACAGATGTGGAAGAGACCAGCAATATTCGTAACAGAATGGTAAAGTGCAAACCAAAGTGGCTCAACTTACTCTTAACGGAGGGACCAGATGAGAGAGACTGTCCCGAAGATAGGCGTAATGTCTGAACGTGTGATCCGAGAACAAGGCAGGCATTGTTGGGCAACTTTTAGCAGCGTTAAAAATCAGAACCAGAACGGCAATATCTATTGAAATGGATTGTTAAAGGCAAAAACAAACAACAGCAGGAACAGCTCCTTGGGGAGGGCAAGTCAAAACAACACCAACAACTACTCAACAAACCCTTTCTTTGCTGGGGATGGTTTAGGAAGTTCTTTACAGTCGAGAGAACGTGGAGCAAAACGGGAAGAGGCAGCTGCCTGAGCAGACGAAAACAAACTGCAAAGCACAAACATTAGAAGATGGGCCATATTGGAGGAAGGATGTTAGTGCCAACGTGGGATGGCTCAGAGGCGACACAAAGGAGAGGAGCCAGGATTATAAACATAGAACACGCTCATTAGGTTTCGTTCTTCCTCAAAGCTTACGCTGTGCTTACCAGTTTGGTACCCAAACACCACCCAAAATGAAACATTTACCGCTGAGTCTTTGAATACTGCTGCATTTCCTATGATGTCCTGAAAAACATCCCTCTTACACAGACTTAAACCAGAGTCAAACACGGGAAGACGTTTCTGGAACAGGGAAAAAAAAAAACAAAACAAAACAACCATTTTCACAGTCTGAGACCCCGAAAAAAGCCAAAGGCTTTAATCAGCGAGCCCAAAGGCCGGGGCACTCGCCTGCAACAGGGTCGACCCCGAGCACAAGATCTCATCTGCACAGAGAAGAAGTAGGTTCAGCCACAGAAGGGACTGAATCCACATCTCGCCTCCTGAAAAGCCTTCTGCATCCATGGGCTGCCAAGCAGAAAGGTTTCCACTTGACAAACCAATTTCTCCTCTTCACCCAAAAACCTTTCCAAATTTTCAGCTGAAGCTATTCGACTAACCTGACTCAAATTTGCTAAGTGCTTTGAATCAACCCCCCCCCGCCCGTGTTTTTAATTAACAGTTTACACTGGAAACACACCATTCAGGTCTACCTTGTACTTTCTGGTTCCCAGGCCTGTCTTCACATAACGTATCTCCATAAAATTTGGTGGCAAGTTACCTCCAGAACATTCTCTGAAATAATATTCTTTGGTTTGGGGCGGGAAGGTGCATTCAGCTCAGTAACAGCTTTCTCCTCACACCAACGTTCCTTCAGTTCTCAACTCACAGGACAAATTTACTCAGATTATTACCCAACTATCTGATTATGGATTAATCTTTCTCTCCACCCGATTCTAACCCTTTTCAACTCTCACTAAGTATTTATTTGATCTGTATAGAATTTCTAGCTGATGGCCTGGGACTAGTAAGAGAAATAAAGAGTAACTTCACAGAGGAAGAGAGTTGTTCCAGCCCAACGTGTCACAGCACGCATCAGAAATAACATTACATTCCGCAGTCCCCCAGAAGGGAAGCAAGGAGAATGAACAATGGAAAAAAAATGGTATTTTGCACTTCCAAGGCATCTCCTATCGTTAAAGATAATGGAATTACAATAACAGTTTCATTCTAAAGAACCAGAAGAGCTAACATCAATATAAGGATTGCCGATTTTAAATTATTTCAAAGAGATGACACATTTCTAGCATTATGGGGATTCAGCCACGGCTGTGCTCAGAGACCGTGCTGTTCTGTACTCTCCACGAGAGTGAGGATAGGAGAAGCTTTACCTAAAAAGAAAAGAGACAAGGAAAACCACTCTTCCCATTTAAAACCTAAAGCATCTTCAAAATTAGTGCAAACTAGACAAACGTTTTCACATGAAAGGACTCAGCTGCAATGCCTAAACCTTGACAAATTGCTTGATAAACAGATTATTCATCACAGCATTAAAAAAGGCCAATTACACCACAGTGGTATTTACGAAGATGGTTCCAGATAACAGTTATTCCGTCACTTGCTGAGTAATAAAAACTAAGCAGCAAAGAAATTCAGAAATAGCTACAGGATTGTCTGCTACAGTTTGAAACGTTTTAACAAACGTGAGCATGAGGAAAATAGGAATAACATCTATTACAGTCAAAACAATTAACTGGCTTCATTAAAAAGATACAGGCTGGGTCATCCATGTCTGGTTCCGGAGTGTCAAAGAACGGATGTGTGCTCAGCAGCTCTGGGACTAACGGAAGCACCAAAGTGGGATGCCTGCTTCCCAAGAACTTCAAGCATCTGAAAATACACGGATTGAAATATTTCTTCGTAAAAGGCACATTGCAAATTACAACACTTTGAAGCATTATTACTTTATGTTGCAGAGGGACTCGGAGGTGCTGGTCAGCATCAAAATCCTACTGTCCAAGCGTACGGTTGTCCTAGTTTGAGGCAAAACAGAATCAATTTTCTGTTCAGTAATTTTACTTTGCAGCTAAGCCTCAACAACCGACAGTAATAGCATATTGCAAACTTGGGGCAACACTGTCTCTTCACAGCTGAGTATTTGCATTAATATTTGGCAGGATTCAAAAAAAACCCGAGAGGACAGCTTGAAAAAGCAAGCAGTAATGAAAATTGTTTATTTGAACTGTCCAAGAAATATTTAACACCTGGAGCTATACAACCCAAGAGAAGCTTTTATAGTAAGTGCTAACAAATGAGTCTATTTTTTTCTCAGAAAGAAAGCAGTGAAGATGTAAAAAACCAATGAAATAACAAAACCCAAGAACCTCAAACTCCCAAAACAATGTATGAGTACACTGGAAGACAAAGACAGCTAAAATCAGTGTTTCCAATAATACCCAAGAATTCCACCTCAAACCACACTTGCTGGAGGACCCCTTCCTTTGTTGTTTCCGTTAAACAGCCAAAAAAACTCCCAACAAACTTTCATTATTTTTGCTCAGACAGAAAAAGTCCCTCCAACAGCACAATGCCACGCGGCCAATCCACTTGTCACGACTGATAAAATCAACTGCTGGTAAATATTACCATTTAATGCAGCGTCAAGTAAGCACAAATCATTAGTTGCATAGAAGAGATGAGGCTTTAAACCAAAGGTTGGCTTAATCTTTTCTGGTAATGCTCTGAGTGCTTAGAAGAGGGCTATTTCCAGGAGCGATCACCAGTTCTGGATTCCCAGTACAAGTATGGAAATGCAAGAACACCACAGAGTTTCTACAGCGGTCATGAACATGTGCAATACTTAGTATAGACACTATTCCAAATATATGCAGAATAACAGGATGGTATACCTGCAATACCTGCTACAGCCTCAGTTAGCTCAATATTTGCTTAACATCTCAATTACTAAAAAGAATAGGAAAATAAGGAGACACACTCACTTCCATATGGATTCTCTGTCCGTGGGATACTTGGTTAGGTTTTTCAGCAGCTCCACCAGCGCCAGATGGATGCCTTCTTTAGTTGAGACATTGGTGCAACACAACAGTTCATGAAGCGCTTCCCGAATGTCCCTTGAGGAATCCTTAAAAAAAACCCAAAAAAAACCAAAACCCAACCCAACCCAGACACCTTTGAGCACGGAGAGAGAAGACGTGCCTGCATACACATTTACTTTGAAGGCAGCAGTTCCTGTTCTCCAGCCTAATTAGTACTAGAGGCATCTGACAAACAGCGCACATTTCTAATTATCACAGCTAAGCACAGGTGAAGTGACATCTCATGAATATAGGAAGTTCCATCTCAACATGAGGAGGAACTTGTTGCCTGTGAGGGTGGCAGAGCCCTGGCAGAGGCTGCCCAGAGAGGTGGTGGAGTCTGCGACTCTGGAGACATTCCCAACCTGCCTGGACACCATCCTGTGCCACCTGCTGTAGGTGGCCCTGCTCTGGCAGGGGGTTGGACCAGACAATCTCCCAGAGGTCCCTTCCAACCTTTAACATTCTGTGATTCTGTGACAGACCAGGCAACTGCCACAGGGTCTCCTGGTCTCATCCACCCAGGTGATTCCATTTACTGGAATGAACGGGAACTGCTTCACTGCTGACCTACCACTCTGTGGTTTGGGTGACGTTGTACCCTTAGGCACAGGCAATAATAGAAAATGAAGGTGCTGGGTAACTCAGCAAAACAATCACTGAAGATAGTTTTCTCATCTGTGGAGAAGCCTTTTATCATTCAACAGCTGAAGCTCAATTCCGTAAGTCTTCAACCCTGTCACCAGCCTCCAGGGGGTCTGTGAAACTTGAGGACACGTCAACGGCTGGACAGACTAGATTAACAGTGATCATCTATAGGATAAAGCAACTGGACCCGACTACGGGTTTAGAGATGGACAATCACAGAATCAGAGGAAGTTAAGGGTTGGCAGGGACCTCTAGAGATCATCTGGTCCAACCCCCTGCCAGAGCAGGGCCACCTACAGCAGGTGGCACAGGATGGCGTCCAGGCGGGTTGGGAATGTCTCCAGAGTTGCAGATTCCACCACCTCTCTGGGCAGCCTCTGCCAGGGCTCTGCCACCCTCACAGGCAAGAAGTTCCTTCTCATGTTGAGATGGAACTGCCCATATTCAATTTTATACCTTGTCCTAAGGGGCAATGAAAAGATAAGACACACAAGTTCAGTCAGGAACACCGTTACGAGCATCCAGGATCCCTACCGTGCTGCTTCTAAAGTCACACTGCACCCATTTTTATTTTTTAGGCCAGGGTGACATTGTACAGAGGAGCTTATGCAATCTCCAAGCGGTATTTTTAGAAGCACTGCGGCCAAACTCCAGCTTAATTAATTACATTCCTTCTGCCAAAAACCACCTTGCTGTTCCATATCAATGAGTTACACTTCCTCCCTATCAGCGTTTGTGCGGCACGGCTGGATGGAATGCGAAGATTTGACAGGATACAAGAACTGGATGCGTTTCAATAGCAGATTTTTTTCTTTAAATTATAATTTGCTAAGCATCAACAGCTCATTCATCACTGTATTACACAAAAGAAAAAAAAAAAAAAAGAGCAGTCCTCTTGAAAAGGCTCTTAAATGACAGCCAACACACACACCCCCCATCAAAGGAGGAAAGCACAGCAGGGCTGCTCAGCTGTTCCTTATTTTGGTGGTGGGAGGCAAACCATGACCAAAGAGAAGACACGTTCTAAGGACTGGAATGACCATGGAGGGACCATGCTCTAGGTGAGTTGCATGGAGCACTGGAAGGGCAGCACAGAGACAAGGGAGGCAGAAGACAACGAAGGGACAAAGAGGGACACGACTCAAGAGAAACAGAGATCAAGAACAACAGGAAAAGCAGAATACAACGCCAGGTCAGCAAAGCAAAGAGTAACCAGTAGAGTTATTCAGATAAAGTCTAAGCAGTTGGATGAAAACCAAAGTTATCTCTGTCCCCAGCTGTTCCATATTTACATTCTCAGAACAAATTTAGGTACCAAAGTTAATGCCATTTTTCCAAAGCCTTTTTTTTTTTTTTTTTGATACTGGAAGATAGATTTTACAGAAAGCAAGCAAGCACCTTTCAGAATCAGAAAAACACATGAAAATGTTAATCATTCTCACACTTTAGCTACCCTAATACCTGTTAATCGTTACGATAACATAAACCATAATACATGTGTGATTTATCATACATGAGAAATCAGCAGAGAAGTGTGAGACAGAACCCCAGTCTGACTACGACGTCTTTATACCTCGATGCACAAGTCCCCAGCTTGAAAAAATGTAAATCAACTACATTAAAAAAAAAAAAGTGAGGTGCCTAAAACTCTTTGCTACATTTGCAAATTCAGATCACGCTCCACAGCATTTTTTTAGACTGATACAACAGGTTGGCTAGTTTGCTTCTTCCTGGGGCACAGCCGGAAGAAGCCGCTCTTGCCCTCGGTGAAGCAAAGAGCAGGTGAAAAGACAGAAACAGCGGATTTGCAGCACCGCCCGAGGCTGGGAGACTGTGCAAAAGCCGCAGAGACTTGCCTATCGCGTGCAGCAGAATCAAAAAACCAGTGTCTTTCAGCAAATAAAACAGGTTTGAGGGAAAGCAGTTCGTCACACCACTGTTCATACAGCCAAAAAAAACTCTTCCCCCCTTCCAGATCAAGCCCATCAACAGGAAACAGATACGAGGCAACAGCGCAGCGATCGAGGGAAGAGTTTTTATATGACATTCATCTATTTCAAAAGTATTCTGTTGTCCTGGAGATTACAAAGACCTTGGGAGCCTTTGGGGGTCGTCAAAGAGGAAAAAGCAACAAAAAGGTGGATAGTTTCAGCTCAGAGGAAGGGGCTGACCAGCATTTAATGATTTTAACACCTCAAAGAAAGCAGGAATGCAATTTTTTCCTCCCTCGGGAATTTCTTACCTCCAAGACAGCTAACACAGTATCCAGCTGGTCTTCCCGCAGCGTGATGTTGTTGGAAATTTTTCTCATTGTGTGTATGGACTGCAATCTCACCTCCTCAATTTCATCGTTAAACATGTCGACCAAGAAATCCAGGCATTTCTCCGCGAACGAAGGCGAGGACTGAGCCAACATACAGAGGGCTTCAACCGCAGCGATCCGAACCTCTATTATAAAAAAAAAAAAAAAAAAAAAAAGGGAAGGAATTAATTGATTAATTGTTAGTGCTTTTTGAAAGGGCATATTATCCAACAGCCAGGCCTCATATTATTCCTGGACTGGGCTAAGGATGGGAGATGCTAAGGAAACCCTGAGGATGATGGAGACCAAGCAGGGACCTTTCCACAGGCAAGTCTTCAAACCAGAAGCTTCACCTCTAATGCAGCGTGTGCTGCTGTCGTAAGCATCTGCTGAGAGACTCGCAGGTGAAAACCAGGTCTCCTACCCAGCAATAAATATTAGGTATTTCATAGCGCGTTTTGCAAGTGTAGCTGTAACGCCGGCATCTCAGGCAAACTAATTTGGATAATTAAACTGTTTGTTCTATTCTTCCTGACATTTTAATTGCTCAGAGCACTCAGCGCATTTTTAACTCGCTATGTAGCACCTTATGAAAAGCCCTAGAGCATCAGCATTTTGGCAGTAAAGAGAATGAAATTCCTCTGCTTCACAGCTTTGGATTCCTCAAAAGAAAAGGAAAACGGTGACACCTAATTATTAAAATGTCTCAGAATTTAAGCAAAAAAAGGTGTCCAGAGTGTATTCATTCTGTAGAATGTTGCAGGAATTTGAAGAATTCCCAAATATAACAAGCTTAAGTGGAGAAGAAATTGTCTTCCCTGCAGCCATCCTCACTAGCTTCCATACTTTCATGGGATCCTTAAAATAAGAATTAGTCTGATGTCTTGCAAGCATTATTGTTTTAAATATACTTTTATTTTTCATTCAAATTAGCTCATCTTGAAAACATCTACTTAAACTCATGTGTAGCTTTTAGGCCTATTGTTCTTAAAGAACACATTCGATTCCTGATGATTCTGATTAAGTGGAAAAATGCAAACGCAGCAAGACCCCTACTTATTCTGTAATGAAGCTTTTGTCACATCTACGAGTCTCCGTGGCCATTAAGGCCAAGGTATTAGAGAAGAAAACCACGTTGCCAATATTGCTTTCCTAATTTAGATTTACACGCTAATTTAGATTTAAGTTACAACATGGAATTCAAGAAATGAAGCAGCACTGCAAGTAAGGAAGAAGAGAGCTCAGCAGTATTTAAAAAACGCTGCAGTAGAGGGAGAGATCTACATTATTTAAAGATTTATGTATATTCCACATCTGTCCATTTTATCAACAGTCCCCAGTAGCACCATACTGCCACAAGACCTACGGTACAAGAAACTGGAGAACATGTTTCACAGGTCATTGAACTAAGCAAAAAAATTCCTGCTGTTAGTCAGAAAAAAACCAAAGTTTTTTCAAGCTTTGGGGAGAGTTTAGCTATTAGCAAAAGGCACTTTTATTTGCAGGAGTCATGGCACAATAAACCAACTTTTACAACACAATCTACAGCGATATTTTTGTTACGGTGCTTTTGTACTTTCTAATTTAGCCTCATCATTCCAGTAACATTAAAAGCAAACTCAGGAATAAGTCAGGGCTCGGCGTTTTCACAGTTCTATGCCAATATCACCCATTCTCAATAGCCTTAAAAAAATATGATCTTCACTTTATCCATGGGAAAGTTGGGCTGGGAAGGGCAGCACGCAGACTTTCCTGAGTCTGTGTTCCAGTTTGACACTCATAATCCATTCTTTTTAAAAGAACAGAGCAGATATAATCCGCTAGAGATTGAAAGAGACTGTGGTCTCCAAGTCCATCGTAGGAAAACCACAAGAGACCAATACAACAGCACTATGGAACAGGTAAATGTGACCTCAGAACATGGATATTTCCATTAAAGAAAAGGAATTATCAATAATACTGCTAAAGATGTAAGCAAGACCTCACCTGAAATTTAAGTACCTGAAAACACACAGATCCAGTCACTGATTTTCAAGAATAATGCACTCTAGCTGGCCAAAGGAAAGCTTTTATAGCAGCAGGGACTAAAAGGAGCCTGCTTAGCCCCTCACAAAATGAAAACTCTCTATTAATTCATCAGGGAAGCCAATCCCTGAGAGAAGCAACAACTATTTAATCTGCAACCTATCGCTGGCTTAGAACAAATGGGTATAAATTGGCTATGGATAAAATTGGGGTGCAAACCAGAAAAATAAAAATTCTGTTTGTTGGAGCTGGCAGATTTGGAAATGTTTTGGAAAAATATGTGGGTTTGTCTCCACTAGTTGTAACCTTTGTTAGAGGTTAGGATGGAGGCTGCTGTCTACAAAATGAATGATTTTTGGACTCCACGGACATAGGTTTCTTGCAGTGCCATGTTTTAAACAACAAGTTCTATAAATTTCAATTTTCCTTCCTGCGGAGAAAACACCAATTTCAAACAGCAGCAGGTAATGTTGCCAATTTAGAGCAACACGCAACTGTTAAATTCAAGTCACTAAAAAAAATAATCCCAGTGGCTTTCTGCATAACATAAACAACCACTTCTTACTAGGTATTTTACTAAAACTTGACTGTTTATAGGAAGCTATGCCAAATATGAAGTCCTGCACATGGGTTGGGGCAATCCCATGCACAAATCCAGACTTGGTGGAGAATGGCTGGAGAGCAGCCCTGAGGAGAGGGACCTGGGGGTGCTGGGGGGGGAGAAGCTCCATGTGAGCCGGCACCGTGCGCTGGCAGCCCAGAACCCCCCCACCCCCTGGGCTGCATCCCCACAGCGGGGGCAACAGGGCCGGGGGGGGATTCTGCCCCTCTGCTCCGCTC
The DNA here is from genome assembly GCA_013398295.1 of Chionis minor. Classification (NCBI taxonomy): domain Eukaryota; kingdom Metazoa; phylum Chordata; class Aves; order Charadriiformes; family Chionidae; genus Chionis; species Chionis minor. The sequence goes on along the minus strand of VZSF01001910.1, from coordinate 36,472 downwards.
GGGGGAGACCCCACCCGGAATTCTGTGTCCAGCTCCGGGGGTCCCAACAGCAGAAGGACACGGAGCTATTGGAGTGGGGCCAGAGGAGGCCCTGGAGATGATCAGAGGGTTAGAGGACTTCAGGCTGGGAGAGCTGGGATTGTTCAGCCTGGAGAAGAGAAGGCTCCAGGGAGACCTTAGAGCCCCTTCCAGTATCTGAAACGGGCCTACAAGAAATCTGGAGGAGGATGTTTTTCAAGGGCATGTAGTGACAGGATGAGGGGTGATGGCTTCAAACTGGAAGAGGGGAGATTTAGATTAGATCTCAGGAAGAAATTTTTCACCATGAGGGTGGTGAGGCACTGGCTGGGGTTGCCCAGAGAAGCTGTGGCTGCCCCATACCTGAAGGTTCAAGGCCAGGTTGGACAGGGCTTGGAGCAACCTGGTCTAGTGGGAGGTGTCCCTGCCCATGGCAGGGAGGTTGGAACTAGCTCAATGATCTTTAAGGTCCCTTCCTTAACCATTCTATGATTCTATTCGGTTTTGGCTACTCAATGGAACATTTCTATCCAAAATTTTGTGCAGGGCTGTAGCAGCTCTGAAACAAACACCATATCAGAGACCACAATGGAGTAACACCCCACCACCCCAACATCCACAATTCATTAAAAAACTCCACACGCACTAGCCAAGTGATCTATTTTGACACCAAACAAAAAACCCAAACCAAAACAGACAACCAATAAAGCTTATTAGCTAGCACACATCTCCTCCTTCAGTCAATCCATGGATAAGTTAACACTTACCGTACATCTCATCTTCCAGGCCATGAACAAAGGCCCCACAAGCTCCTGATTCAATCAAGTTTACGGCACCCGTATCGATTTCTTCTTTGGGAGCATCATCTCCCCATTTTCTGCCACTTGAAAACTCCCCAGAGCTGTAGAGTTCTTTGGCTCTTTCATGCGCTGTGCGCTTCCTCTGTCCAAACAAGTTTTTCAGTTACAACCATGGTACATTTTTAAGTAAGACCCAACAAAATATTTTCCTGAATTTGAAAACAGATGTAGCTAGAGACTTAGACATTGACAGAGACAGGCAAATGCCAAGGAAAGCAAATACTGCCTTCTCTTCTATGACTATTTCTAATTACCAGTAACTCTTTGTACTTTTGACGTCGGGAAAGGATAATAACTAATATATTTTAATTAAGATGTTCTTAGACATCCATTATAAGAACAGCCACAGTGGGTCAGAGGAGAGGCCAGTCTAGTTAAGTAGCCAACAACTGATCTGCAAAACCAGATGCTATCACTTTGCAGTTTAACAAGTTGAACTGCAATTAAATACTTTAATGACTATCAATACTATACAGAGCTCAGCCACGTGTACAATGCGATATTCATCCGGCATGCTTGCTCTCCTTTCCCCCCACACTGTAAAAATCAAGCTGTGCAGCCCTTTCTTTGATAGACTTGACAAAGCAGCCCACAAAAACTAGCAGCTCTAGTTTCATTGTTCTTTTGTAGACAGAAAAACCGAACGCGACACCTCAAGAGAGTTGCTTAAGGAAGGAATTTTACTGAGAAGTTTTGCTCTTAGGGCTCAGGAGGCCCAGCCTGTAGCTACTCATGTCTCTTGAAATGCCTACGTCTACCGGGCAGCTCTTGGAGGATGTTCCCATCAGCTTGCTCCCAAACCTAGGATGCAATCACTCCCTACACAATAAATAAACCTTTTAGCCAAAAAGGCCATCAGAAGAACACAAACATTTACCTCTCATCTGTGAGACCTGAATAGCCTAGAGATGTTTATTACTTGCTCGGCTAATGAAATCTAAAACTAGCAATTGCTTCACTGACTTGAATCTAAAAGAAAACCTGTCACCGCCAATTAACTCTCAGCAGCCCTGAGGCAAGGACACGGTAAACAAACATACTCAAACATTAACATACCTGTTGTGGGATTTTAGTACCTACACCCACTAAAAACAAACGCAAACATTTACATACCCTCAGATCTGACATGAGCTTCTTGTCAAGTGTCTGCTCTAAGAAATGGGAGCTGACTTGTTGCATAGAACCCTAAACAAACAAACAAGAAAAAAGAAAAAATATCAAAAGGACGAAACAGGATTATTCTAAATTACACCATGTAATTTCCTGATTTATTCCAACACAGCACCCAATTTTATCCACTCATTCTACCCGCTTTATACAATGCTTGACACTTTACTTAAGACAGTCAGAACATCTTATTTTCCCACTGAGGTTAACACAGTCTTTCTTGAGTTCAGTTGGTTCATACGTCCTGTGCTGGAGAAGTAGGAGGAGGGAGTACTTGTTTTTTTTCCGGGATGCCCAGCCCTCTGCTCTCAAGGAGAGAATCACTGCGTAGTTCAGCTGAGAAACTTCTGGGTCTCCTCAATCTCTCTCATTTCTTTCATCTCAGAAATTCGGTAGAAATTTACCCATGCAGTTTTTAAGTAACCTCACATTTCTTTTCAAATATACATGAAAAGTAAAGTAACATAAGATGAACTATTTTCAGATAGAAAAGAACACAACTTACCAATAACTTAGCAGCTTGTACTCTGACAACCCAGGAACCATCACTAACCATGTGACAAATTTTTCCGAACGCATCATCAACCAAGCGAATTTCTTCATTAGAAGAAGGAATCGGCACGATGCTAACGCAGAGAAACATAAATCAGTACGCTGATCTTACGTCACGCTGAATGGCATCAAGAAACAACTATGCTGATTTCCTACGGATGTGCAGCAAGCATCAGGAGCCAAAACTTCAGCCGGATCAGCGCATTCTCATCAGGTCTCAGCAATTCATACACGTCAGAAATTTGGTAGAAATTTCTAACAGCTACTCCTGAGACTTCCCAGCAGAAAACTCTCAAGATGAGGATAATCACTACGCCAGTGCTTTGAGTCATTTTGCATACAGCGCGTACCTTTCAGGGTAAAGTTGACTGAGGACCCAAATGAGCTGAACTGCAGCACTGCGCACTTGCTCGTAGTCATCTGCCAACAGCTTGCAGGCCTGAAAGAAGATCCACAAAACCAGAATTCCTGAACATCTCCACCCGCGCTCTCATTCACCTCCCACAGCGCAAGGAGTATCCTTACCACGAAGCAGTTAGGACAGACTATAAAATTCAGTCTTCCCTCCTACTCCCCAGTATTTCCAAGCTTGGTTAGATAGACTAGTCCTAATAAAGTTAGTCGGGCACATCCTGTAAAACTCCAGAATTGCCTGTACTACGCAGGAAGCATGAAATGTGAATCTGTAGTAGAATTAATTTGATACTGGCTTCAGCTGTGCAACCTTATTGACACACCATGCGTACTTTCCAATGAACAAGGGTTTAAGACTTCAACATTGCCAGATGACAGTAATAACTGCATATTCCCATGATTATCTCCCCCAATAAACAATATATTCCAATCAAAGTGTAGGCTTTAGTAGGTTTAAGCACAAGAGGCACACCAGATTTTTGCTTCCCCTGCCACAGGGCAGTAAGGAATAGAGGCAACCTAAGCGCAAAATACTCCACCTCTCTTCAGCGCCCTCCTCCTCTCAAAGCACATTGTCACAGAATCTAAAAAAAGCGAGACACACAAACAAGTACAAAATAAATACGAATCAATACAAGGTTTTACCTGACTGTAAATAGCCTGCTGTAATTTTAATCCTCTTTCATGAAGCTGCAGCTACAGGAAAAAAAAAAAGCACAACAAAGTATAACTACAGGTTTAAGTGACGCAGACTAAGTTTTCACCACTGTTTTTTCTGCTTCGAGCAAACCTGCTTGCCTTTCTTGATTGCTGCTATAATTAAAATATTTCACTACCTAGGACATAGGTATTTTAAATAACAACATTGATTTCAATATAATTTTTTTAAACTTCACAGTCACTCATACTCTGATTCACTAGGAAAATACAACCTATATAAATACACTGTCCATTCTCCCAACCTCCAAACCATTATTCAGTGTCAGCCCTACTCAACTACAATTACAAAAGACATAAGTATCTTCAAAATAATTAGTTTGATACCACTCCTGAAACACAGACCCAAAAGTAGCATTGCCAATGAATTTTTCATGCCATGTAAACCTTTCCAAATACCAAACCAGAGGAATAGCAAAAACTGTCCTACTAAATGTTGTTTCTACCTGGAATAAAGTAGTATCATAACTCTGACTTACAAACAGAGGGACAATATCTAGTTGAATACGGTCAACAAGAAACTGTTGCTTTTCTACATCCACTTCTTCAAAGTACAAGCCAGTGACAAAATTAAAGAAAAAAACCACAAACACAGCAGCAAGGAAAACCACAATCAAGAACCCTAGCAGTGGTTAGTGACCCTGAATTCATCTGGGGTGTCCCCGTGCTTCAAATGACAGAAGGACAGTTTGTCCTTGCGCTGTAATGATAAATTCAAGGTCATAAATCTGTTTACGGATATGGCTGAATGCCAGCGTAAAAGTCACTCAAGCAACTTCATAAAAAAATAATTGTACCAACAAAAATCAGAATGGAATAAGCATGCAGGATGAGCGCAGCCTCCAGCAGAGGGAGATCCCAGACAGATCGAAGCGCAATCTGATCTCCTCATACGCACCCTGCTGCTTTCTTTGGAGTTTAATGTCCTTAATTCAATACCCTTGTTGGCCATCACGTGAGATGAGACACTGTTACAACCTTTAAAGCTAATAAGAGAAACTTCTATATACCCACATACTCACAGGCAACTCATGTTAAGCAAAATCCTCAAGTGCACGGTCTTTGCCGGCGTTTCTGCACAGCTAAAAGCTTCGGAAGGGTCACCATGCTCCAGCCCACACGGAAACCAGTAAACCTCATAAACAGCTAGGGAACGCTAACGAACGCGACCACAGGGCCAAAACATAAATGTTGTTTAAAACCAAGCGAACAAAATTCTTTCTGGACTTATCACACAGGTTTCCTGTCATAAGCAGCTCTCTCTTGTGTGCTGGAGTCCTAGCGGCTTCTTGCAATTACAGCAACCACTGCTGAATTGAGAAATACACATCTCTCACTAAAAGCAAGAGCCTATGCGCGCTCAAAAAAGTCAACAAATTAAACAGCTTCTTCAGCTACAGCTGCAACAACAATTGTCTTGAGTCACTAAAATGCCCTTTGAGATCTCAGCGTTACTCTCATATTTCAAGACGTAGCTTATTTTTCCAGGTAATTTTGATAGGCTAGGTGGAGCTTTACTAAGTTAATAAAATAATCTATAAATCAAACCTCTCTGGATTAGTTTGCAGCCCGCACCAGCTTTCTTATAGAACCCAAACAGTTTATTCCACTGCACCAGCAACACGTACCATGGCTTTTATAGCTGCAGTCCTAACACGAGGGTCCTGGTCATTAAAATGATCTCCTATTATCTTCTGGACATCTTTGGCAGCCTGGCTTTCAACTTCTTTTGCAACACCTTTTTCCACTGGTCCAAGACAGCCAATTAACTGAAGGCACTTATTCCTTACCCCATGGGAAGAATCTGTCAGATGCTGCGGAACGGAAGAGAAAAAACAGATGTAACTGGGTTCTTATTGCTCTTTCACTCCTTCAAAACAATTAATCATACTAAGATTCCGAGCAGTTAAAAAAAAATGGTAATACTGTAACAGTTTTTAAAGTAAAATTAAAATAATTTCAACACCGACTATTTTTTTTTTCCCCCCTGTGGCAGCGATAAAAGCTTCCTGCCCCAGGGAGGCCACCTTACCTTGCAGGCTACCTCTACCAGTCTCATCCTGACAGATGGGTTCTCTGTGAGCTTTGTGCCGATCACCAACAGGGTGTCCAGCAGCTGAGCGAGGACTTGGTGAGACTCTGCAAAAGAAAACAGTGAAACGCTACGTTCCTCTTCACTGAGCTCCTCACCAGCTACGGAATCACAGACTCATCAAGGTTGGAAGGTCCTCCTGAAGCCTTCTCCTTTCCAAGCCCAGTTCGCTCAGCTTCTCCTCGCACATCACATACTCCAGCCCCCGACCACCTCAGTGGCCCTCTGCTGAACTCACTCAACCTTACTAGCCCTTATCTGGCACCGGGGAGTCCAAAAATGGGTGCTGTATTCCAGATGTGTTCTAACCAGTGCTGAGCAAAGGGAATAATCTCTTCCCTGGACCTGCTGGCTGCACTCCTGATAATACAGCGCAGTACACAGGGAGCCTTCACTGCTGACGCACCTTTAGCCTACTTTTCACCTGGACCACCACAACATTCTTACCTCTACATTGGATAGATACGGGTTTGATGGATGGACTATTTGGTGGGTAAGGAATTGGCTGGATAACTGCGTCCAAAGAGTTACAGTCAGTGGCTCAATGTCCAAGTGGAAATCAGTAATGACTGGTGTCCCTCAAGGGTCTGTATTGGGACCAATGCTATTTACTATCTTCATCAATGACATAGTGGGATCAAGTGCACCCTCAGCAAGTTTACGGATGACACCAAGCTGAGTGGTGCTGTTGACACGGCTGAGGGACGGGATGCCATCCAGAGGGACACAGACAGGCTCAAGAAGAGGGTCTGTGTGAACCTCATGAGGTTCAACAAGACCAAGTGCAAGGTCCTGCTCCTGGGTCGCGGCAATCCCTGGTATCCATACAGGCTGGGGGATGGAGGGATGGAGAGCAGCCCTGCCGAGAAGGACTTGGGGGTGCTGGTGGGTGAAAAGCTGGACATGAGCCACCACCGTGCGCTGGCAGCCCAGAACCCACCCCGGCCCCTGGGCTGCATCCCCACAGCGGGGGCAGCAGGGCCGGGGGGGGATTCTGGCCCTCTGCTCCGCTCGGGGGAGACCCTGCTTGGAATCCCGGGTCCAGCTCTGGAGGTCCCAGCATAAGAAGGACATGGAGCTGTTGGAGCGGGGCCAGAGGAGTCCCCAGAGATGCTGGGAGGGCTGGAGCCCCTCTGCTGGGAGGACAGGCTGGGAGAGTTGGGGTTGTTCAGCCTGGAGAAGAGAAGGCTCTAGGGAAACCTTACTGTGGCCTTTCGGTCCCTAAAGGGGGCTCATAAGAAAGCTGGAGAGGGACTTTGTAAAAAGCCCTGTAATGACAGGACAAGGGACACCAGTTTGAAACTGAAAGAGGGTAGGTTGTGACTGGGCACAAGAAGAAATTTTTTTATGCTGTGGGTGGTGAGACACTGGCCCAGGTTGCCCAGAGAGGTGGGAGATGCCCCATCCCTGGAAACATTCCAGGTCAGGTCGGACATGGCTTTGAGCAACCTGATCTGCTTGAAGATGCCCCTGCTCGTGGCAGGGGGTTGGACCAGATGATTTTTAAAGGTCCCTTCCAACCCAAACCATTCTATGACTCTATAAATGACATTATAATAAAATTAAACTGCATCAAGCAAAGCACGTACAAACTGTGAATATAACATGGAACATAAAAATGGACTTTAATGATGCCACAAACAGGACAACCTGTATTTTACTGTCCACTACAAATCCAATGCTAATAAACTAATACCTTCTCGCATTAGCCTTATGAGCTGCCGGGCTGCACGGTAAGGAAAAAAACTCCTCTTCGAACAAGATTCCACTTAAAGCAAGAGCGTCCTTTAGAACAGAGCACCTCAGAAGCAGCAGCTCTCACAGAGAGATGCAAAAGCAAACTTTGCGCTCCCTTAAAAGAAAGGATTACAAGCAGGCAGGTCTGAGGAACACTTTCCTCCTCCTCAGAACACGGTATTGCCTGTCAGCATCCACAAAAGCAGAAAATAAGAAACAATTCCCAATGATACACTTCAGAGGTAAGGGCCTCGCCACTGCCCTAAATGCTTAAAAGACAGCGTGATTCTGCCTTGAGCTCAAGCACCACCCAAAAAGTGAGACTTACTCTCGTTTTGAAGCGTGTTAATGGCATCATCCATAATGCAGTCTGGGGAAAATCCTGCAGTCTTCGATAACAAGCCCAGCAAGGAAGCAATCTTCAATCTTACAGAGGCATCATTCTCCTGGAAGGGAAGCACAAGACACCCTCGTTCATTTTCCAGTTTGCAGAGCATAAAACACCACACACAGGCAGCGCCCACTCAGCACATGGGTCTGAATTTTACTGTCAGGCTCCTTCCTCCTCCCTACACCCACAGAAAATTAACCATACAAGAATGTTTAGGTGGCAGGTCCCAGTACATTTCAAAATGGTTCTTTTGCTCATAATTCCTCAGAATTACCTTCATACTGTTTGAAAATTTAAAATTTAAATAAATCATGTTTTCAAGACGCCAGAAAATTCAGTGTTGATATTATATCTTTGCAAGTTTTTAATGAACAAATGGGAAGAATTTAGGAGATGAACTGAGACTGATGGTCTCTTGACCTCTGCTAAGCAGCGCGGCCTGTGGGCTACAGAAAACAAATGTTTCTCTTAATGGTGGGGAGGAATCCTGCTGATCTGACAGAAAAAAAAAAAAAGAAACCCAACACAACAAAGTTAAAAAGAAAAAAACAACCCAAAAGTGTATGTTAGCTGCATACATCTACTCATTTAAGCAACAGTAAAAGCTGCCATAGGTCATAATTACATAAATAAGGTTCACAAATTAGTATTAATTTTAAACTCATTTTAAAAGTTTGTGCATTTCAAAGAGTTACTGTTTTGAGTCTTCCACAGACTCGTGCACACAAGACTTCTGGTTGTAACTCTCTATTTCAGTGTATTACCCAGGACATCCAGCACAGGGTAGAAAGACAAAAAGATGCCTGGATTTCATACTCAGATCTTATCAAGCAACTGTGCAACGCTGAACACGGAGCAATGATGAAAATAAGCTCCCACCAAAAAAAAAAAGTAAACCAGAGTCAATACACAAGTCAAAGGAGGTAGAGTACAGAAATAGGTAAAACACAGCTTAGAGTGCAAGTTCAAAGCACCATAGACTCAATTGTAAAAATAAAGACAGAATAGCACAAGGACCTTTATGACAAATATTTCATCTTAGAACACAGCTTTGTCAGACACAATAAAGTTTTGCTTTATCAAGTGAAGGCTCATTATCTGGATACTATGAAGCATATTTTGTTTCTGTTATTTATTTGTTATTCTGCTGTTAGGATTTTTTGTTGAAAAGTCTTTCAGAAGTGTCATTTTAAAAGCGCTTTGTTCGCAGCATAAGCAATAGCTAAAAAGTTTCTCCGCTGCTAGAGGAAATTAAGAGCAAGCTAAGGAAACATCAGTCAGGAAGGATTCAGATACAGTTGAGCCAGCTATGAACAGATGGGTTCCCTGGAAAACTTCTTGTCATGTCTTTTGTCCCTTGTTAAGTTAATTTAAGACTAAGCACACAGGCCAACTGCAGGGATAATATAGTCACATCGTGGCCACAGGCTCCTGAAACCACCTGCAAAGAGACCAAGTAACATGACCAGGAATCACTTGGGTAAAGGACTACAGTCACTCACTCTCCTCACACAGGGCTTCCCAGGCTGTTGGCAACTGAGTCAGGACCAGGAGGGGCCTCTGACTCTTTATTCCACAGCCAATCCCAAGAAAACAGGACCAGAAGTAGGCTTCTGGAAGCACAGCTGGCTCCCAACTTCATCACCTTATAATAATGCTCCAGCAGGATCCTGACAACCCCTTCCACGCTCTCCACTTCCACAGGCTTCCTGGCAAACTGGAGCAGGTACTGCAAGGCGTCTGCGGGCGAGGTGGCTTTGCACAGGTCAACATGGAGCGCCGCCGACTTGCTGGGCTTGGTCAGCCGCAGCTTCTTAGCAGACAGGTCCTCGTGCTGCTGCTGCGGGCAGAGGGACACGCTCAGAAATGCAGAGTGAATCCTGACCCACTCCTTCCCAGAGTGAAACACTGTCTCGGCACCAAACCTCAGGAAGCTCCCGTGCCCCACGGCAGTCACTGGCCTCTCCCTTCTCTGTTTTAGGAAGGAACGCATCCTCAGCCCCCTGCAGCTACTCCTGTCCTGCCTTGGGAGCCCCTATCCCCGGGAAACGCTGCCTCTCGCCATCTCCCAGCCTCGGGCAGATCCTGCCCCTTCCAACCCCAGACAACCAACCCAGGGCAAACCCGACTTCTTGGAGCCTGGGGCAAATCCTGCTCCTTCCAACCCCAGATGACCAACGCAGGGCAAACCCAACTTCTCCCAGCTCCAGCCCAGGGTAAAACCTGTCCCTTGCAACCCAAGACAACCAACCCAGGGCAAACCCGACTTCTCCCAGCTCCAGCCTGTGGCAAACCCTGCTCTTTCCAACCCCGGACAACCAACCCCGGACAAACCCAACTGCTTCCAGCCTGTGGCAAACCCTGCCCTTTCCAACCCCGGACAAACCCGACTGCGCCCATTCCCACCAGACTGGAGCAGCCCAGAAACCCGCTGCCGTTCCCCTGCCCCGGCTGGGGAAAGCCGCGTCCTCCCGCTCACGCAGTCGCAGCCCTCCCCGTGTCGCCCCCTTCCCGCCCTGAGGGGGGCACTCGCCCCCTTCCCTCCGGGCAGCTCCGGCCTCCCTAAACCCGGGGCCAACCCCTCCCGCTCCTCCTCAGCCCCTCACCGGCCGCCCCGGCCCCGAGGCCCCCGCGCCGAGGCGGCGGGCAGCGCTCCCGGACTAGGCCCCGGCCTAGGCCGGCCGCTTTTCCCACAGCTCCGGCCTCACGGCTGAGCTCGGGGCCGACCCGAGGGCGGGTCGCTCGACCCAGGCGCGATGGCGGTGCGTTACCTGGACCACCTTGGTGAACTCCTCGTACACCCGCTTCTTCAGGTGCGCCGCCATTGCCGCCACCGGGCCCTGCGCGGCTGCCGTAGGCGCAACCCGGAAGAGAAACCATAGAGTCGCCCGCAGGGAGGTGGCTAAAGGAGCGGCCGCTCTTCCCGGCTGGAGGTCGCGCTCTATGCTCGGGGATGGGAGCCGGGGGGGGGGGGGG
>VZSF01001910.1:0-25535 GCA_013398295.1 Chionis minor | reverse complement strand
GGGGGGGGGAATGGCGGCCTCCCGTTGCCATGGGAACGCGGCCCTGACATGGAGGCTGAGGCCTGGCCCGCCTCGCAGACACAGGCCGCCGAGGGGCCAGCCCTGTCAGCGCCGCTCAGTTTTCCCCCAAAATACATATAGAACATGCATAGACTAAAATATAATCATAGAAGCTTAGAACGGTCTGGGTTGGAAGGGACCTTAAAGATCCAGTCCCACCCCCCTGCCCTGGGCAGGGACACCTCCCACGAGACCTGGTTCCTCCAAGTCCGGTCCAACCTGGCCTTGAACCTCCAGGGATGGGGCAGCCACAGCTTCTCTGGGCAACCCCGGCCAGCGTCTCACCACCCTCAGTGTATAGCTTTTCTTCCTATTCTCTAGTCTAAATCTCCCCTCTTTCAGTTTAAAGCCATCACCCCTTGTCCTGTCACAACAGCCCCTGCTAAAAAGTCTGTCCCCATCTTTCTTATAAGCCACCTTTAAGTACTGGAAGGGGCTCTAAGGTTTCCCCAGAGCCTTCTCCAGGCTGAACACCCCCACTCTCCCAGCCTGTCCTCCCAGCAGAGGGGCTCCAGCCCTCCCAGCATCTCCGGGGCCTCCTCCGGCCCCGCTCCAGCAGCTCCGTGTCCTTCTGCTGTTGGGACCCCCGGAGCTGGACCCAGGATTCCAGGGGGGGTCTCCCCCGAGCGGAGCAGAGGGCCAGAATCCCCCCCCGGCCCTGCTGCCCCCGCTGTGGGGATGCAGCCCAGGGGCCGGGGTGGGTTCTGGGCTGCCAGCGCACGGTGGTGGCTCATGTCCAGCTTTTCACCCACCAGCACCCCCAAGTCCTTCTCGGCAGGGCTGCTCTCCATCCCTCCATCCCCCAGCCTGTATGGATACCAGGGATTGCCGCGACCCAGGAGCAGGACCTTGCACTTGGTCTTGTTGAACCTCATGAGGTTCACACAGACCCACTTCTCAACCCTGTCCATGTCCCTCTGGATGGCATCCATGTCCCTCTGGATGACATCCCGTCCCTCAGGCGTGTCAACAGCACCACTCAGCTTGGTGTCATCTGTAAGCTTGCTGAGGGTGCACTCGATCTCCCTGTCTGTGTCACCGATGAAGATATTCAACAGTACCTCCATAAATAACATGGCTTGACATTTCCAGGCAAGCTTGTGTTAGACACACGTGAAAACTTAGCATGGCCTTCAATCACGTCTCCCTTGAGGAGATGGGAAGGAGGCCCCAGCAGTGAGGAGCCCCCTGACAGACCTATGTTTAGTTAGATGTCAGGAGACATGGGCAGAAGTTACGTCTGTGACACTGTGTGGCTAGAGGTGGCCAGGGGTGGCCACGGTTTGGTCACATCTTAGGGACAAGGCAATTTGGGAAGTGGCTGAAGAGTCCAAAGGAGGTGATCAAAGGTCTGGAGAACCTTCCCTACAAGGAAAGATTGAAGGAGTTGGGTCTCTGCTTGTTAGGGGGACCTCAGCACAGTGTTGTTCCCTGTACTTCAAGGGCATCCACAAAGAGGATGGCAGCTCTCTCTTCACAGATACATGTGGAGAAGACAAGGGCAACAGGTAAAAGTTGCACCAGGAGAGTTTTCTTTTCAATATAAGAAAGAATTTTTTTACAGTGAGAACCATCATGCACTGGAACAACCCCCCCAGGGATGTGGTAGAGTCCACATCACTGTGGGTTTTCAAGACGTGATGGGAACAGGGTGCTTGATAATCTCATCCAGGCTCCTCTTCCCATCAGAGGCTGGACCAGATGATCCCTCAAGGTTACTTCCAGCCTGGGCTGTTCTATGAGACCATCCTTGATAAAACTACTAAAGTTTCTGATGACAGCAGTCCTCTAGTCTTAGCAGGTTGGTTGGTTTGAGGCTTTAACTGCCCTATAATCAGAATTTTTTCTTATAATATCTAATTTTAATCTCCTTTGTTGTGACTTAAGCCAGTTCTTCCACCCTTAGTATGTACAAAGAGTAACAGATCTCTTTAAAGCAGCCTTTGTCTATTTGGAGGCCTCCTCAGTCTCTCTTTTTCAAGGCTAAGCACCACCATAACCACCACTTGGTTATGATCAAAGGTATGATCATAGATCCTATTTTCTAAACCTTTTTGTCCTCTCAGACCCTGACTGTGTCCCTTCTTACCAAGGTTATAAATGTGAGAGGTCTCAAAGGGTCCCATCACACCTACAGCAGAACTGCCCTGCAGTCGGTGGCATGACTCCCAACTTCATCAGGGGGAAATCTTGCTAGCATGAGCACATCTGAATCCAAGCTTAATTAGGAATGATTCAAATCCGTTAGCATAAAGATAAAACTTCAGGTCTTTAGAATCTGGGGTTTTTGCAGGGAAGATGTCAGTAAATAAAGCACTTCTGTATCATTCAAAGAGCATTTAGAAGTTATTTATTTCATATCTCAGAGATTATTGTCCTTAACTGGCAGAAATCCGTCTTCTAAGAAGTAAAGGAGATATGATCGTAATCAAATTAGCCATTATGATTTTCAGAGTGATTAAACCCAAGCTAACAGCCACCTCCAGTATAAAAATAAACTTTTGAATACTAAGATTTTTAAAACACAATGCAGGACCCAACTCATGTTCTGTAAAGGAGAATTTGCACTGAGGTCCCAGGCTGTCGCTTTGGTAGTGCTTCCTTCCCGTCAAATCATGGTGGGTTTCCCCTGTTTTTCCAGAAGCTTATATATTTAGAAATAGTCTCGTTAGAATAATGAATGTCATAAGAAAAAGATTAAAATATTGTGGCCTGGGAGAGGAGTGCGTGTCCTTAGATTATAAACTCCTTGCATCAGCGGTGGCATTTTTGCCTTTTGTTGGTCCTGGACCATAGCTGAGGTTCTCTGTCTTTCCTTCAGAATAAATAATAAATAATGGTAATAAATACATTGGCTAGAGAGTAGGCTGTCTCCTGGAGGAACAAGAAGAGAGCATGGGGCGCCGAATCCTTCATTTCAGCCTAGGTTCCAGTGTGGAAAGCAGTGAGAAGAGCTTTTGCCTTCTCATTAAGGATCCAAATTTAAGTCGAGTGTGTGTTAATGCTGCTGTCAGTGATTCCATCTGGGGTCGCATGTGTGTGACCTGTTCCCGTTTGCACTGAGAGACCAACTCCACATGTCCACAAGACGTATTTGGGATTATTAATTTCTCTTAGGTTGAGTGAGATTGGCTCGACCCTCAGATCTGCCTCTGAACTTAATAGTCAGCAACCCCGAAAGAGCAAAATTTCTCTTCCTGATGCCTTTTAAATCGTACAGTTATCCCCTAAATCCCAGGAAAACAGTGGCTCTTAGGTGCTCTTTAATTTGGCAAATGAGCAAAGGAGATCCTTTCATTGGGCCATGCATTTCTTCCTGTCCCTCCAGTAGTCCATGGCTTAGTCTCTGTGGCCCAAGTTAATTTGTTTTAATAATTGCTTTCTTCGGTTCCCCATCAACAGTGGCACTTTGCTACCACCAGGTGAACAGGAACTTGTAGAAGAAGTCATGCGATTTGAAGCGAAAACCTTTTTCAGCAACGTGGGGCTGAAAGGATATTTTATACCCTTTGGCTTCAACGTCCATTTGAATGCAGTCCAGCAGATCGGAAATATGCGGCGCTGCCTTCCAGGGGCCAAACTTCACCACGGATTTTTTATCCATGTCCAGGCTGTTCAAGGCATCCTGACATCTGGCCGCGTCCTCCTCGGTTCTGACCACGCACACGATGACGCTGGACCGGCGGGCTGCGACTGCTTCCGCCCTGGCGATGCGGATCATCAGTTCGATGTTCTCGCTGTAGTTGGGCACACGAGCCAGAAACTGCTTCCTCGCCACCAGCTCCCCGAAGATCTGCGGGGAGTCCTCTAGCTGCTTGATCAGGGGTTCGATGTCGTAGAACAACGCCTCCTTGTAGACGTCCTGGATGCACTGGGTGGGCACTTGGTTACTGCGCAGGTACTCCAAGATGTATTTGAAATAGGTGCCTGGCCTGTCGATGAAGAATCTCCCCTCGGAGTCAGTCCTGAGTTTGGGCTGGCCGGTGAACATCTCCGCCAGCTTGGAGCCAGGGTGCTTCTTTAAGGTGCTCAGCGTTGTCGTGTACATCTCCCCGCCGACATTCAACTCCACGATTGGTGACAACTGCAAGTATCACAAGGGGACAAAAAGCCATGTGCATTACATGTTTGAGGCTGTCAACAGGGAAGTGTCAAGGAAAAGAGAAAAAAACATGCGATTGCAGGTGGAAATTGGAATGATGGCGAGAAGAGCGGTATAAGCCCCCATCCCTTGTGGGACAGATGGGAACATCCACCCCATTTACTGCTAAAAGCAGATGCAGGAGGTTTATACGGCCCTGATAGCCAGAGCAGCAGGGAGTGGGACATTTCTAAATGGCTGAGTCCTCACCACATCTTTGGGAGGTAGGAAAACATTGTTTTGCCAGTGAGGAAGAGGGACAAGAAGTACCCTGCCCTGTCGGTGGCTACAGGGTTGGATGTCGATCTCCTAAATCACACATAAACGTTGTTCCTGCTGGCCTCTGTCCTTCCAGTGATCCGAGCTCCCACCTTCCCCACGTGCAGAGGGACAAGGACCGAGCTCAGAGCTGTGCGACTCCATTCCTGTCACCTGAGCTGGTGTTTTCTCCTGAGAGGAGGAACTAAAGCTCTTTGAAACTTTAGAAATGGGGTGAAATTGGCTTCCACACGTCTGGGAGTTTAGTTGGAAATACCAAACCAAGACATGAAAATCCAGCACATCAGAGGCAGAGGACAGAAGCTGTTTATCAAAGCACTTTTAAAATGTATGATAGCTTTAGCTAGAAAATAAAGGAAATAATTCATGCAACTGACATGGGCTTAAGAAGGAAGAATGTGAAGTTCGGATTTTTTGTTTGGATTTATTTTATTTCACTGTGCATTAACACCACTGCCTGGGATGCCTGCAAAGGTGGACCTGGTGTCTCTTCGGAGGACCTTCCTGATGGTTCAGTGCTGAAGAATTTTAAGAGCCTCCTTTTGCGCTTGGTTGTTTTTTATAGTACTCGGTGAAGGACAAGGAGAGGGAAGAAAGGAGGCAGTTATTTTTCCTCCCGTCGTCACTGCTGTAATGCAAGTCACATGCCTGGCCAGGACCACACCTGCCATTGGGAAGGTGTGAGTCAATAAACAACCCTTTTTTTCCAGGAGCTCACCTGCTCTTTCTCGGATCCGATCACGCAAGGATCCGCTTCAGTGCTGCTGGTCACATGCCTCTAGTGAAGCACGTACTGAAGTGCTTAGCTGGATCCCACAGGTTCATCATCCCGTGGGATGATGTGAGCTGACCTCACAGCTCACACCAAGAGAAGGGGGAAGCACCTGCTGCCCTCTCCCCTTTCTGTCCTTGTACCTACCTACCTACGTGCTTCTGTTGCTCACCGCGTGCCCGCTCTGCTTCTCCTTCATCTTCCTGAGCTCAATTGGCTCACAGAGGATTTAACAAGCACCGGAGCTGGCAAAAGGAAGGGACTAGGAACAGGCAACCTGGAGCAGAGGGAGATCTTTCCCTTTAAACAGCAGCAGGCTGTCAGATTTAGAAGAAATTTCCTCACGGGCAAGGAAACAACAGCAGATTCAGGCCAAAGATAGCTGGAATATTACTTTGCCTTAGTGTGGGTGGCTTCATCTCGAGGGCAATCATTTGCGCGAGGGCCAAGGAGACATAAAAAAATTATTCTGTCTGAGACTATCTGGTGATTTCCACCCACTGAAGAACATAGCCCAAAGCTGTTTCCGTAGCAAAGCCGCTCAGATTTGCCATTAGTCCGAGTGGTAACAACAGCTTTCCCTGGCAGGGATCATTTGACAGGAGGATCTCATGCTTTTGAGCCTTTGCTCATTTTTCTGATGTCAGGGCAGATGTTTCATGCTGTTTGTCACTCATACAGATGGATAACACGTTCTTCATTAACCCAGTAGCCTAACTAACGTTATGGTCTCAGATCTTGATTAATGGGTTTGGCCTAGGACCGAACTGGTTCCCAGCAGACTGGGAATACCGGCACCAACTGATTCCCAGCTCTGTAATTAGCCAGTGAGGTGACACTTCAGAAGTCATTCCACCCATCTGTGCCCTAGTTTATTAATCTGCAAAACAGTTACTTCCTTGGGGTAACTGCAATAACTTGCAACCTGTGCCCGAAAGGAGGTTGGATTTGTTAAAGTCAGAGGTGTCTGGGGGGAGACTGTATAGCTGCAACGAAGCAAACTGGTTAGCAGCAGGCTGAGGGCAGAGAGGGAAAGGAAAACATTGTCTGATCTTGTCCCTGATTTCTGCCTAGTGGTACACTGCTGGTCTTGAGATTGCCATTAATTTTCCTTAGAGCTGGAAAAACTACTGCTCGCAGCTGATGATTCTGCACGCCTACAACGCGGGGCAGCTTTTGCGTCATTGGAGACGCTAAGAACCGTTGACAAGCCCCCAAAACTCACAACCGGCTTTTATTTAGGGATCTGACAAACTCAAGCTCGCATCAAATTAATTCCACCTCTTGTCAAAGGAGAAAAAGAACCACCCTGGTTATTTGCTCTTGCCAGATCTTGTGTGCCTGCGAGGGACGCGGCCCTTCTGTGAGCAAACTGGTGCAAACAGGTCAGAGTCAGACGCAGCTTTTTACCTAAAGTTCTCTTCTTGGACACACATCTGGCAAGCCCTGGTGTCTGCAAAATAGCAGGCGGGAGGAAAAAAACCCCTCTAAAGTAGCCCAAAGGGGATTCTCTGATCCCACAAGAGAAAACTGTGCCCCCAAGCCCATACCTTACTCACCGTGTGCAGGCTGCCGGTGACCTGCTTCCCAAGGGGCTTGTGCTCCGACGAAATGCTCATCTCGCCCGGGAGGTGACGGCTCAGCTGTGCGGGAAAACCAGCTGCTCTCTGCTCAGGTCCTGCCTGACACGCGGGATGGCTCCTCGCCGTGCTCCGGTCCTCTTTCGCTTGGGTTTTTCTTCCTTGGGTAAGTTGTTTTTTCCAAGCTCCCAGTCCAGCTGCTGCCCCGGAGGCTCCTGTTTGCTCCAGGCACAACCTCGGTACAGGTTGCAGGTGGTAGGGAGAGGGGAGGGAACAGCCTGAAAGCGGAAGTATTTGCTCATTAGTTTTCTGGCAACCAGCAAGGTGCAGGGTGGACTTGGGCTGGCTGCCAGCCTCCTGTAATACTCTCTGCGCGGTGACTGCCAGCCAAATAATCCTTTCCAAAGGAGGCCCAGTGCCCGCAGCACCTCCGAGGAGCCCCGCGGCGTGTGCCTGCGTGACCACCTCTGCCTCCTGAACTGGTTTGTGTCGAAACCAGTCAGCCTTTTCACAGCCTTTTGGCCTCCCGGCACTGCACGGGTTGTCCCAAACCATCTCGTTAATCTCATTTGTCATAGCCGTGGATGTCAGATCCAGGGTGTCTGCAATCTGTCCAAGGTGGTGGCATTCTCTTCCTTGCCAACGCAATCTCTGGGCGCTGAGTAATTTGGGCAAGGTGAGTAAAATCAAACCTGAATCTCTGCTTGAGCCTGAACTATTCTTTGCAATTGGACATAAATATTTGATCAGTATCTTTGCATGACATTGTTTTCTAATATCCTGTATCCACCAAATATCGAAAGTGGAGAGCACCGCAGATTTAGCAGTAGTGGGACTGTTTCTTGCAGCATTGAACCACTCAGAAGGATGTCTGTGTTCATTACATTTTTTAAATGCAGAGGTTCCAGTCAGAGTGAGCCAAGAAAACCTCTCCAGATCCAAACTATGGGCCTGCAGAGTCTCCTTGGTTTTATTCTGGGTGTTTCTGAGTGCGCTGTTGCTTTCAAATTTGTCTCCAGGCCACTCATCGCTTCTGTGTCTTTGTTCCATTAACGGTGGCAAAATTGTCGTGGACATAGTTGTAAGTCAACATTTGTAACGAGACACAGTGTCTTTTATTAGATCAGCTGATATAGATGGATAAAAACATCTGTGCTTTAGGGCACATGAGGCTTTCTCAGGTCTGTCAGCTTCTGTTTCAGCTTGCTTGGGGGTTTTTTTCTAATTTTTTTCCAGTTTTCCAGTTTGTCGGTCTAATCAAACGTGTTACCTGCTCTACCAACCTTGCCTCGCTCTCTTTCGTTTCAAGCTGCTTCCCAATACCAGCAGTCAAAGAGAAAGTCTCAGACAAGTATAGCCCTTCCTATAAAATCTTCCTGGGGGAGATTTTAATGATGAAAAATGACAGCATGGTATAAAAGGAAACCATTTGCACAAAATCTGCATTGTGCTCGTAGGCAGGTGTCCCTGCCTATGGCAGGGGGGTTGGAACTCGATGATCTGCAAGGTCCCTTCCAACCTAAACCATTCTATGATTCTATGACACCAGATTTGCTGGTTTCGTCTCCTCCAGAGTTTTTGCTGGATCTATATCTTCGCAGAACAGGGTATCGATCTGACCAGAAGCTTGAGGCACGGAGAAAAAAGCATTATAATTTGCACTAATTCGCTCACCTGGAGAATAAAGCCAGTCCTCAGCCAAGGCTCCGTCAAAGCTGGACCCAGATTCTTTGGAAAGCTTTGTGCATTTGGGGGAACCTCTCATTGACTACAACTTACATTTTGCTTCTGCTGCTCTGAAGCATCCCGAGGGATCCTTAATAATAACCTGTTGCCTGTGTTATCTCTGCTGCTTTGAATAGAAAAGGGCTTGAATTTTCCCTTTGCCAGACCAGGAGAATTGACGGTGCTGGATGCATTAGTGAGGTCTGCTTGGAAGCCTGGGTTTTGTGACTTGTAATAAATTTTTAAAAATCAATGCTTATTGGAAAACAAGGAGAGCTCTGCATCTTCTGTGCCTTTGATTCCTGCAAATCCCATTCTTCAGGCTGGCTTATGTAGGTGCTTCAGAAAATATCCTGGATATAACTGACAGAGGTGGAGTTCAGACTCATTCTACATGGCACGTCCTCGATGCCGGCAGTGATAACCTTCCGCAGCTGCAGAACTGGATAGACGAGCAGACCGTCACCTCTCAGCTCCCACAAGCTTTTCACTAGGGAAGGATGAAGAGCAATGGAAGGGGTTACTTTGTTCAAAAGCTCATCCGAGAGGTTTCTCCAAACCAGAATCATGGGGGGCTGGTGGGGTTTGAAGCCAAACCTTCAATGCCACAGCGCAGATCCTCACCACTTCAGCAAAAGGATGAATTGTCAGCTGACGCCCACAACCCTTTTCTACTGCTAGGCCAAACACAGCTGGTCCTTCAGGCTGATGAACATACTGGTCTGGTTCCCCCACTCTTTTACTTCTTTTTTATATCTTGGCCGCTTTTGCTGGCACATCAGGGGACAAAGAATCAGCCTGAAAGTCTGTCAAGCATTTTGGCTGGAAGTCACCACCTATGTGAAAAGTCTGATTGTTACTATTTGTGCCCCTTCTGGGACTTTTTAATCCCACCAACTGCATGACTTGCATTAAGATGGCATTTTTTCTGTCCTGCCATATGAATTACTCCCAGTTGGATTCCCCCACCACCACCCCCATTTCAATAAGGATTTGATTTAAACTGCCAAAGTCATCTGATCCCAAAAGAGCCCTTAGGAAGAACTTCTCACAGCCCAAGCCATGGGCACATCGCTGCCTACACGTGGAGATTTGGTGCCTTTTTTTTAGGTCGTCACACCAGAGGTGGCATCCTGGATTACTGGGACCACACATCTGACCTGTTTGGTGTCACAGCTTTGCTGGGCAGGCATCCGACTCTGCATCGAAGCCCTCTGTGCCTGCATTAAGTGAAAACAGTCTTGCAGTTTGTCAGTCCTCCTTCTACCCCACGGTCAAAGCCATGCTGAAGAGAGCAGTGTCGGGGGGAGCAGCCCATGAAAGGCAGACGTGGGATCAGGGTTTTGGAAGGGACTGGAGGAGGCAGCGCTGACAAGGCTCTCAGTGGTCCATGCTGCTGGTAACAGCTAGCTGAGGCTGGTGTGAATTTCCTTCTTCCCTTGAGAAGGAAGTAAAAAGCCAAGACCATGAAAGTCTCCATACCCTCAGGTGACCACGGTCCCGGGATTCCCACAACCAGCAGCTCCACTGTAGCTGCTGCTCCACACCTGCTGGAGAGGTCTTGGCCATGGCTGTGCTGTCTCAGGGAGGTTAGCTGGGTTTCTCCCTTTGGGGAACGGGATTTGATTTGTATTAAGCAGGAATTTCCACCCAGGATCTCTCTTGGGCTTTACGGTTTTTACCAGTTGGCTTGGCTCCCTGAAATCCTTCATCCTTTGGGCCTTTTAAAGCTGCATCTGATTGTTGGGAATCCACCTGCTTACTGTCGAGCAGAGAAAGAGAGATCTGAGGATGTCTGCAGAGAAGATCAAGCAGGATCAGCAAGGTCCTGCCCTCGCAGGGAAGGCTGCTGAGATCTGTTGGAGAGGCCATCTGGAGTCTCCTTCTCTGGAGACATTCCAAACCCGCCTGGACGCCATCCTGTGCAACCTGCTGTAGGTGGCCCTGCTCTGGCAGGGGGGTTGGACCAGATGATCTCCAGAGGTCCCTTCCAACCCTTAACATTCTGTGATTCTGTGACCAACTGGGCCATAAAGCCGTAAGCAGGACAAGGAGGAAGAACCAGTTAGATGTTCTCCATTGGATTGTTCTCCATTGTTCTCTATTTCCAGATGTGCCTTGGCTCCTCGGGCACAGTGATGCTTCAAGCCTCCTGCCTATTCTACTTGGGGTGGCCCCTGGTGTTGACATTTCTTTTGTAGACACTTCAAAAGTAGTTTTCCCTCTGGCCACGTTGTTTTTTTTTTTTAATGGAAGAGAGATATTTCCAAGATCGTAAGCTCTTTCAGGCAGGGACCATCCTTTCACTGTCTTTCCGTAAGGGATTAATCTGTGCGTGGACCTTGTACGAGCAGCTACAATAAGAATCATAAGAATAATCATACTCATGGTGAGAACCTTGTGTCTGCCAAAGAAGGAATAACTTGACAATAGCTTTGTGGGGAATAAATGTGCGGTTTTTGAAAATTGTATAAATATGTACATAACAATGAACTGGAACATCCCTATGCTAGTACATACATCAGCTTGAAAGACAGTATTATCCACAAAAGTATTTATAACAGATTTATTTCCTTAACACATGGAATTGGCAGCTTCTGTTTAGTAGAAGTAGGTCAACAACATTCAGATTTGGGTTTTATGCCCTAGTACAAGTAAATACACTAAATCCAAGGGTGAAAAAAAGAATTACATGCTTAAAACAGGAAGGGAAATGAGAAGTTTGGATGAGGGGAAGCAGCTGGGAGCAGCTCCTATTTGCCTTTCTCCTCTTGTTCCCTATTCTCCAGTGTCAGGGAATAAAGCCCTTTTGCTCTGGTCCATTTGCCTGGAGTATGGAAGTGACAATCCATAGCTGATCTCCACCCTTTGTGTTATGTTACAGCCTCTAGCGTTAATCACTGTTGTGAATGATGACAAATCAGTGGATTGGGCACCTAAAGAAGGTGATTCCCAGGACCCATCTGCTCCAGGGCATCTTAGTGGAGGAAATTCCCATGAAAAACTAGGAAACGAGCCAGGTTATTTTAAACAGTGATGGATGGGTTAGCAAAGAGAGGAGGCAACAAACTTGGTGCAGCTCTTCTGAACTCCCATATGGACAGTATTCACTCCAGCTAGGACTTGGCAGGGCATCCCAAGCTGTGTCCTGGAGTTTCCCAGGGGATGCACCAAGACAAACCAGGACTCTTGCAAAGGTCACAGGAAAACCAGATTTTTTGTGTTGTTGTTGTTGTTCTTTTGAAGTACTTTCACTGCCTCCGGCAAATTGCCAGGTTGCTCTGGTGACCTGTGGTCAGCGTGCGCAATTTGTGCAAATTTTGCTGAAAAGCAAAACCACCAGCATTTTTCTTTGGCTCTGCTCAGGAATTGCACCTGTGCAGCTGGGCTGGTGGCTCTGCCGTCCAGGAGCCGCTCCCAAGTCAAACAGCCACGCGCTGTGCAAACACCATGGCACTTCTACTCACTGCCTTCCAGCCGTTTATCAGCTCCACCCACTCACGGACCTGGGGAATCCATGGCTGGTGGCTCATATGGAGATCTGAGCTGGCTTTGGACAGGCCCCAGGACACCATCAGAAGTCAAGGGAGAAAAATGCCTCCTGGACAAGCAAATGCATGTGCCATCCCCAGTGGATGAATGCGGGGAGGCATCCTTGGGATATAGACTTGACAACTCATGTTGCCATTGGCTAGAACAACCCAGCAGGCCCATCAGTGTTCACATTCCTAAGAAACCATGTTATTCTTCTGATCCTTGTGCCAATTGATTTCTTTCCCATGTTTATATCATGTTCAGCTTAGGTTGTAGGCTTTCCTGGAGCAAGAAGCCAAATTAGGTATAACAGTGCTCTCTTCTTGCCCATCTTTATCTTCTCATGTGCTTTCCCTTCCTGAGCTCTCCACCAGCTCTTGAAGTGCCACCTGGAGGGTGTGGAGCAGAGCTGAATGTATGGGCGCCACTATTCCCAGGTCCCTGTCACACAGCAGTCCTATTGAACATATTGGCATGGGTCCATTCAGCCTCAAGTGACACCAGGGGAGGTTTAGATTGGATATTACACTGAAAGGGTTGTCAAGCATTGGAAGAGGCTGCCCGGGGCAGTGGTGGAATTGCTGTCCCTGGAGGTATTTCCCAGCTGGGCAGACGTGTTGCTGAGGGACATGGGTTAGGGGTGGGTTTGGCAGTGTTGGGTTGATGGTTGGACTCGATGATCTTAAAGGTCTCTTCCAACCTAAGTGATTCTGTGATTCAGCTGGTCACTCCCTCTTGAGGGACACTGGGTTGTCTCCAATCCGAGTTCAGGCTGATGCTGTCGCTCTAGCCAGAAAAAGGACGATATGCAGAAAAGAAGATTATTTCAGTGTAGTCTGTGAAGGATTACAGCCCAACCAGTGGGTTTATGCCTGATCTTCTCCGAAGCTGGTGGTAGGAAAGGAAAGGCTGGGCTAGTCATGGAAAAGTATGGCTGAGAGATAAGACTGTTTGCTGCCAGCTAGTTGCACAGAAATAGGAGGGAAAGAGAAGACTGACTTCGACTGTGTATCTCTGGGACCCTGTGAGACCGAGGCTTTGATCAAGAGGAAATCTTTGTGCCCTCGTGGCGTGGGCCAAAGGGAAGCTGACCTTGTTTGAGGCATGAACTTACTGCTCAGGAGGCAGCCAGAGAGCTCGCCTCTTCTTGTGGTCTGCAGAGAGGGTGTCCATTAACGCAACCAGGTTCTTTATCACTCTTCATCTATTAAAGCAAAATAAAGGAGATGATGTTAATTTAGATCCATGGCAAAACTGCCTGGGTATGGGCTGATCTTGCTTGTCAAAGAGCATGTGTTCCCCTAACGAATTACGTGGGGCCATCAGGTGTCCCCAGACCACTGCTGGGTCCCTTCTGTGCGAGGACTGTAGGACAGTTGGTGCCTCTGGGGTGTTTTTAAAACTGGGTGGAGATTTAAGCTTGACCGATGTCAAGATAGCCTCTACCATTGGTGAGGATGTCGGGGCAGGGGGTGTGGTGGTGTCTAGGCATGTGGAATATTAGTGGTTCGATTTAAATAAATTTAATCGTTTATAGTTAATCACTTAATGCTAAGCTGCATCGGCATACTACTTCTAGAGGACTTGCTTAACATTAGTAGCTAAAGTTGCTGAAGCCTTAGGCCACAAGCTGAGAACTTTCGCCGAGACAAGTTGAACTTGTGCGGAACTTCTACTCAGTTACATAAAGGAAGGCCCTGAGAGCTGGACAAACCAGGAGATAAGGAAGCTACAGCCATAAGCGGAGGCTGCGACCCTGTAACAACAGTTAATGGCCTGCCTGGAGATGGAGAAAGAGTCCAAGGAGGAATGAGAAGACCCCAGACCATAAATTACCATTAGACCAAGGGGCACGTGCAAGGCACATGAAGAGCGCATGAAGGGTGGATGCATAGACTCTAAGGGTGTAGTTGCCCAGGAATTTCTTTGTTCTGGGTCCCTCTGTGGAGGTACACAGCTCGAGCTGTCCTTGCTGCTGTACCACTTGAATAAATAATTTCTTTTGGGATTCTTGCCTGAGACTCTGCTAGGGGAAACCTAGGGTGAAGAAAACTTCTGTAAGAGTGGGGGGATGCTTTGAAGCCATGTGCAATTTGTTGTTAAATTGTGAAATAAGTTTTCTCTTTTATTTTCTGCGCTATCAGAGCATCACTAAAACAAAAGCAAGAGATGGGGTTGGGGCTTTCCTGTTTCTTTACAGTGCTGTGGAGCTTCAAAATGCTGCTGAGCAATCAGGGCCCGAAGAAAAAGGTTAACATGAACGCAAACTCATGACCGAGGCAGGGAGCTGCCTCCAGGTGATGGGAAGAAACAGAAGAACCATCTGGAGAACATTTGCTCATTTTGGACTGAGACTTTTAGAGCTGATGAGCCTCTGATATCAGTCTGAAGGATGTCATTTCACTCTTGTGGTACGGGAGGTTCAAAGAGCGTGTACAGCAACACATGCAACACAACTGGAGCCTGCAGCCCAGGGCATGATTGCTGTCCTCCTCTCACCACAGATGCTCAGAGTTCTTCAGTTTCTTTAATCAAAAGTGCAAAGCTGGTGGGGGACCAGTGTTTGTTCAGTCAAAGCAGCGCTGTTTCAGTGGTTGAATTTGTTTTAAAATGGCCTGAAGAGGCTGATGACACCAAGCTGTGTGGAGCGGTTGACACGCTGGAGGGAAGGGATGCCGTCCAGAGGAACCTGGAAAGGCTTGAGAGGTGCGTCTGTGTGAACCTCATGAGGTTCAACAAGGCCAAGTGCAAGGTCCTGCATGTGGGTCAGGGCAATCCCATGCACAAATCCAGGCTGCGCTGGGAATGTCTGGAGAGCAGCCCTGAGGAGAGGGACCTGGGGGTGTTGAGTGGGGAGAAGCTCAACGTGAGCCGGCACCGTGCGCTGGCAGCCCAGAACCCCCCCAGCCCCTGGGCTGCATCCCCACAGCGGGGGCAGCAGGGCCGGGGGGGATTCTGCCCCTCTGCTCCACTCAGGGGAGACCCCCCCTGGAATCCTGTGTCCAGCTCTGGGGGTCCCAACAGCAGGAGGACACGGAGCTGTTGGAGTGGGGCCAGAGGAGGCCACAGAGATGCTGGGAGGGCTGGAACCCCTCTACTAGGAGGACAGGCTGGGAGAGCTGGGGTTGTTCAGCCTGGAGAAGAGAAGGCTCCGGGGAGACCTTATAGCAGCCTTCCAGTATCTGAAGGGACCTACAGGAAAGCTGGAGAGGGACTTTTTCCAAGGGCATGTAGTGATAGGAGGAGGGGTGATGGCTTCAAACTGGAAGAGGGGAGATTTAGATTAGATCTCAGGAAGAAATTCTTTACTGTGAGGGTGGTGAGACATTGTCACAGGTTGCCCAGAGAAGCTGTGGCTGCCCCATCCCTGGAGGTGTTCAAGGCCAGGTTGGACGGGGCTTGGAGCAACCTGGTCTAGTGGGAGGTGTCCCTGCCCATGGCAGGGGGGTTGGAACTAGATAGTCTTTAAGGTCCCTTCCAACCCAAACCGTTCTGTGATTCTATGACACCTCCCTGTAATGCCCATCTCAGTAGGACTTCCCCAGGGTGGTGAGTCTGGGAGGGAAGGAGTTACCTGAAGGTGGGACCCAAACTCTCCTGAGGGCTCCAATCCCCCTGTGAAGGGCTTGCAGCCCCTGCCCAGCCACCCAGCAAGGGCTTTGCCTTTGAACTCCCCACAGCTCACAGGCGTTGAAGGCGAGCGAAACCCTGCCTTTCCTACCCACCCCGGCTGAGCATCCCCACCTCCTTCTCTGCTCCTGGCACTGGAGGGTGCCACAGCCAAGTGAGGAGGAGGTGGAATTTCCCCCCCGGGTAGGTGACCTTGGTGGGGATTGCAGCAGATTGTCCCTAGGGCTGCATGTGGTGGAGATCATGCTGGGTCTGAAGGGCTGGATGAGTGTAGGCCAAGGGAAGGGATGTGCAGGTATCGATTGGGTTGGGGAGCTGATAGATTGTGAGTCCAGGAGAGGAAGGGATGTTGGAGAAAGGAAAGAAGTATGCTAGGGAGCAGGTTGGGATTCCGGCACTGGATAATATCAGGATTACCCCAAGTTTTTGCAAGGTGTGAGAGCCAGAGGGCTGGGGGAGCATCCATCCCAACGCAAACCCAATTCCCACTCCCCGACGGAGAAAACCGGATCACCTCCCTGCACCGAAGTGTGGTCCCTGTGGCCAAAGTCCCCCCGTCCTCATGGGCTGGGGGACAGTATCTATACGGAAGCGGCAGCTGGAAGGGAACACAGGACACATTCGCACAAGGCTTTGCGTTTTATTTACATTATCAAAGAGACCGGTTGGGAGGGTTTAGGCACACACAGGGAAAAAAAAGCATTGCTTCGAAGTTACAGGTGCCTTCTACAAAGCAGTAACGTGAAACACTCATTTCTGCCCTGCAGAAATACCCCTGGAACAGGGGTGAAACGAAGCAGCAAGGTTGCCGGCAGGATCGGCCGCAGGACACGTCGGATGGTACAGGTGGTGCCCGGTGGGCAGATGGCCAAGCTCTGCACTGCTCACAGAGGACGTTCCTCGGTGGGACTCGGCGCAGGAGAAAAAAATGCCGCTGGGCTGCGGACAACGGATCACCCTGTGGGGATAACAAACACGGTTTGGCCAGGATGTCCTCATTCCTGGCTGGGCTTCCTCCAAAACAAGGGTTAACATTGTAAAGTCCCTGTTAATACTCCCTGTTGTTGCTGTTGCCTCGCTGAGCTCTCTATTTCACTGTAAGGATCTCGGCCACAAGCCCCGTGTCTGGTGGGACATAGGGATGTCTCCCCAAGGGGTCTTGGGGATGAAAATCCCACCAGCACCGAGAATGGGTTTGCTTTCCAGGCTAGGGGAACATTGAAGTGTCTGAGCTGTTTGCAGGTGACATGTCAAATTTAGACATTTGGAGACCTGAAAGTGCCAAATGCCTCCCTAAAATGACTCTGTTGTGTTTTCCGTCAGAGGAATAAGAGAAACAGCCAGAGCACCAGTGTTTGGCAGCTCCTGGAGTCCAGAGCTCGGGGTCCTCCAACCACCTAGCCCTTTTGGCCCTGAGATCTTTCGTGTCTGCCCAGCAGCAGCCAGACATTGCCTATGGTGCGAGCTGGGGTGTCCTGGGGACAACACAAAATGACCTTTGCTCAGTGGCAGAGCTTGCACCACTGGGAAATTGGGAAAGACAAATCCAGGGGCATGTATCTGTTGAGCAACACAGACGCGTAACTCCTGGGACTTGAGGTTTTGATGCAAACTTTGGAAAACCACCCAGATGATGGGGCAAGAGGACAAAGTACGTTACCACACGGATATCTCCTCGCCACTGCATCTCCCCAAGCTCTTACCTCAGAGGCTGGGGGTGCTGGCTCAAGAGCTGGACTGATCTTCACTGAGGTTGATCTGCTCCAGGATCTGGCTGTACCTCCGGGTGAGGGCTTTGGTATTTTTGGTGAGATCTGTCAGAACTTGCTGCAAGCCATTGACGTGATGGGAGAGACGCTCTTCCAGATTGTTGTCTGCACCCTCGTCCAAGGCTGTATCAGCGTCATTGCTGGTCACGGTCTGGTCATTGACAGAGGCCAGGCCTTTCTCCACCATGGGCTTGATGGCCTTGAGGAGCTGGTAGCGCTCGTAGAGGTCCGTGTGGCCGCCTGCGGCCGGGGCCGCTCCCTCTTGCTGCGGGAAGACCCCTCGGAGCAGGCTGGGGAACATCACCTCCTGCTCCATCTTCTGGGTGGCTGAGAAGTACTGCTCCATGGCCCCGCTCCCGCCTCTCTGACAGCGCCGCTCGGGGCTCTTCTTGGGGTGCCGCCTGCTCCCCGTCCCCACCGAGGGCTTTTTATGCGGGGCCGGGGCATGTCCCTCCTCTGCTGTCCTCTGCTGTCCCCTCCGGCCAGCCCCGGGCCGGCATGGACGGCCGCGGGGCCGGGCTTGGCTCCAGCCCAGCTGGGGCTCGGCCACGCCGGGTCCCCGGCTCTGTGCAATCTGTCCTGGACCAGCCTCCCCGTGGCCTTCACCCGAGCTGGCCGGGGGTCCCGCTGCGTCCCCACGCTGGGCGCGGGGTGGCCGGGAGGAGAGGTGGCAGGGTCTCTCCAAACCCATCACGACCCATCACCACCATCCCAAATGCTCCCGAGGCCCTGCGACAGTGTGGGTCAAGCCCCTGCCCCCCAGTGCAGGCAGGCTGCAGGGAAAACTACATTGATTTGAGGCAATTTTGTGGAGGGAGGAAGGAGAGAGAGTGATGGGTTTCTCCAGAGACTGGGACTCCACCGTGAGCTCTGCCCCAGCCACCCTCCTTCTTCTCGGCCGGTGTGGGTGGTGCTCACAGCCTCTGGAGATGATCTAGTCCAACCCCTGCTCAAGCAGGGCCAGCGACGGGACTGTGCCCAAGTGGGTTTGGGATATCTCCGAGGATGGAGACTCCACCACCACTCTGGGCAGCCCGGGCCAGTGTTTGACCACCCTCACTGTAAAGAAAAGGAAAGTTTTTTCTGATGTTCTGATGGGATTTCCTGCATTTCGGTTTGTGCCCATTGGCTCTTGTCCTGTCACGGGCAAGACTCCGGCTCCATCTTCTCCGCACGCCCCATCAGGTCTTCAGACACACGGACGAGATCCCCCTGAGCCTTCAGTTCTCCAGGCTGACCAGTCCCAGCTCTCTCAGTCCTTTCATCACCTTCGTGGACCTTCCCTGGCCTCTCTCCAGCGTGTCCATGTCTCCCTTGTACTGGGGAGCGGGGACAGGACCCGGCACCCAGATTTGTGTCCCCAGGGCTGAGCGGGGGGGAAGGATCCCCTCCCTCCCGCCCTCCCCCTCCTCCCAGGAGGCTGGTGGCCGTCTTTGCCCCGTGGACACCTTGATGGCTCACGGCCAACCTGGCCGAGCAGGGAGCCAGAGCTGGGGGTTGTGGCTGGGAATTTGTGGGGATGCTTTTCCCCCCGGCACCCGCACGGGCGGGCGATCGGCAGCAGCGGGGGGTTCGGCTGAGGCCGGCGCATCCCCAAATCCAAAGGCAGGGGGGCAGGCAGGGAAGCTGCCCCACGCGTCGGGACAGTGGGGTGAGGGCTTCTTGGGACTGGGTAGAGCGGGATGCTTGGAATTCCTTATCTATTTAAAGTCTGGGGTCGAAACTGTACTTTAGCTCTTGGCTGATCCCGAGGCGGTGCGCCCAGGTCGCTGCTTTCTGGTTAATTAGATGTTGTTAAAGAGAGGCAAACAAACCCGCAATCCTGATGGGCTTCCATGCTGCCAACGGAAAAGGACGTTTCCCCTCGGAGACTGGCAGCGGTGCCGGTGCCCCGGGAGCCTTTCCAGGGCAGCGCGGAGCCAGCGTCCCCCTGCCATGCCGGAGAGGGCCTGATTTGCCCCGTCTGCCCCCGTCCTGCCAGGGACCGGCGCTGGGGTTTTCAAGGACACAGAACTTTCCTGTGACCACCTCGTGTCTCTTATCAGCCACGTCCAACAGCGGTGGCCAGCAGCCGGGCAGCGTCGGGGCTTGACGCATCCCCGGGGGCAGCGTGATGCAACGCCCTGCAATCGGCGCAGGCAGAAGTTTCTCGTGAAACAGCGGGGTCGGGGTCGGCTGGCCAGACAGCAGCTCACGGAGAGGGACTTGAGGGATTGCGAGTGGCCCATGAGTCGTCAGCATGTCCTTCCAGCTGTCCCACGTCACAGGCCTTTTCTGGAAGTCTCTTGCCTCTCTTATCAGTCACATCCAACAGCGGTGCTGAGCGCTTCCCCAAATGTCCCACCATGATAATTCCCCAGGGTACCACCAGCCCCTCCAGCTGCCCAGTGCACAACCCGAGCCAAAAGCCATTGACAGAGGTGACCACAGGCCTTCTTCGCTGCGACCACTGTCTTCTGTAGGTGACGTAAGTCCCATCCCTGAGCTCCAGCCAGGTAGACCACCAGAAGGACATCGCCTCCTCACCTCACTGGCTCCCGCGTCCCTGCATTCCTCATGGCTCAGCAGAGGCAGAGCAGCTCCAAAGGCGGTTTGGAGACCCCATGTCCATCTTCCAGCTCCACTTCTCCTGTAGCCTGTGCCATCACGCCCCACCCTGAGGTGGCCTTGCAATGGGGACAACTACGGTGTCTCCCAGCATCCTCCTCATGTTGTGCTGTTTCTGGATGAGGCAGAAGGCTCCAACGTTGCCAGGGCTGAGGAGCGACCTGGGCCCGGATCTGCTCTGAAGTCCCGGCACTGCCTTTGGGCAGTTGTGTTTGCCCGTGTTTTGGGGAACGTGCTGCTCGGCACCTCCTGTCGCAGAAAAGCCGGATTTGGGGCCGTGGTGCAATGAGATCCTCGGGTCTCTGCAGCCACAGACCTGAAATTTGGGAAAGCTCCCCCCCGACCCACCATCCTCTTGGGGAGCCCTCCCACAGCCATGGCTTGGCAAGGGGGAAAAATGTCACCACGCGCGTGTCCCCAAGTGTCCCCACGTCATCCCCAGCACCTCCTGCTGTCAGACCCCCCCATGTCTCTGCCTCCCCCCTCCAAATCCCCGGGACTGTCTTTGTTGTGGCTCAGACGTGCCTGGTGCTCTGTCACGTGTGGGAGGGCTCCAGGTCTGTCCCCAAGCTGCCGTCCCCTCCCGCAGGGGTCCCTGCCATCCTTCCCAGAGCCACGCAGTTGCCAGGGCCCCTCTCCAAAGCCCCCCCAGCCCACCACCAGCTACTTGGCCACTGGTTTCTGGGGACCGTGTCCCCGCTGTAGGGAGGATGAGTTGAAGCCACCGTGGTCTTGACAGCCAGCAGAAAAGTCCTGAGCAGGCAGGAGGAGATCGGAACCTCCAAGGGAACTCAAACGTGGACACGGGGCCGGGGTCCCGAGGGTGGTGTCTTCCCAGAGGGGCTGAGACCTGCAGGTCTGCTGCCCCTCGGGGACAGTCCCCAGGCTCAGCCCTACTTGAGGCAGCTCTGGGGCAGAAGCCCCAATGGGCAGCAGAACGGCATGGGGAGCTGTGGGGCACAGGGCAGCACCAGCAGTGGGGGGACAAGTCCAGGGAGAGCTTGGAAGAGGATCCTGAATCTCGTGACTCCTGTGGGGGCTGATGTCTGTCTGTCTGTCTGTCTCCCTCCCTCCCTCCCTCCCTCCCGGGTGCACAGCAGCAGGACTCGGGGAGAAATTCTTTACGCTGAGGGTGGTGAGACCCTGGCCCAGGTTGCCCAGAGAAGCTGTGGCTGCCCCATCCCTGGAGCTGGTCAAGGCCAAGTTGGACGGGGCTTGGAGCAGCCTGGTCTGGTGGAAGCTGCCCCTGCGCACAGCAGGGGATTGGAGTAGATGGTCCTTTCCCACACAAACCATCCTCTGGCTCTGTGGTTCTTTATCCCTTCACATTCGCCACCACTGCACTGGAAAGCCCCCTCCCGGCAGAGCCCGTGTCCCCCTGCCCCACAGCAGGGCACTCCCCAAGGGCTCCAGGCAGGAGAAAGCACCCATGGACAACGGCTTCTCAGGGCTCATTTTATTAGCAAAGAGTGGGGAAAATACCCCTCGGAGTCCAGGAACCAGCTGGAAAAGGGCTCGGCAGTCGCAGGGGCCGTTGGAGGCCAGAGTCACTGCGCAGTGCCACCGCCTCCCTGCTGCTCTTAGAAAATCAAGAGGAGGGCAGGAGGCGAGCGGCTCTGCCGATGGACCTCCCCGGGCGTCCAGATGCTTCTTCCTATGAGGATACGGCACCATCTGGCTCTCGGGTGGTCACAGCCGGCGCTGGTGTGCGGTGCCCGTGCCGGGAGATCAGCTGCCTCGGTGCGGGGAGGGCGAGCGGGGCTGGGGAAGAGCCCACGATGGTCAGCGATGGGGACGTCCTCTCCTTCGTGCCACCAGCACCCATCCTGCAACGGCAGCTCTCCTGAGTCCCAAAGGCCTCCCCAGGGAGAGACCTGCTCCCCCAGCCCTACGTCCATAGACCCTGAACCCCCGGAGTCTCTGCACGGAGGGGTGGGGTGAGTCCCCTCCTTCAGCACGGAGGTGGAGATCTGCAGCATTTTGGGGCACAGCCCCCGTTTTGGGGCACAGCACCTCCCGGGAGCTCCCCACCCCTGCAGTGTGAGGGACCTCCCCGGGACCATCGGCCAGCCCTTGCCCCATTGCCCTGGGCTCCGCGTCCCCCCAGCTCGTACCTGGTGGCTAGGGCAGGGTCACCAGCTGGGCTGCCCCTCGCTCGGGCTGATCTGCTCCAGGATCTGGCTGTACCTCCGGGTGAGGGCGTTGGTGTCCCTGGTGAGGTGGGTGAGGACCTGCTGCAAGCCGGCCAGGTGGTGGGACAGGCGCTCCTCCAGCTGGGCATCCATGGTGTCGTCGTCGTCCGAGGATGTGTCGGCGTCGGCGGTGCTCTGGCTCTGGTCATTGACAGAGGCCAGGCCTTTCTCCACCATGGGCTTGATGGCCTTGAGGAGCTGGTAGCGCTCGTAGAGGTCCGTGTGGCCGCCTGCGGCCGGGGCCGCTCCCTCCTGCTGCGGGAAGACCCCTCGGAGCAGGCTGGGGAACATCACCTCCTGCTCCATCTTCTGGGTGGCTGAGAAGTACTGCTCCATGGCCCCGCTCCCGCCTCTCTGACAGCGCCGCTCGGGGCTCTTCTTGGGGTGCCGCCTGCTCCCCGTCCCCACCGAGGGCTTTTTATGGGGCACGTCCCTCCTCTGCTGTCCTCTGCTGTCCCCTCCGGCCAGCCCCGGGCCGGCATGGACGGCCGCGGGGCCGGGCTTGGCTCCAGCCCAGCTGGGGCTCGGCCACGCCGTGTCCCCGGCTCTGTGCAATCTGTCCTGGACCAGCCTCCCCGTGGCCTTCACCCGAGCTGGCCGGGGGTCCCGCTGCGTCCCCACGCTGGGCGCGGGGTGGCCGGGAGGAGAGGTGCCCAAAGCTTCTCCCGACCCTTCCCGTGTCCCCGACACAACCCCTTCTGGGGCACCGGGAGAGTGGGGCCAGCTCCTGCCCCCCGGAGCCGGCAGCAGTGCTGCCGCCGGGGCCATCACCCCCCTCCTCCTTGCTGCCACGCGCTCGGCACGTGAACCCTCCGGGGACATTGAGCAAGCCCCATCCGAAACGGCTGGCCTGGAGGCGGTTGCAGCCGTGGAAAATCTCACTGTGGATGCGCTGCCGTATCGTGTCCCACATGGGATCCTGGGGTAATGGGATGGGGACAGGGATGGGACAAAACTATATGATGTGAAACGCCTGCAGCCGTTTCAGGGATCCATCTCTGCACATGGAGGAGCACGGATGGTGCCACCACCCCAGCACCCCCGTTCTGGGGCAGAGGCCACAACTGGGGCAACGGCCAGCACTGCCCATCCCCACGTGTCCCTGCAGTGTGTGGCAATCGGGGAAGATTGTTCTATTTGTGGAAAGGCCACGGGGTCCCTTGTCCCTTTTGCACCCCTTGGCGGTGGCAGCTCCCCCACTCCCACCCCAACATGTCCCAGCCAGGTGCCCACACTGCTGCCTCTCCTCTGCCCCCCTGACCTGTCCCCTCCACCCGTCTTGTCCCTTCCAGGGTGTCCCCAGCATTTCTGGGTGTCCTGCTGTGTGGCCCAGCACTGCACCAAGGTGGGCAAGTGCTGCTGGCCCCATGCTCTTGGGGCATCTGGGCCCCCTGGGGGCTCCCTGGAGGTGCACAGATGTCCTGGGGTCCCCCAGGGTGGGCATGGTGACCTGCATTCACGCTGAGGCTGGAGCTTCACCATGGAGTTCATGGAGGACACGTTGGTCTGCAGCCACTAGTGACAACTGTCAGCCTCCGCTGGGAGATGCCATGATGCCTGATGCCATGACTCCCTGGGACATGAGTTTCCTGCCCAGGCATGGTGGCAGCCAATGGGGACATCTCTGACCCAGCATCTCCAGCTCCCTTGGGGCAGCTGGGCCAGGGACAGCCCGGCGCGGGGCTGTGCTCAGCACCCCTGGGCTGTGGCACCTCAGTCCCCTGCCTCTCCTGGTGCCATGGGGGGATGGTGACAGCAGGAGCTGACAGGGGACAACACAGGGACACTCGTGTGGTGGCATTTTCCACCCTCTGGGCCATGGCTGGGGACGGCGTCCCCAGGAGGATGGTGGCTCAGGGAGAGGCTTTCCGAAATGTGGGGTCTGTGGCAGCAGAGACCTGAGGATCTCACTGCACCTCCTGAGGGTCCCGATGTCCCTGAGGAGCCTCCCCCAGGACCACCCCCCGGCACTGAGCACCCCAGTTCAGCTCAGCCCAGACCTCTGCCCCTGCTCCTGCTGCCATCGCTGCTGGCACCGGTGGCTTCCGCTGATGTCTCCCAACGGGATGTGGGAGGCCTAGTTTTGGCTGATGGGTCCCCAGAGGCACGGGGGAGCTTTGGGAATGATTCGTGTCCCAAGGACAGGGAGTTGGGGAGCGACCTGGGGCTGCAGAGCCCCCCTAACGCCCCCAGTGCTGCGCCAGCTCAGGAGGATGATGCCACAGCAGAAACAAGTGGACAGGGGGGCAGTGTCCCCCGTGTCCCCCCGCAACACTCCTTCCAGCAGCTCCGCCGTGGCCCAGAGCCACATGTGGACAAGCTCCTGGCCGGGGCAGACATGGAGCCAGGAGCACCCCCACACCTCCATGTAGGGCCGGGTCCCTCGGCAGGAAGGGGCCAGGGCCACTCGGGAAGGGATGAGAGAAGAGGAGGCTGAGGGGAGACCTTCTCGCTCTCTACAACCACCTGAGAGGAGGGTGTAGCGAGGTGGGGGTCAATCTCTTCTCCCAAGGAACAAGCGATAGGACAAGACGAAATGGCCTCAAGTTGCACCAGGGGAGGTTTAGGATGGATATTAGGAAAAATGCCTTCTCCAAAAGGATCATCAAGCATTGGAACAGGCAGCCCAGGGAAGAGGTTGAGTCACTATCCCTGGAGGTATTTGAAAGATGGTGCTGAAGGACACGGCTTAGTGGTGGAATTGGCGGTGTGAAGTTATTGGTTGTACTCGATGATCTTAAGGGCCTTTTCCAACCAAAAACACTCACTGAGTCTGTACGAGGAGTGATGGGGACAGGTCTGGAGAGGAGAGGGCAGACAGCAGTGCGGGCACCTGGCTGGTGGGAGAGTTGCCGCCGCCAAGGGTTGCAAAAGGGATGAGGGACCCCGCGGCCTTTCCCCAAATAGAACAATCTTCCCTGATTGCCACACGCCACAGGGACACGCGGGGACGGGCAGTGCTGGCCGTTGCCCCAGCCGTGGCCTCTGCCCCAGAATGGGGGTGGTGGGAAGGTGGCCAGTGCTGTGGCCACAGCAGCTTCACATCATGGCATGAGGTGCCCATGCCCATCCCTGTCCCTGGCCAGCTCAGGGACAGCCCGGGGGAAGGGGATGTTTCTGGGGACCACCACGGCTGGGCACCAGCTGGCTCCTCTGTCCCCAGGATCCCACGTGGCACCCCATGTGGCAGCACATCCGCAGCGGCGTTTTCCTTACGTCTGCAGATGGGGCTTGCTCAATGTCCCC